>CAAKHD010013907.1:403444-435576 GCA_901007705.1 Fistularia tabacaria
TGGTGTTGGATTAATTCGATCCGCAGACCTCCCCCCCCCCCCCCCCACCACCACCGTGGAAATATCACGGCTGAAAATAATGCCTTCTAAATAAAGCCGCGGACATCGCGTTTTTTTTTGTGTCAAATTACTGTTATTTTGCATCTGCTCGTCACAAATTCAGATGAAGAGAAGTGAAACAAAGCCGCCAATGCATCTCTCGTGTGCTATTTCAGAGAGCATGATGAGAAAAGAGGAAGAGGAGTCACTACTTCCGGTCACGAGACATGTTTTGATGAGACCCTTGTAAAAAGCAGGTACCATCTTGATTATTGCATAACAATAATAGAAATAGTAATGTCCCAGACTAATTGTCCCGTTCCTCCTCAGTGGTCTGGAGGTGATGGCAGTGCAGAAGGAGAATCACCAGTACAATCACCCTTTCCTACAAACGGTCAGCTCCCTGCTGCACACCTGAGCCCGACCTCAGCACTGCCTCCCTCTCCCTCTGTCTCGCCCTCTGCCTCTCCTCGCTCATCCCCCACGTCCTCTCCTCAGCCACCTCTTGTTTACCCGCCCCCTTCGCCCCAGTTTTCACAATTTGGAATTTGACTTTATGACTTACTATGGCCTGCTGCGGCCGTTCTCTGGACTCCCCCTGCACATTGGCCCTGCTGGTGGGCTTCCAGTTCGCCTTTGTGCTCTATTTCTCCCTCGGGGGCTTCAGAGGATTGGTGTCGGTCCTCGTTCACACGACAGAGCCAGAATTTGATTATTCTCGACCCCACGACGTTTACACAAACCTCAGTCACCTGGGGGTGCCGCCGCCCCCACCTCGAAACTCTGGCAGTGGACCCCCTGCCACGGCACCACCGCTGAGAGACTGTCAGATCCCCTCCCCTCTCCTGGGTGAGTGCGAACGGTCAAGTATGCATTTATAGATCTCATGTATATATTATCAGGAAATGATTGGATGGCTCACAAACCATATGCTCACCCTTCCTTTCCTTTCTCGCAGTCGGACCCGTGTCCGTCCACCTCTCGTCTCCTTTGACTTTGGAAGAGATCAGGCGAAGGAATCCGTTGGTGTTACCAGGGGGACGTTACCGTCCCCCGGACTGTGAACCCCGTCACCACACTGCCATCGTTGTACCATACCGGAACCGGCAAACACACCTCCGTGCCCTGCTCTATCACCTACACCCCTTCCTGCAGAGACAACAGATCCACTACAGCATCTATATCGTACAGCAGGTCAGGTTTTGTGTTTCTGTGTGGGTGTATGCGTACTTATAGTACTGTGTAAGCAAAATACTGATGAAGTAATAGTGTATCGTAGTAAGGTAAAGGTATGTAACTCTCCGCATCCACAATTTTGTGATTAGTTCATTGGTTTCCATGCAAAGGGTAGACATTTCAACCACCCAGGGGATGAGTGGAGGCTCAAATCTCTGCCTGGGACCTTAGTTCATTCAAAAAAATTGCCTCTCTTGACAACAGCAAATGATTCACATCCGTCAGGACTCGTTCTCTTTCTCTGAATCCAGTGGGGGAATGGTACTTTCAATCGAGCGAAGCTTCTGAATGTCGGGGTGCGGGAAGCCCTCCGGGATGAAGACTGGAGCTGTATCTTCCTGCACGATGTCGACCTGCTTCCCGAGAACGATCACAACACCTACACCTGCCACAAACAGTTTCCTACGCACCTGTCCGTGGCCATGGACAAGTTCAGATACAGGTAGACTCGCAGTGGGAATGTTAATGGAAGAATATTCAAGTCCACTGCATTGTATGTATTATATTCAAGGTTGCTGGTGTTTCCCCTCCAAGGCTGCCGTATCCACAGTATTTTGGCGGGGTGTCCGCAGTGACCCCAGACCAGTACATGAAGATGAATGGCTTCCCTAACCAGTACTGGGGCTGGGGAGGAGAAGATGATGACATTGCTGCCAGGTAGAGACGATAAATAAGCTGAGTTTTAATTGTGTGCGACTGCATCGGTCAAACAATGGCTATTCTTTTTTTTTTCTTTTTCTTTTTCTTTGCTGTGGTTTGCAGTTTCAGGACTGCATGTTTTCACATGTTTTTGACTTTCTGACCTAATGCCATCTTTCATCTTCCCGTCCCTTACCTCTGCTGTGGCTTTGCTGTGTTGGAATGCTCAGTGAGTATGTTTGCCCTGGACTTGCCGGGCTGGAACGAGTGCTCCCGAATTCCACCAGTCTCTCATTTCTACGCTTCCCCCACTCCTCCGCTCTCCACTCCCTGGCTCTTCCAGCGCTCTTGAATGGCAGTGAATGCAGCACATAATTGAAATTAACAAAAATTCATGAAATCGGATGGTAAACTCATGATCAAAATAGGCCACTAATACTAAAACAAAAACCTAAATGACCAGAGTTGGGTAGAGACGACAGAAACAACAGCTAAAATGGTCTTGAAGCAAGATATGTTGCTTGATATGTTAGCTTTTTGTTTTTCCCGTGGTTTAACTTCAGTTGCGACTTACATTTTAGCATCTTGTATCGCTTTGGTAACATATTCTGCTGAATCAGAGTGCGCTAGTGAAGGTTGTGTTATGGTAAAAGGTCAAGGGATGTTCAAGCTGAGCTGATGACTGATTTGTTTGGGAAAACTGTCATGAAAACTATCTCTATTCTTTGAATAACGGGTCTTTAGGACTAAATCAGGAGCAAAGGTCACTGTAGGCACTGTCTTGGGAATTTTAAGGGACAAAACTGTTGGGCTCGCCGTCAGCCTTGTTCACTGTTGTGCAACAAATTTTCAGGTGAAATTATTTTTTATTCTTATTCTTCATGATGCAATGAAGGGAGCATTTTTTTTTATCATGTCAATGGGTAGTCCAGCCCATGTCATGCCTTGATTGAAGAGAAATATGACACAGTGGTCCTTAATGGTGTTTTAGGATGGAGGACGTCAGAATAGCCCTTGTAATTCCAAAAAGAAGCTGATAAATTCTCGCATTATCTCGAGAAAACGGTATCGAGAAAAGGAGCTTTGTTAACACAATCCTAATGAGTCTAATATCTTGTGAACTGGCTCACTTCATGTAACGCAAAATAGAAATCAGAATGAGCCGTGGTTCTGTGATGATTGGCACTGTTGCTAGCTCTCCTTTCTGGCTTGGTTGTATCAACTGTTGTCATTAGCTCTGTTATTTATTGTTCTATTCTTGGTGAATTCTAAAACCAGGTATGTAAAAGCTGGTCTTTCATTGTGTGTGGATCTCAACTATATTAGGAAAATCTCTGTTGATCCAACAAGCTGATATTCATCTCTGTGCCACGGCTTGTTGTAATTACAGCGGTTTTGTCGAGCCAGCTAGATTCATAACACTTGTGAAATGTTGAACCGGTTCCCAAAAGCACACGTCAGGGTGGGAGTTAATTGGTTGGGGTACAATAAGCGTTCAGATTGGTTGAGAGCAAATCCATAGCAGGTGTGTTTCTGCCATTCGACAATGGACTGGAGCGTTGTTGGCATTTTAAAATGCGATAAACCCAACAAGATATTTTTCCCCAACATGAAAAAAACGTTGTTTCTGTGTGTCTTTTCTACTTCCTCTTAAACTGAACATGAAAAATTGTCATTTCAAGGACATTTATCACATCAAGTACATGTTTTGGTGAAGTCATCTGAGTGGCACATCAGGACCAGAGATGGGAAAGGGGAAACCATGACGCTGTCCTCCACATTTAGGTCTCATAGATGTATTTTTCCACAGTTCTCCTTCTCAAGTTCTCTGCTTCTTTCATCCGGGTGTTTTCCTATAGAGGTTCAAGGCCATGTTGTGTTATTGTTCTCAATAACAGCAAAAAAAAAAAGACATCAATAGTGACGAATGGGCCTTTGTTGGTCTTTTTCTCCTGGCACCAATATTAGATTTCCTGGGTTTTGTGCTTTGATGGAAACCCTATCTGTTGAAAGCTGTCCTCTGCTGTCTACACAGGGTACGTCTGTCTGGCATGAAGATTGTGCGCCCTCCAGTGGCCATTGGTCATTACAAAATGATCAAGCACAGAGGAGACAGAGGCAATGAGCAAAATCCACACAGGTACCAACAAACTTGATTTCTATAAGAAGTAGTCATTCATGTCCAAGCTGATTTTTAACCTGGTTTAACCTCTTTGCTTTTCTTTATTGTTTTAGATTTGACCTCTTGAAAAGGACCAGACTTAACTGGCGCTCCGACGGCCTCAATTCCCTGACCTACGAGCTCCTATCCAAGGAGCTGGAGCCCCTCTACACTAATCTCACCGTCAACATAGGAGAAGACCCCCATCTACCGCTGGGGAAGGCACCCGTCCTGATGAAATCAACCGCCCCTGCCCAAAAACATAGCATAGACACGACGAAAGACAATGAGGTGAAGAAGAAGCAAAATGGCAAAGGTGTCATGCTGGCGAACGTGACTGTAGCCAAGCCTGTTGGTGTCAAGACAGAAACCGGTCAGTCAAAGGTAGCAAATCAGTCGAAAACAGGTGCTATGAAGTAGAACGAGATGTAACGTAGAAGGACTGCATCTGATCTATATCCTAAAATGACTGCTCGATGTTGATCAGAGAGTTAACAGAGGAGAAAGCGAAGTATAATACATTAGTGTTCTGACCCTAGAGAAGGATTTTGAATAGCAATGCAGCTGATCAAATGAAGAAGCCGCTTTGTCCACATGGGTGCAACACGACCGAGTTGACTCTTCTTGGTTTATTACCCTTTGAATGTGACTCCGGCTCTATTGAATGAGTCTTTAGTCACCACTATAACTAGACTGGAGCCTTCAGGCGGACAGTGAACCACTCAGCCACATCTACTTAAAGTTGCAAAACAAATGAAGTGTAAATGAGGCAGCGACTTTCAATATCTGCTGTTGATGAGACACCTAAAGTTGTTTACAGTCCAGCCGCTGGCCTGCAACTTCATCCAGTCTACTCCCCCAAAAACCTGCTGCTGTCGGTTCACTCCACTCCACGGTGGGATTGTGTTTCTGTGCCTTCTCTCTTTTATGCGCTTTTTTAGACCAATATAGTTACTCTTAGACACTGATCTGAGGTGGGTTTACCTCTCCTGCCTCGTGGCAAAAGTTAAAAAGCAGGGAGGATAAGCTGTGTCAAGATCCGAACAAGTTGTTGTTCTGGGACTGCCGTTTTTATACACGCGTGCATCGGTCGAACGCTGGCCAACTCCGCAGTTGTTAACCGATCCTAGAGTTTATATTTATATAGAGAAATTTCTTTATATGTTTACTGGTTTGTTTGAGTCATCCATTCTTTCAGTCTGGTGCCTCTCTTTTTTGGGGTTTTTTAGTTTCTAGACAATCAAATCATTCTGGGAAGACAACTACTCATCCACCAAAAAATTAAGGAAATATAGTATATCTTATTGCCTGTCAGATAATCATACACTTGGCATGATATTTGTTGTCAAGTTTATCTATATTCTTGATACTTAAATAGACCTGTGCTTCTGAGAATATCTGTAATTTTTATGGAGAAATGTAGACAATGTTTTAGGGTCATTACCACATATTTGCTAGATTCAGAATGTGTTCGGATATAAAAGCGGTCATAGTTACAATAATACAGCGTGTATAGGCTAAAGTCGACGTTCTGCTAAGATGTCTGATGTCCTCATAGTCTTTTTGGTATGTTATAGAATATCAGAAGCATCTAAATGTACAGATCAGTGTTTTCCAGTCCTTGTTTTGCTTCATTTAACTGAAATAGGCTTTTTATTCCTTGACAAAAATCAGGCGAGGATAAAGACAGAAAATGTCTTTCTTTGAAAGGAAATTCCACAGATCCACCAGAGGAGCACTCCCGTGTATGTAATCTGGGTAGACACATAATCAGATAAAAAAACACCTAATTTGTCAGATCACCAAGTTTTTTCCCCCCTTGTTTAGAATGTATCAAGTTTTTTTGGGTCCAGGTTTTAGGTGAGTTTATCCAGTAAAGTGTTCATGAGACTGTGGATGGGAAATTGAGCATTTTCACTTGTAGGATCAGTTGCTGCTAACGGTTAACAGTATAGTTAAATAGCTTGGAAAATTGTTCTGCTTATTTTTTTGGTGTAGAATTGTATTTTGTCATGGTAACAGGTAATTTATTACGAATAGTCATTTGAATGTATTTAATTTATTTATTTATGGAGCCGAACAAGAGCTAAATACAAAGAATTCATAAGTGAATTTGCAGTGCAGGAGAGTTTAGGGTGTTCGGGTCTTATCCCTTTATTCCATATCGCCATCTTTCCAACGCATCATTGTGCCTCAGAACATAAATCTGGATTGAAGGCAAACCGCTTGTTGTGTGTAAGCGCCATCCAGTGGCAACGTCTGGCAGGATGCCAGCTCCGAGGAGTCAAGAATTAAATTAAACAGAGGCGTGACATGAATGTTAATCATCAATGTTTGCCATTCATAGGTTTCAGCCAATCGAAACTCTGCAATCTCTCCACGCAGCTTTCTTATTTGCATAGCATCAGTTACTAAGCCGGGCTGCTTCAATGTCACTTGCTAATGTCTCGAACCAAAAAAAAACATGGCAAAGTTTTATGAATGAATATAGTTTTATAGAGGGAGTTTATGCTTATTTATTGAGGAATTATCACCAGTTTGGAAAAAATCTATAGAGAGAATATATAGGGAGAAAATAAGGCCTAATTTCTAAGCTTTTTGCAACGTAATTTAACCCCCATATGATTAAACAACATATCCTTCCTAATATAGCCTGGGTCAATATGGCATGAAGCAATGATACAATAGAAGTTTTTGAGGACATTATGTTATCTGCAGATTAATCAGCAAATTGGGAGCTTACTCGAGATTGTTCTATATTTAATAAGTTGGCTAGCTTTTATAAAATGGTTCATAAAATGGTTGAAAGTGTGTAGTTTGATGCAATTTCAAAATAAGATTGGGACTTTATGTTGAATGTTTTATAAAGAATAAATCATCACAGGCTCACAACACAAACATTCCTTTGAGAAATATAAACGTCACTGTAAAGATCAACCAACTACCAAGTTGTTCATTTATTCATAGTACCTTAGAAGTGGTCAAAATTCTACGTAGTTTAAAATGAATGACTGTGACTTTTGAATCATCATCTTTGATTGCCTTATTTACTGACCTTTTTGTTAAAGATGAAAAGGTTGCTGTGTGTGTTTGTGTGCGTGCGTGCATGTGTCTGTGCGAGGATGTTTGAACGAGTGCGTGCATGCAAGCATGCTTATGAATAACGCAAGGTCAGCAAAGAAGGCAACAGACGCAATCAACTGTGATGGACAGTGTTATGGAAATGCAAATATGTATACCAATTAAATGCATAATCAAAACAGGCTCTTCCCATGTATTTTTTTAAATTATTATTATTGTTAACTCACCAAACCAAGTTATATAAATGTGGACACATGTAAATGCATAATTATGCACTATAAATACACAGATCCACTTATAGAGATGCATTTAGAGCTTTTGATTGATGCTGCTTCCGCTTTGATATGGAGGAGATAAGATTCCCGCCGTAGCGTGTAGATTAGGAATCACACATCGTCAACACATGCTGCCGTGAAACTGCACTAACCTGTTACATCATTCTGAGAAGCGCAAGCCCCGGTGTTGAAGGCATGAAGAGCAGGATTAAAAAGTTGGATATGAGATCATACCTATAAATAGTCCGTGACCCCCCCAGCCTTTTATGTTCGATCTGTTTCATAATCTCAGATGCTGCATGACTCACTGAGAGAGAGAGAGAGAGAGAGAGAGAGAGAGAGAGAGAGAGAGAGAGAGAAAGCACCAAATACACAAAGAACTTGAGAAAGAGGTGGATAAAAACAGCACCATAACAATCAGGTGCCACACGACAACAGTGCAAGACCTCCAACAAACAACATATTGATAATATTTAAGACATAATAATTCTCTTGTTATTTCTTTTGAACATTTTTTCTTCCTTAAGGATGGTTTCTATTTTATCTAACATATCACACTTCTGGTATCGCCTGGCGTATACTGTACATAAAATCAGGAATCCCATGTAATTCAAAAACCTGTTTTGATAGGAATGTGTTTATGCATAAGCAGCTTAAAAGCCTTTCAGTTAGAAAATGCATGTGGATATTTAAGATGATAGTCTATATGTTTTTAATGTGTTTTAACATTGAAACTGGGGGAAAAGTGTTTTAAAAGTATCAAAAATACAAGTGCTCTTGAGGTAGAATAATCAAGTGTTTTTATTTTTCAGGCGTACTTCTGTGATGTAAATTCAACAATGAGTTTAACAACAAGCTGCACAATTGCAAATCAAATTGAAAATGAAATCCAAAATAATGGACATTTGGACATCGGGAAGATGTTGGGTTTTCAACAGATCTCGAAACTAACTCTCTATCAAGATCAGCTTTCATGACAAAGTCATAGATAAGAATAGTCTAGTTCTACAACCGCCGGGCTCTCCTGACGACCCACAGTGGACGATTTTAAGTAATTATGTGAGACATTAAAGAGCAATTTCCTTCTTGCAAAGTTGTCATACCTGAATATCTTCCTCAGGATGTTTAGGGTTGACGTGCCTGACAGCACTGACAGTCTAGTCTGAACACTTCATTCAGCAGACTGACACAGTGGCCTGCTGAAGTGAGAGTGGCAGGCAGACTCAGAGGGCTGAAACAGCCTTTAGTCACCTCCTGTTACTGTACTCCCTGCAGGACACAGCTGACCACTCATAGTCCCACCAGTACTTTAGCCACTCACACACAAACCCACACACAAAGACTGCGTTTTCGCACTTAATATTCACATTTTCACAGCCAGCATCCATTTATTTTTTAGTAAAATTGAACAATAGTGATACTTATGACGTTGAGAAGTGTTCAGGGGTGGTTGGTATTTCATAAACTGTCAAACCTTACATAACCTCAAGCTGCTCCGGGGAGGTTATCAAACCAAAGATATACATATTCTCAAATACATATCCAATAATAAGACTACAGACAAAACAAACAACCACATAAACAAGCAAGAACAAAAGTCAGAGCCTTGGTGCTGATATAGACTCAGTATTGGGGTGGAAGGCAGGTAAAGAAGCCAAATATATGTGCTACTTGATCGTTAGTCATGACAAATCACCTTTAATTTGACTGACAGCAAATATTCAGTGACTGTAAAGCTAATTTGAATTTACGTAAGACCCTCGAGATTTATTGTAGTATCTGCGTAATAGAATGATAGTTTCACTGGTTTAAGTAAAAGACTGTTAAAAATGGAAGATACTATGTTGGTGTGAGTCATTACCATGCGTCAGTGTGAAAATCTACCATGATACTGGGTCACAACATTTGGTTATATAACCATTTTTTTCATATTCTGCTCTCAAAATCACCACATTATTGGATATCAAAATAGAAAGAAGCGAGGAGATGCTTCAAGATCCCGAGGCATCATGTGCGTGGGGGGGATAAACAATTAGAAGAAGTGGGCTCAGTCATCAGGGTCGTCAGGGCTGGACCCTCATTCCTGTCTCATCCCACTGCTGCTCAGCTGCTGCTGTCATCCATATTTGCAGCCTCAGTGGACAATTTCTTCAGCTGCAGGCTCTCAGTGCTCACAACAACACATAGATCAAGTGAATTAATTCTGCTATTGTGGCAGCACACTGGAGATCTGGGTCATGCCGTCGTGGCTCTGCTTTTATTTTTCTCCATGGCCATGTCAACATCCCGCCTGTCTACTGACACAATCTGACCTTGAAATTCCCAGGTGATTTTCTACAAAGGTGTGCGTATGTGTGTGTGTGTGTGTGAGCCCCTGCTCCCGTGACTGCGCGTGTGAGTGTTTGCGTGCACAGACTCGAGGGCCAACGTGTGTGCATGTGAAATGGTGTGTGGGCCGGAGTGTGATATTTCGATGTAGCACAGGTATGATGGGATGTGCCATGAAAAAGAATGTGCTGCTGTCTATATGTGGGGCTGCCTACGGCTATGTGTGTATGAAAGAGAAGCAGAGAGGATGGAAAGCAGAGGAGTGGATATGGGAGGGTGGCAGCGTGGAGAGGAGAGAAGAGGTAGAGGGGGGGGGGGGTGCAGTGAGGGGCACTGTGACGCACGCTGGTCGCTGCTGCCTGCTTGTGATTGGCCACAGTGACTATCAGTCAGAGGAGCTGGAAGTCAGGCACTGCCAGGAGAGCAGATTATGAAGCGGAGCTCGACCAGCGGCAGTCTCCTCTCATTGTCTCAATGGCTGCACACGCATTCCTCCTCTGCTCCCTCGCCTTGCTGTCTGCTCTCGGCCGGCCTGGGCTCTCTTTCACAGATGAAGAGTCGTTGCCAGGACTCACCTATGAAGAAGTGCCTGAAATACTGGACAGAAGGTAAATCCATCTTGTCTATGGGAATGGACAGAAGAGTGGTGTGTGTGTGTATGTATTTGTATGCGTGCGTGCGTGCGTGCATGTGTGTGGAGGGACATCCTAGCTTCTTTCTTTTCCTTCCTTCCCTTGTGTCTTCCCCATCTCACCTTGGGTGTATCTTAAATAGAGAATCCAAGCGGCACTGGTGCATTACAAAGAGCTGTGCTGCAAGGCTTTGTTTTTGTCAGTCTGAGGGACTGCATCAGACGCTGCTCATCGATCACGGATGAGGCTGTTGTCTCTGTATAGTATACTTCGTCTGGCAGGCAGGAGGGAGCTAAATAAGGCTGGGGCAGCAGGCCTGCGGGGGTACAGTGAGAGAGGACGGGAGAGGGTAGAAGAGTGGGTGCTGCGTGGAGCGAAGGTAAACAAGGATGGGACAGGGAGGAGGAGAGGATGCATCAGGGATGGTGTATTGGGGTCTATTTACTGATGCAGTCATTGAGCGAGAGATAGAGAGAGATAGAGAGAGAGAGAGAGAGAGAGAGAGAGAGAGAGAGAGAGATGGGAGAGAAGAGAGCAGAGCAGAGTGAGAGATACAGAGAGAGAGAGACAAAGCTTTAACAAGGGAATTCTAGCCGGCCATATCTGCATAATGCCCATGCAGTCCTGCAGGTCAAATCTGGATGAAATAGGACTGGAACCAGGAGACAGTCACAGCAGCGTTACAGGGCTCGGACTGAGCCAGCAGCCGGGTCCTTTGCCTGCTTACAGGGTCATCACAAAGAAGACCAATATTATTGTGCCAAAGCCATGTAAGGCTCTTGAAACTCTGCCATGCATGATGGCTCACACAATCCTCTATCGTGCAAATGCTTCAAAGCCATAATATGCAGCAAATTGTTGCAAAGTCGTGTTTATTTGGTGCGTAAACTGTCCATTTTGTTACTGTCATAGGAGGAGTGAGTTCTGATCGTGAAAAGCGCCATTCCCCCAAATATTGAACCGATTATCTAATTTGTGGATGTGCATGCAAGTTTACAATTTACATATTCAGGGAAATCCCTTGTTCCTCCTCCCGCTGGTGTTGCTGAATGCCGAGAGAACCGTAGCCTAACTTTCTACCACAGTTACTCCCGTGGAAAAATGACTAGATCAATGTTTGCTGGGGCTTTTATTCAAATCAAAGTTTGTATGTAACTTTGAAATGTAACTGTCTGTAGTTACAGCTTCCTTCTTCGAGATGTTGATGCATAGGCACAGCCTTTTAAACCTGTCATATTCACAGGCCTGCGAGTATGCATGCAATTGATTTAAAGTGCGGAACGTAACCCACTCTGAATTCAGAGTCTGTACTGCAGACACACTTGGAGTACGGTTTTCATAGTAAAATGAAAAAATTAAGCACACTCCAGTTAAAATTGTGTTATTTATAATTGCCAGTTCCCAAAATGATAACAAAAAGCATATTAATCATTAAATTCTGAGATAGCAATACATATGTATTAGGTTTGTATAACTGTCTTATTAAATCAACCCCGCAGTGTGCATTTCACCTAAATATAAAAATGATTTAGATATAGGGATAGATTGAGGGCAAACAGACTAAGTTTTAACTTTACTGCCATCCAAATCAAGCCGTCGAAAGCTAATGGGAAAAAATTACAGAATAGAAAAACAGTTATGGTGAATTATTTACAAACTAAAACAAACAAACAAAAAAATGGCCATTCCTATTTGGATTTTTTTCATTACAATGTAAACGAAAAACAAGTTGGATACTGGGCAGGGTCACAGAGGTGCTTATAAATGGCCAAAATCAAAAAGACTTTTTCTATATGTGTTCCAATAAAAAATACAGAAAACTCTCTGGCCACAAAAACCTGTTCTCAGCAAGCTGCCTCGTAAATATCTCAAATAATTCAGACATGGCAGTGCTTGTAAAGCTTGCTGTACCCCTTCGACTACCCTCAACCCTGCCAAAAAAAGATCCCCAACACTTACAAGGAAGGAAATTGGCCAGTGCCATTATTATAACTCATTAAAGCAAGCTATTAGATAGTCACATTAGCAAAAATAGTGAACAATTTTGTAAAATAATTGGATTTCAATATATTACTTACTCATAAAGGGCAAGTTTATGCATTTGTCGATACTCAGAGTGTGTATTATATCCAGACTATGTGTTTCAGAATATCTCTTTCATATCTTTTTATGTAGTGAAGGAAGGTCGTCATGTACTTAAATTAGTCTGAAAACCAGCAAACTGCCTCTAATATAGGAAAAAGCCGGAGAACATAAAGATGCATTTCTGAGTACAAGACTGATATCCGATCAAAGAAATATCTGATGAAATATTCACATGTAATTTAACAACACAAATTCAGCGCAGTTCATATTACAGAACCGAAGGATAAAGGACACCAAGTCCAGAGCAGGCAATTTGAATAAAACTTCCTCTGCGGCCACCGACAGTGAAGCAGGAGATGCTCTCTCCAGAGTAGCATGTATGCATTTGATACAACATGCATGGAACGATATGGACAGCCCTCATACTTGACGTGAGGTCAAATTAGAAACTGTAATCAAGGCTTCGCAAATCTGCCAGCGGGGCTCTGCACAGCAACTCAGTAAATGCCTAAAGCTTAATCTGTACTAATAAACCTATTAATAGTTCAGCAACTACAAAGAGTAGACTTAATGCATGTTTCTCTGCCCCATCTGGAACACCATGATGCAAAAAGGTGTTGAGTACTTCATGATGAATGAACTTTATTTATTCATTACATGCCCAGCCAATAATCTCGCCAGTTAGATTATCACGATTTGTAAAAGCATCGCATCTTGGGAAATATAAGTACATGGGCATAACAGTATTGTTCTACATGCTAGTATTTTGATTTAGTCTATTGCTAATCAACTACTAACATTTTCCAATTATGATGTTTAAATGTAGCCAAAAACAGTAATTCATCAAAATTAGTACCCAGCTGTGGTTCCTGTATCAACTCATGAGGGACCCGAAAAGGCTGCTTCATGTTATCCATCTCTATCGGAGGGATTCCTCTAAATAAGATATTTTTTTTCGGGGGCTATAGACAAAACTCATCTCTAACTTTTGCAGACCAGACTTGCAACTTTGCAAAACAAAAAAATCCAACCTTTTTTACAGTGCTATAATTTCAATAAAAAACTCAAAGACTGTAAATCATAATAATGATTTTGAAAAATAGAGAAGCAGTGAATACTTTTTGAAAATCACTGAAATACCGAATTGTTTTTATCAACTGATAACTGATCTTCAAAAGATGCTTGCCAATATGACAACGTATACAACGGTGTACTTGTGTAGACATTTAAAGATATGAAAATGACGTGAGGTAAAACCCCAGAGTGGATCTGATTTGATTTTGATTACATAAAAGGGCCTGTTCAGCACCCAGGCACCGTGTGACAGGCCGAGCCAATAAGAGGGCTGCAGCAGCACTGGGCTGCTGACCTCGCGAAACTGGCACAAGAACAAACGGCTCGGCTTTAGTTAGCACTCACACACTCCTGCCTGCACACATAGACACCTCTGGCTTCTCTTGGCCAGCTGAGGCCTGGGAAGGTAGAGATGGAACTGTGCTTATTCACTCGTGTTTGGGATGTACCGGATTAGGCTGCTTTTGAAACTACTAGCTTGTTAATGAAGACACAAACACAGAAGTCTCTTTGGCTGTGCCGTGATTACATACATGTATATATTTAGGCAAACAGTGCAGTAAATATAACAGTTGAGAAAGTTAGAAACCTTGCAAGGCATTTTGTGCTGTTGTAAGACAAATCAGTGGTTGAGGTGTGGGTGATGAGTGTGCACCCTGGCATCGTCTAAGCTCCTGGCTTGGAGGCAAAGAGCTTTTGGCAGTTTCTCCAAAACATGCTCAGCCAGTAAATACATGAACCAAAATAAGAATTGTTGCTTTGTCCCCCATTGTCCAAGTCTGAAATATTGTTATATGTGGCACATCTTCCAAATCAATGCCAAAGGCACATCAGAGCTTGGAGGTCCTAGTTAAGCCTTTTTATATAAGACCCTTAAAATCGATCAATTATTTTCGTTGGTGTTACATGAATCAAAGCTTCGGAAAAGAAAAATGATCAGAATGCCCCTCAGTCCAAAGCCTTCTCTGTTTTATCTAAACTGTTTTCACAGACATCCAGGGCAGTATTGGTTGTATCTTGGTGTAGTTTGATCTTGTCTACATACTTACATACATACATACAGATAGACAGACAGATCTAGACATCAGCCAAAGAACTTACAACCTACTCTGTGGAAGACTGTGCGACGCGACAGAAGGTGTCATTTTGCGCACACACACACACAAACACACACACACATAGCGATAATCACCTTGAACTGCAGTATTTAGTTGCAGGAATGAAATTATATGAAGTTTCGATATTAGGAGTTTAAAATGAGTAATTCGCTCTTGAACTGTCTCGAATGCTGTGGACTCCAACCATCAAGTTTCAGTCTCTTCATCATGGCCTGCATGTCTCATCCTTTGTGTTCCAGTGGACCTGGCCTGTGTCTGCCACTAATCCTAATCCACCTGGCACCAAACTTCACAATATTGCCCAGGTGGCTTCACCAGATGGATAGATAACCGCTCCAGACTGAGGCCATTTATATACCTGGCAACCTCTGCTAAAACTCGTGGTGGTGTTGGACACAGAGCCTGCAAATTTATTTCAATTTGTATGACTCCCCATTGCCTGCAGTGAACTAATTATTACATATTTTTAAAAATTTCACATTGGATTTAAAGATATATAAATTTATTTGGTTGAAAACAGTAGTGAACCATGTTCACATGGCCAATCTTTAAAAACATCCGCATAACTTTGTCTCCCCTATAATCTGTCTAGAATTCAGCCCTGGTGTTTGAGTGGCCAATGCCATGCATCAACAACCTCATCTCTTTAATGTGACTTTGCTGCGAAAAGCAGAATAAAAAGACCTGCAGTTTCAGTCTGGAGCAGTTTTATGAGACAAACATTTTGGTTTCCACAGCCAGCAGCAGAGCCACTGTCCCAAGCCCGTTTTTCCGGAATACTCAATTATTCATTCATCAATCCAACAATTCAGTCTGCTGCACTGAAATCATTGATATTTAGATGAACGAGGTTTCAACTGAAGCCGATATTTTCTCGCTCACAGCTGTATTTACAAAACCAGGGTTTGTGTCGGTCTCCTTAACTGAGTTGACCTAAATGTTCCACGTGTATCTGGGTCAGATACTGATGAGAAGAAAGAGAAGAAACCACAGCTTTCGGAGCTTTTGATTTACCATTCAGGCCATCCTCGGTCCGATCATGTAATTCTTCCAGAGACGTTGCTCATATAAGATAGGATAGATAAGATGCTGATGCTAGTTTATGATGTTTACTCCCGGAGGTCTTAGGTTTACATTTAACAAGCCAATTATTACTAGCTATTGTGCCGAGATTAAAGCGAGCCAGACCAGATGATCACTGAGGACAGTCCTCACGGTCGCAGGACGCAGTGGGCCAAAGCATGAAGAACCGGCTGTGTCAGCGCCGCTCTAAGCCCATTGGCGGATGACGTCTTTGATTAGACAGTTTAAAAGGATCAGGATTAGCTTCCTGAAGTCCGAGGGTATGAAGGGTTTAGCTTGGCTAATAGAAGGACAGCTGCTGGGCCGACATGTGAAGGGAAAAGGAAATGGCCTGTCCTCTGTGTCCCTTGTACACTATGTGGGTTAGTCCCGATTCAGACATTTTAAGTTAACAACAAAGTCTAGGTTGATTGAAAATGAATGTTTAGCAATATTGAATTTCTCCATGTTTTGCAGCGCACCTTTGTGGATCCAGTGTTGATAGATTTTCTGGAATATTGCACTGAACCTGTGCCTTATTTACAAATGGACTATTTAAGTATTTGCTTTTACTTCATGGCAGGCCTGGTAGAACACGGGTGTGGTAAATTAATTGTTAAAATGTGTGTTACTATTGAAACGTATTGATTTTGAGATACACAGTATTTATGTTTTATATAAAATGGAAAGCAAAGTGTTTTCCTGTACATATATTTGTACCTGTGAACCGCCAGGAAAAATACAAACAATGAAATCTCTATCATTTCCTTGCATTGTGTGTGACCATGGGCTCTAATTACCGTATGTCCTCTCTTTTTTCCCACAGCAAAGAAAACCCCAAGCAAGCAACAAGAGTTACATCAAGTAAGGGACTAATGGTTTCTAATAAAAAAAGCCCAATTGCATTTTGAGGCTGATGTGTTTGGAAAGACATTCTGGGTGCATTCTGTCATTCCGAATGCTGCTAACATGTTTGTTACAGATGTTTTCCATACATTCCATACGCTCATTTCAGATGTGTTGCTGTATTTACCTTTAAAACATAGATTTTTAGAGCACTTGCCCAAAATGTATGACTGACTGTGTGCTGAATGAATTCAAAACGTAAACACTGAGAAATACGTAAATTTATGTTCGAAACAACAGCCAGTGAGTCACTGTGATGACGCAAGAACAAGTAGAAATAGAAAGACGCCTCAGCAGCGAGGTGCGTGCAGGATCTGTTTGTGTTTGTGTGGCGGCGGTGATGTCTGTGTGAAATTGGCTGAACTTTAGTGACATTCTGCAATGGAGCATTGAAAACAACTAATATTTAAAATGAAACACCCCTTTCAGGGTTCACTGAGGTGTGTTTGTGTTTTCCAGGTCAGGATGGTGGGTACGGCTTAGAAAGTGAAGAGGTTATTTTGACGCCTGAAGATGAAAACCCACTCAGGAGAATACTGCAGGTATACGCTCTGTTCCTTTCTCCCACATCGTTTTCTGAACACACACACGTGCACACATACACACACACAAATGCACCGGTATGCATGCAAACACAGCGTACTCACTCTCCCACACTGCATGACCTTGGATGAGGGAATTTTCTCGCCTCACATTCACCAGGGGAAAAATATCTTTTCACCCACACACAGGACTATCTCAGTGAAAGTCTGCCAAACCATATGCTGCGTTCGTTAATGCATTGGGGCATATTTTAACTGTTTGATATGGATCAAGGGATTTTTTAAAAATCAAATGATCCAAAACCAATTCATTACTGTAAGTTAACTGTGCTTTTGGGATTGACATTTCTGTTTTTTTGTTGTCATCTTCAGATAATGAATGAACAACCAAAGGCCTGAATGTCATTTTACATCCATCTTGTATAAAACTGCTGAATTTGGACAAATATCTGGAGATAACATGTGAATTAAAAGATAAACAATGGAAGGGACAATTTCTATCTGCTTACAGTGGCAACACAAGAATATAGAAAAGATGGAAAGCTAATGTTTTACATCTGAACTTGCTTCATTCCATTTGACATCTATTGGCATATGGAACCTGCTACTGACACAGCGTGCACACACCTTTGGGTCAAAGCGAGACTTTCAAGGGGTCAACTGTGTATCTGAAACCAAGACTTGTAACATTGAGACACTAATTACAATGACTGATTTATTTGCAGCAATAGTATTGTTACGTTAATTGTTTCTGTGGAGTTGACTGGTTATGTGTGTCACCTGAATCTGCATCTGTCTCGATAGTATCAACCCAGCTGGTGCTGCCACTTCTGTCCAGCTTATTGCAGTTTCTCTCTTGTTTCTGGTTGTAGCCTTTTAAGTGGCATCAGCCGGGGATGTCTCACAGTAAGAGGAAGCTGCTACAGTCTCTGATGGGACCATATGGGCCTCTTAGCGTGTCCTACAATGGGAAGACCTGCATTCTATTCAAGGCAAAGCGTCTGGCAATCCGTTACAGGAACCACACCTTCATTGATCTCACTGAGAGAGTCTTCAGCCCCAGCTCACCTGTGGACACCAAGGGCTCCATCTGCACCAAGGATAAAGCTACGTAAGTCAAACATAAAACCTTAACTCTCTTGGTGAGACTCATAGTTACAAAACAGCTTGTGGTGCGTTTATGTCTTAGACGATTAGCAAGTGCATCATAAAACAGTCATGCATTAAAATGTTTTTAAATGTGAACTATCCTGTTTCACGTGATCGTGTATCCGCCCACAGACTTTCGCTAAGGTTTGGTGATGTGGAGGACTTGCGAGGTCTAGTCATCAGGTAAAACTTTAATCACATTCAGGAAGTTGTACCATTTTTTTTTTTTTGCGGCATATAAATAACTGTGTTTTCTCTCTTCTCTGTCAGGCTTCAGATGTCAAACACTTTTTATGAGGCAGCTGGTCAAAATTGGTTTACTCTAGACAGTGTTCACATCCACTACAATTGGACTCAGGAGGCTACGTTCAACGCCAGTGAGGTCTACGCTCCGGCCACGTCATCCTACCATTGCCAGCACGTCAGCAGTCTGCACAAATATGACACCCTGCTCGTGCCCAGCTCTCACACTGACACATCAGCTAACTGGCACATCACTTTCACTGATTTCCAGGTACACTATCATGGAAGGGATATAGGCTTTGTTATTCAACTCCCCCACAAATGTAAACACTTTCACCGATTTCCCTTTCCTCCTGTTTCCCTTATATGTGCATGTATCATGTTTTTATGTTTATATTTTCCGCCAGCCATCTTTACTTGCCAGCTGTCACTCAATCAGCCTGTCTACCATATGTTTGGCTGTTCTTCTTTGTACACAGTCTGGTTAGCCATCTGTTAGGCTGTTTCCACCTGTTCCCCTCCCCAATGTCTCTGTGCCTCGTAAAATCCAGTAAGAACAAATTACACGCTTTAATTCTCATCTCATTGTCTCACCCTCTATCTGCTCTTTCAGATCCAAGCCTTCAATGTGCAGTCGGACAAGTTTGCATCAGCCAGTGACTGTGCCACTTTCCTGACGCCGGCCATCTTGATGGGCTTGGTGACATCTTTGATTCTTCTCCTTGTTTTGGCCTATGCCCTACACATGGTGGTCCACCTCAAGCACATTGACCGCTATGAGGAGCACAAAGCCACTGTCTATTTTCCGCGTAGTCCAGAGGCCGAGCTGCCAGACAAGAACAGCCTGTGAAGGAAAAAAGGAAAGCCAGGGGACCAAGGGGAGGGGCGAGAGGAAGAGCAAGGCCGAGGTGGAGCTCACATGATACAAGATGGAAAAAGTATCCTCCACAGAATATTTCTTTGACAACAAAATGACAACTTTACCTGTTCGTTTGAAAACCTCCTAAGTCTTAAGTAAATGCACACCGTGGTTGGATACTTCTACTTCTTTCCTCATTGTCCTGCATCGTGACATCCATATTTTGAATATGGTCACTGGATGCTCGAGCCTCGCCTGGAGAGGTGGTTCTTTATCCAAATATTGAAGGTCAAGGACAATCCCGGGGCCCTGAAGGGCAACTATGTGTTGACCTTTACCCCAGCCAGCCATTAAGTCCACAACCGGCTAGCAGCTGTAGCTAATACAGTGAACATCAGACACTTTTGATTAAATATACGTGTTACTTTGGTCATAAGTGTCACATTGCCAGCTTTTATCACTCTGTAATATTTCCAGCTTTCATTACAGTAACTTTTGTCTAATTCTGCAGCAAGAAAACTATATACTTCAAACAAGACAGATTTTGCTGAAATAGTTGTATTAGCTGCATGCTACAAACCGATGGTCAATCTGAGCTAGCACAGTGTTTCCTAATGATCTGGATTATAAAACTGCTTGCATGAGTCGGAGTTCAAAATAATACAATGTGGCACAAGGTGAAACGGTTTGAAAAGCCTTCGAGGGCAAGGCAGGGGGAATATCAGGAACCACTGGTCTAGCATCTGGCTGGAGTGAACGGAGCAGCGATCCCAGCCCTTCAGAGCCTTTGGAATCTCTTACCCCGCCCCTTAAACAAGAATGCTGCTTGGGACTTAACTGTGAAACGGCCTTTTACAGACCAGCCAGACAAAAGGGGACTTTAAGAACTAGCACAACAGTGGTTAGTTGTGAAAGCACTGACAACAAACTTTCAAAGACCATACAAGGAACTATGCTGCACAAGACGGCCCGTCTAGGGCAATGCAGGACTACGGTTTTTGGGATGAACTGACTCTCTAAGAGTTGAGCATTTGGACTTTGGGGGCTGTGGGCCCTCCATTCACATCACTGGGTTTGACTGCCAAAGTGAGTTGCCATAAAATATGGTGAGGGACAGAGTGCAACAATGTGAAAATGAAAGCTAATCATCACAGCTGTGTACAAAACAAAAACACATACATGTACAGTCATGTCAATCTGAGGAGATTATTATGATTATTTTTTTTTATATGCGGTGTCATCATGATCTACTATTAGGCACAGGAAGACTATTCTAATCGTCATAACCAAAATGATATACAAAACTGTAGATACATTTAAATCTCTGTATGACTCATAGCTGTTTACTATGTTCAAACATTGCACAATTAATAAACATAGGTACAAGTAAGACTTTCAGCTATGAGGATTGGTGAATCGATCAGCGCTTATAATTTTTTTCTACAAACTATGAATATATGTTCGTCTATCTGTTTTAAGTTGGGCCACACAATGTAACGTCCAGTTTCATCCAACTGTAAATTACAGTGCAAATCCCTACCATAGAGGACGATACTATGGAATGCCGTCCACCCACTGGGACTTATAGATGCCATTATTACAGTATGCCAGAAGCCACACTAGCAGCAGTAAAAGCATCAGTCAGTCATTACTACTGTTAAAAAAAGACTCAGCATGACAGTAAGTAGATATCTTAACATTTCGATATGGCAGTTCTGTCAATCTGTAGCAGTGTGAAATGTGTTCTTTGGTCATAAATGTATCCTACAAATGAAACGAGTGGAAGTGGTTTGTCCGACGACCGACCCGTGAAGATTGAATAATAAATGATATTCAGAGGAAAAGTTGTGCCGTGTTTGTGTTTAGCAGTTGGAAACATATTGTATTTATTCAAAATTCCTGATAAACATATGCATCTTTTTTTTCAAATAAATGGATATTTCCATCAAATATATTCATCAATGTTTATCATGATGTTAACTGTTACTCGATGCAAATCTTCAAACCCAGTGTGCGGGTCTGTTGGCAGCTAATGAAAATAGATTATTTTATCATCTGTACATGTGAATACCACGACCACCAGAAGAGATGTGGGTCTCCCAAAAGAGCCAGGATACCATCCGACATTAGTATTATCTGCTAATGGGTATTATGTAATTATTTTATTTTATTTTATTTTATCTGACACAAGCAATTAATGTTGAGTAATTCCTGGTAGAATAACGAATTCCATGCAATTTTCAAGTGACCCTAAATAGAACTTCCCAATTTCTTCCCATTTTCCTCCCACTCCTTAGATCACTTTTACATCTATATGTATGGAATTATGTATTTTTTTAATTCTTGTTTGTTTCCACAGTAATGCATATCCTGATTTGCCGGGAGGATTTTGGTCATCTGGTCTTGAGCAAGAAGCTACTAATGCCTCCTATAATTCCAGGTGAAAATCTCTCCATCCATTACTCTGAGTTCCATGTTAAAGTTAACACTCGGTAATAAAACCTCTGACAATTATAGAATTGTTTTGGTAAAACCAGTGAGCCATGGACACTCCCCACACACCCAATGTCTTTTCAGTTGCACAGTGAGAATTAAAGGGGCCTTAGAATTTTCCTCTTTTGCAGCTTTTTTTTTTTTTTTGTTAACCTTTATTTAACCAGGAAAAGACTCATTGAGATTAAGAATCTCTTTTTCATGAGTTTCCTGGGCACAAATGGCAGCACAGTTACAAATTTAAAATAACAAAAACACACATATCACATATTACATTCATAATAAAGTTAGTGATCCTATCCAGCAGAAACACATTTTACATACAGATTCAGAAACAATTTAAAAGCAGTTATACGCTGAATTTTCTTTGAAATCTCATTTCTCTTGAAAGACTCTACTGAGACCAATTCCTTCAACTTCAAAACATTCTGCAAAGTGTTCCATGCAGTTGGAGCAGGAAACTGAAAGGCCGTCTTTCCAAACTCTGATCTGACCCTTGGCGCTGATGATAAAAGGGGCATCTTGTGAGCGAAGATTATTGGCTGAACCATCCCTTTGCACCATGTACCTCTGCAGATATGAGGGGAGCTGACCGAGTTTACGTTTCTAAATGATTAAGTGCAAATGCCTAAGCCTTCGTGTGGCCAGAGATGCCCAGCTGAAATGAGTGTACAGCACACAGTGATGCGTGAGTGCTCCGAGACCAGTGATGAACCTGACGACTCCATGATAAGCAGTGTCCAGAGCCCGCAGACTCTGAGCAGAAGCAGTCATGTAGACCGCATCACCGTAGTCTGACACAGACATGAAAGTGGCTTCCAGAAGCTTTTCTCTGGCCTCAAAAGAGAGACAAGACCAACTTGTGGTGGGTGACGGGTTGTGTATGTCAGGTTATAATTATGGAGTCAATGTTTTGGGTTTTCTCAAAATATGCTAATATTTGTCCATGGAGTGATTGATTTCTATTGTGTTCTTCTCTGATAGAATCTTACATGTTTGCTTTTTCAGATGAGGCTCTATTAGAAAGAGGTAGAGGCATGTTTCAAAGGAATCTGAGTTCAGAATCAGAATCAGAGGTTTCTTGAATGGCTATCATGCAGCTGCAAACCCATCCACTAGAGGTCAGAATAGCAAAACATTTGGCATGGGCTGGTTTCCTATGAAGTCTGCATTACTGCAGAGAAGTTTGTGTCCATGATTTGCAATTAGAAAGGGTTTTCTTTTTGTGTCCTGTTAATTATTGTATCACAGGGGGATTTCGGCTTGAGACTGAGACTCCCAAGACAGAGAGCACCATGCAGCTCAGGAACAAACAGTAGTTCTAGAAATGCAAATAAAAGCCTTGGGTTTGCAAGAAAATAAAAAGAAAATAAAAATGATCAATGAATCCATACATGCCACAGAGATACAAAAGCTATTTTCCATATCATTTTACTACAGTTTCTGTTTGCCAAAATTTGGGGAGAAAATCCCCAAATACTACCTCTTCCAAAATAACTACCAGAGATGAGATAAAAGAAGATGGGGATGACACTTTGATATGTGTTGTAAACTATTGAGATATCTAATGATGTTCACATTGCACAACATTGCGGTAAGAGATAAAACCAGTAATGCTGGATCACTCACATGAAAAAATATGCAGAGACCAAAGGATAGTACTATGGGATGTTGTCAATGGTGTGTTGACTTTTTAAGGTCCCAATATCATATCCTTTGAAACCCTGAAATTCTCATGAATGATCAGGCATTATGAATAATGCAGCAGCAGCAGCAGCAGCAGTACTTTGGCTGCCCCACCGCTACATGCATGGTGTGTATTTACATACAGTATGCACTAGATGTCACTGTTTGTTTGAGGTTTTTCATTTGCCCATTAATTTCATCTCATCATTTTTCAATATTATTTATTCACAGTGTCAGATATGACCATGCATTTAAAAGTAGTAGTTTTATTCAGATTGATTCTATTTGTTTGACTTGAAACATGAAATATGTTGTAATCCATTACATTACAACAAATTAGAAACAAATATTCTGAGCGGGATCTGAATAAATTATGAATAGATTTCATCGAAGGGCCAAGGAGTATTTTTTAAGAACTAAACTGTTAAATATTCAGTAGTTATTCTTGTCTTAACTGATGGGGTCATGTTTATAGTGTGATGTTTCTGTGCACAACTCTGTAGTGAGGATCCTCAGAGTGCTCAAAGCTGGGGATTTCAGACTTTATGGCTGCAGCCTGTGCAGAGACAGATAGGCCTGCCTGTTTTGTATGTAAAGCTGCTGGCCAGAAAAGCACTGGCCTGCAGGGAACTTTGCACAACTCCTTTGTTGCAGCCAAACTATGGTGGGGTCCCTCTGTTTAAGCTGCTTTGCATTTCCAGGAGCACAAGGGATGGTTAGGACATTGAAGCTGGTAGGTGGATTTCTAAAAATGTCCATCTTTAGAAATCCATTCATGTGTTCATGCACTATACTTAGCTTGTTCGGGAACCAGGAAATCCAGTCAAAAACAGAAACAAGCAATACACCCCCCCCCCCCTTCAATATCCCCTTTTTAATTTAGTGTTCAAAGTTTTCCAAAAGTGCCTGGAATAATTCAGCATTATCAGACAATGATTTGGCCTAATGAGACACTTTGATGTGTGTTAGGACTTGGTAAGTCAAGTGTTAATTGAACATCCATTTGCTGACTCTGAATTACTCATGCTATCAGCAAAGCTGCAATCAATGGCCTCATTTTTTGCGTCTTAGGCATGTAATCATTGCAAATGGGTTGGTTATCAACAGGGCCGCCTGAGCCACGGACTTTAACAAACAAACAGTCCAAAGGTGCCCCGATGGGATCTGCATTCTGCTGCTCACCAGGAAAATTAGCTTGATTCCCCCCCCAAAACAGGGCGAGTAGTTTTTTATTCGTCGAGAGAGGAAGAGGTCGACTTTTGCTTTTATGAAAGGCTGCTTTTTAGCAGTTATGCAAAGTGCATATGCTCTCTCCAAAATGGAGAAAGCAAAAAGTAATGACTCAAAGCACAGTGTATTTCGTGACTTAATGTGCCGCTGTGTGGAAGAATGCTCCCAAAACAACCGAGTCAAAGAGGTCGTCAGGAGAGTGTGTTATCTCATTTTACTCAGGCTCGCGTAATTTCCTAAAACAGGGACATGGCTCTTGTGTTCTAGGCAAACAGTTTTCCTTTGAAAAATGATTGGAAAATACTCATTTTGATAACATGCACCAAAGCACAGCCAATGAAAGAGTTGACAAAGATATAAAAAAAAAAAAGATTGCATATCTGAAAGAAGTTGATGATGTAAGGAAGCTGGAAAATAAAGAGAAACACAGAATAATGAGGAAGGCGACTTCTAAGAGCAAAGGTGTTTTTTCTCTAATTGAAGTGGTGCAAGAATGTAAAATGGAATAGGACGCTTTAGGCAAATCAACTGTGAACATGTTGTGAATGTAGAGCACTTCTTGCCATTTTTAATCTGCTACACAAAAATAATGCAGATATCACAGACGTCTGCTCTTGCTGCCCGTTATTTCCAGGCATAATGAAGCCACCTCTCCCATCAACCCTTTTCTGTCAGGCAATCGGACGGCTTTTTGAATCATTTGGTTTGGAGATGGAAAGTAAAATGGGGAAGTTTGTGGCGTTATGGGAAAAAAAACTTTTGCTGTCCACGCCACATGTTTTGTATTTTGTAAATGTACTTTTTTCGTCCTGGTATTTCCCTCATCTCACATCAGTTATTCTCTCATTTCTTCCTCATTTCTTCCTCATTTCCTGTTTCTGCGATTTCTTTTTCCCCTCTCTCTATTTTTAAACAACGTTTAATTATGCATATACTCATGGTACTTTTATTAACGCTGTCATTTAAAAAGGTATCCATGTGCATGTGTTTGTTCCAAGTTTCTGTGAACTTGGCTTTTCGAATACAACTGCTTTTTCTGTTTTTTTTCACTATGTGCCACATATGTGTATTTGTTGACTGGTCGTCATTTAAGTATTGACTAGGTGTGAAACCAAGATAGGGAAATTTTCCTTTTTAAAAATAATTATAATTTCGGTGCTGTGTTTACTCTTGCTAGTTAGCGTGGACTGATAGTAAAATTGCCATTTTCTTTTTGTAGCCAGTCTACAAAGATAATTATTATCTGTGTTGGAGGGCAGAGGTGGTTTTCATGATACTTACTCAACTGGATCTGATGGAGAGTGAAGCGCATCAAAACATGAAATGATGAAATCAATGTAAATGTTATGTGTTCACGCTGTGATGGATGGTAGTTGCCATTTTTGTGCATTCAATGCAAACTTTTAATGTTGTAATCACATTCATTTGCCATTGTTGAACATAGTAGGAAATATCTGTGATCGATAACAATTATTATCCCTGCGTGATGTACTCTGCACTTCCTCAGGGGAATTAAAAAATATATTATTCTAAGGATTTACTCAGAACCTTATTAATAGGATTCTTTGTGAACGCCATCCCAGATTACATGACCAACCGGTGCTCCTCCCTATCTTTCCTCCTGCATACTGTGATCCAGTTTATTTCTATTTATTTATCTGCCTTTCTTAAGCACTTTCTTCTTCTTCTCTTTGTCTCTCTTTACTTTAGACTTTTAAAGGAGATGGCCTGGACCTGTGTCTTCTATTGTGTCTTTGCAGCTGCATATCACCTGCATTCAATGCGGCTTCTGTTTTTTCATCCGGCAATACATTCTTGTCCATATGCTTTATCTTCTTCCTTCTTGTATCTGACCATCTCCAGCGTTCCTTACCCAAATATTTATACATGGGGCCTTATAACGTGGCTCACTTATAATTTTAAAGCTATCACACCATTTAGTATTCAGGACTATAACTCCTCTTACAACACGTGTGAGGAAAAGGTGAATCTAATTACAGACAAAAACCTATTACTTGAAATAACACAGGAAACACAAAAAACTTTCAGATTAAAATGTCTTTTTTTTTTACCATGTCTTGTTTTCTTTATTTTCTCAACTGCCGTCTTTACCAACCATTGTGCATGCTGCACAGTGGGTCACTAGTTCTACATTTCCCCATGGCCATGATATGGCTTGGAGATATTCTTCGGCTCACTTTCTTTTCATAAATATCTCAATGTCCTGAATCTTATCTGTGAGGAGGGGAAATGACTGGTGTGTAATTGCTTTTAAACACAATTATGCTCTCTAATATGCATCCCATCTGTAGATTTATTTTAAATGACAAATTAATATGTGTCCTTTTAATAATGCCTGAAGTACTCACTCTCTTTTCACTGGATATCATGCCCTCTTAATTCACCATTCATTTCTTCACTGTTGCTGAACAAGCGGTTTCTTTCTCTCAGTTCTGACATACTTTTTTGCCTAACTATACAGTACTTTGTGGCCCTGCATCTTTGCATAATCCCACCACCATACACGAGGAAGCGCAATTTATAGGGGTCCTTTATAATTTAGATGTTCCATATTGATCTTGCAACCATGCCCATCAAACACAGTAGTTTGCAATGACTTTTTGAATTTTTAAAGGATGGAATAAAATGAGCTTTGATGGTGAAAAAGGATTCCATCTCATGGATATTTCACAACATTGCATGTTAAAGAGTGGAGGAAATGTTTTAAAGGACTGCCAAAAATATGCTCCATCAAATTTTTGGCAGAACATGGGTTTACCAAAACTGATAGGACTTCAAGTATATAAAACAGTACTTCAAGCTATGGGGCTGGTTTACATACACTTAGGACAACATTTAGGAGAGGATTGTAAACATTAGCTATTATCAATCTCTTGAAGCTTTTTTCAAGTTGATTCATTCATGTTGACCATTCCTAGCCTACGTTGGAGCCTGTATCTTACAATTTAAGTATTCTACATAAACATGGAATATATTTTGTATAATACATAGGTATGAATTAATGTTCACCAGTAGAAGCATAAGGTAAACTCTGATGCTGTAAACGCTGAGCGCAGTACATGATGGTCATCACCATTGTCAATCATTTTCCCCACAAGCTTTAATTAACCTTCCTCGACAATGGACTGACTTGTGCAGTCTCAGTCTGTCTCACCATCAACAAGATCAGTGATCAAATGTTTAATTCAAAGACACACCATCCAACGATGTCTTTTCATTGCTTGTGCCTTTATTTCGAAACTCCAGACTCTTGCGTCGAGACCAACATTTGCCACCTGCTGCCCATTGTGACAGCCTTGATAAAGTTTGCCTTTCTCATAGAATTAATGGATCTGTTATGAAGCAAATATTTTCAACTGTAAAAGAAATCTACGCTCCATGTTAGACGCTGTTTAACTCTGGGTGTTGTCGGACGAAAATCTCAAGCGTCTCGCTATTAATTGCAAATGCTAATATATTTGGCACAAGGGTGAATGTAAGCCCTGGTAACATATCATTTGTGTCGTGTCTTGAATTCACAGAAAAAAGAAAAGCAATAATCCATCACTCCTCGACAAATTCTCTCATCTCTTCTTCCGATATAAGAATATACAAGGATTAGTTTAGTTTACTAATATTACAGTATCAATATTTAAAATGTTCAAGTAATAAATCTCAATCATATCGAACAATGGGTTTATACAACACCCAATATTGAGGTGTAGGCAAAATACTTCATTATGAAAGAATCACTTGGAACATGACAAGATATCCATTTGAATGTAGATTAAAAGACTTGAAAAGAACCAATCCATTCTGTTAGGATGTCGACTCCATTCCACTGCAGATACTTTAATTTACACTGGTAGTTTATAGAGTTGACCTTGGTGCTAATTAGCTGCTGGAGAAAAGCAGAAAGCATGTAGTGCTGGGCCCAAGTGGGGACACCAACCATATGGTCCTATTGAAGCCCCCTCTCTCACACACAGTCCAACTTACGCTGTATTAAACTCTTTAGTGAGTGTCTAGATTTCCCAAAATCCTTGTTTAGAAGTTGCCATCATCTTGCATTAAAAAAGTAAGAATAGGTGGCTCATTAATTGACCCACTGTTATATCACATTGAGGTAATACATAGGATGAGAAGGAATTCTTTGTTGTGTTTTTCTTTTCTGTTTCCAGGTACAGTGTAGATAGCCCTGTTTTGTGTGTTTCTGGTCTTCAAAACCAGGTGTGATTACAGCATTTACAACTGAGGAAATGGAGGTTTGAGGAGGAACAAATGGTTGTGTGTGTGTGTGAGGATAAGGAGGACTGGGTCATTAGTCTTTGATGTTTCTTTCCTTCTCCTGTGAGCAATTTTAAAGTATTTTTTGTGTCTTTGGCAGAAAAAAGGTGTGTGTGTCTTTCATCGTGGCCTTTTGTCCTTAAAGCCAGTGTAAAACAATGATAATAATGATGGATAATCAGATTCTGTGTCGAAAACCTCCATTCTAAATCTGAAGGACTAGCCTCAATATTATCTTCCAGTCTTACAGGCGGCTGTACGCTCATTGTTCCGATAGGTGGCGCTGTGGTGCAGGGTAGCGGGTCTTTTTTTTTTTCAAGAGAAATTTGAGGTTCCGGCGGGATATAACAGCTTTAGTGATAATGTCTTAACATTGAGGGATATAAAGCACTTTTCTTTGACGCGAAACACCAGTTTTGTCGAGTTAGGTTGTGATTTTTGGAGACTAAGACTTGTTGCAAGAAGCAGGGGCGTATTTTATTATTTCAGGGGGGGTGACTGGGCTTTCAGACTCATCCACAGAGCGTTAGCATGGAGGGCTTCAGATGTGATGCGGGCAGCCTCTGCATGTCTGTTCACTCCAAAACTTCCATGGACATCCAGAACTAGAATATAGGCTAACCCAGTCATAATTTGTTATTGTTGAAGAAATAAGTTGAAGAAAGTAAACTACCTGTGTTACTTGATTGACAAACAGTCACATTAAATGAAGCCAGAAGACTTGGGAGCCAAGCAATGTTTCCAAGGTATTTTTTTTAATTTGTTTTGAAAGCCCTCGTGTTTTTATTTTGTTGCATTTTAGTTCCACATGTTTGATTAATTTATATACAAGTATGTAGATGTTGTATGTGGATGTTCTGAATTCTTTTGATGTGTGAAATACCGACTGTCGTTAAAAAAGCAACATGCATTGTTCACATTTCATTTTTGTCAGGGTTAACAGTTGAGAATTGAGAAGTCATCTTTAACCAGTTGCGCTGTGAGTTAAGCAACACATGCACATTTTAAAGAATGCAGGATGATCATGCAAAGGATCAGGATGGAAAATCAATGAAAGCAGTGTGTTAAGAAAACAAAGTATGACACAACTGGGGAGTAACTACTTATGTGTCATTTTAAGTAATACCGGGTTTTCCTAATTCTACAGCTTCAGGGTTGATGTGGAGCTTGCTGGAGATCCACAGAGCATGAGTCTTCATGCTGGCTTGAACCCTTAACCCCAAACCCTTTGGATAGTCCACAGAGCAGGAAGATGAAGGACAGAACTGTGCTAGTATGATCAATATTTTGTTTTACAATATTCTGTAAAAATATCAAATCATTTTTTAAAATGTCGGTATGTTGAAAAATGTGTCCATAAATCTTTGTAAAAACAAACTCAAGATTCAATATGAATTGAACCCAGTATAATTTCAGATTCTGCCTCACTGCATTATTCATATCTATGGTACACTTTATTCTGAAGGCGCACTGTGTCTTTACATAATGGTTTGACTATGGCTGTTCCCTTACTATAGTATTTCAGACAACATTAGACTGCCAAATTAAAATGGCTAATGGGAGTGTGAAATGTTCGAAACATCACAACACACTTGGAAGATCTCAGGGGAGACTTTAGGCCTTGTGGAAAAAGTTGTAAATTTAACGACAGAGTTTCTATTATTTGGAATCAGTAAAAACGGACTGTGCCATCTCCTGATGTCATATGATGGAAGTTAGTCGGCCCTCAATTGATAATGCATCGCTTAGTCTTACTTGTACTACAATGTGCTGCTTCTTTAAAAAGATTTTATGAATAAAATCTAGGTTATAGGTGGGTGCGTGTTTTGATGTTTATTTTTGTGTTGCTAGAGATTTGCAGCTGGAGTTCTCCTCTCTGTCCCTCCACCATCTTTTCATTTACATTGTTAACACTTCAGGATGTGTTCTCTACATTCCCATCTTCATTATGGGCTAATTTGAACGGTTGGCCAGTTTACTAGTTTGCAACCCTTGGATTCCATCTCCATAGCAGTGGCCCTGGTCAAATTTCACTCTGACTCAATATCTTCTACTGTACGTGCTCCGTCTGTTGTTTCCACAGACTTGATTTTCACGAGTTTTACTCGGCCACGCTGATCCCACTGATGTTTGACCCCGGCGTGCCCCCTGTGTGACCGAGCAAGGCCTGGAATCACCACGGCACATGCTTTTTGCACCAGAGATACACCATTCGGTTGCTCTTCATCCCCTCCTCTTGGTTTGTTACAGTCCCTACAGCTCAATGTGAAACAGGATCTGTCACATGGGGTGTGTTGCCTGGGGGGGGGCTCATCCTCCATCACTAGCCATATGCCCACACTCACACCCCATCACTGCTGTAAAGTGCATTGAATTGCTGCAACATTAACTGACTTATCTTCCCAGCGTGCACGGGGTTTGTGTAAAATAACACATGCACACTTTCTTTTCTTTCTTTTTCTTCTGGCTTCACTGAACTTGGCATATAGTGTAAGACGTAATCTAACGTGAAAGCTAATGGCTGGCTATTATACCCGGCATTCATGCCCGTGAGTGATGTGCTGCGTGAGTGAGTGAAATGTTTTTGGTGTGTGTGTGTGTTTGTGTGTGTGTGTGTGTGTGTGTGTGTGTGTGTGTGTGTGTGACGGTGAGGCTGATGTCTGTGTGTGTGTATGTGTGGGAGGGGGGTGTAGTATATGGTGTAATTTGACAGCATAACAGCATCCTCAGCAGCGGGTCTCAAATGCTGGGAGGAGAGAAATGGGGGGGGGAAGGACAGAGAGAGAGAGAGAGAGAGAGAGGGATGGAGAGAGAGAGAGGCTGGTCGCATCACATGAGGTGTGGGCGTGCTTTCGTACGGTGCATCGTTTGATGATCTCTCCGGTGCCCCCCCCCCCCCACACACACACCTCGCACCCCCCCCCCCCCCCCCCCCCGCAACCCCCCCTCCTTCTCCTCCTTTTTTTGCCACAAAACACCCCCCGGGCCCTGGGGAGGAAACGGGCAC
>CAAKHD010013907.1:444648-468459 GCA_901007705.1 Fistularia tabacaria
CTTATCAACCGCTCCCTCATCAGCTGGTTAATAAGGCGGCGTCACACACACACACAAACACACACACACACACACACACACACACACACACACACACACACACACACACACACACACACACACACACACAATCTCACACACACTCACTCCGTTTAACTGTACTTTATGGTGCACTGCACGATGCCCCAGTTGCACAACACATCTCAACTGTGAGAGTGTTGCCAAATCCAGCTCAGTGGGACGATTGCCCCTCCTTCCAATGACCTTCACCTGCACTTGCTCTCAACTCACATAAACACAAACCCGCCGACACGATGGCTGATGTACATAGCCGCGTACATCAGCAGTTTGAGTGCGCGTATCAGCACTCGCATAGACTTTGATTTGCCTTTTCATGTTTCTCTTAAAAAAAACATATTATTCTATCAATGTAGATTCATTTCATTTATACTGCTCCGTATAAAGATGACAAAAGGGTAACATTCAGTACGGGGTAAGTTTCAAAACAGGGCACAGAGAGGCGCGGACAGATCGATGCTGAAAGTGATTGATTTTCTTATTTTGTTGGCATCGACAGAAAACAGACATGTTAGGATAGTAAAACATTCACATTATGTTGAGAGGGAGAAATGGTTGTTTAAAGTGAATACCAATGTTTGAGTCCTGGTGTCTTCTGACATAATTTCTGGATGAATCTTTACCTTATCAAATATGGGGTAGGGTACACTTTGATTTGGGCCTCACTGGACCAGATCTATCGTAACTTATATTCAAAGTATGTCAAAAAATATTCAAAAGTCCATGGAGGCTGCTGCAATTTTTAGAATCATTCCTTTTGGATAGGTTCCTTTACTGAGGCTGGTACATAAATATGTGGTTGCCATATTTGTGAAGTCTAAGTTGGTAAATATGTTATCATTATTATTTCTTTTCTCTTAGAGTAAGATGATTAAAACTGATGAAAAAATGTTTTTTTTTTCTATTTTCATTTCACCAGAACTGTCTATACTAATTGTACCAACTCTTAATTAAAAATGCAGATTTTTCCCCGGTCATTTAAAAATGAATGAATACGTAAATAAAAAGTGATTAATTAATGGAAAAAACAGGAAGGCACTGCTAACATGTATAAAAACTTAATTGTCGGTGATGAAGGTTCCTCTTGAATAATGTACCAAATTTTAGTTGTACGTCTGAAGCCAGAATAGATTTCAGAAAAAAATTGACTCCACGAAATAACATGTGGAAGACTAAAACTGATGAACTATAATATTGAACATTTCAAGCTTCCTTTCCTTCTGAATGGGTACCAACCCTTTTTTTTTTTGAAGAGCTACCATTTTATTTTGGAAAATGCCATCTTTGTGAAGCTTTAAAAGCAAACTCAAATTCACAGCAGTCAAAGAAGTGAAACACTCTGTGACAAATCTTCACTTTTAGGACTGTCTTTCCTTTATCCACCTCAACGTTTTGCTTTCCCCGTCTAATGTCATGCTTGTTGCTGCTGCTGAAATCAATTCTTTGTGAATGTATGGTGTCGAATAGGGAAACAGCAGGCCACATTGTACGTGCTGCTAAGCATGAACAATGTTCTCCGGTACTCTGGTTAAACCAAGTGAATGCAGGCGACTCCAGATAGACTGTGGACTATTAATCAGATCCATGTGAATAGATTAGACCTGCTGTAGGGCCATTATGCTTTTTGGTGAAGTGAATTATCGGTATATGAAAGAAAAAGTGTGCGTGCTCTGTTGGCAGAGAAACCACTTACTGTGCTTCTGAAGTTGAGAAAAGGACTGAATGTCTACCCCAGCTTTCTTGGAGTATTGTGTGTGCGTGCCTGTGTGTAGGTGGGGGGTACATTATGATGGCACTGAATGTGAAGACATTGAAAGATGGTAGCCATTAGAGAGAGCAGGGATTTGGCTGGCACTCTTAGGGGCAATTGTGCATACCCAGCAGACGCCACGCACCCTGTGACAAACTTCTGAGTGTACTACCAGCTACGCCGTAAGGCCTTGTGTGTTTGTGTGTAGAGCTGTTATTGTACTCTTGCTCTCAGTAGCCCTCGGGCAGCCTTTAAATACTCAATGACTGCAGAAATGCACACGCATTCACACATTCGGTAGGTGCCAGTTGATGAACTGTGTTGAGGAGCTAGACGGACGAGGTACGTAAGTGGTTTCAATTAAGGTGAAAGAAGAAAAGCAGCATGACCTTTGTTCAGTGGAAGGAAAGCTACATAAAGGGTTTTCGGCCTCTTTCTTTGATTCTACAAGTCCGTGTTCACCTTATATTGTACAGTTTAATTTAACATCAAAGTTGAGTGATGTTCCTGTCATGGCCTGCAGATTCTCTCACATGGACTAATTCCTTTGCTGCTGCTCTGTTTCCCCCCTTTGCTTGCTCCGCATATCTGCATTCACTCACCCTAAGCACACTCACCTGAGGCTTATTACAAGCCATCGGGGCCAGCATACAGATACCAGCCTGAGCCTTGTTGCCAACTTTTCTTGTTACCTGCCACCGGTTATCCAGGATTTGTCCCCGGTATTTTTGGAATTCTGCACTCTAAGCCTTTTGTTTACCGATTTGGATACTTGTGCCTGTGTTTTTGCTTTTTGCTCACCGACCTCCGAATAATAAACTGGACTTTGAACAAGAACCTTGTGTGGAGTCTTGATGAATGTCATTGTGAGAGTGGTGTGGAAAGACTGCAGACTATCTGAGAGTATCTTAACAAGCTCTTGAAAAAGCATGATCTCATATAGGAAACTAAGGAAACCCAGTATTACATAGTATATTATGAGTGAAGTGTCTCGAAAGGTCTTGGATGGATTACCCCAAAATATGTAACTCAAGATTGTAAGTCCTATTTACCTATAATGAGGACGTCCCTTCGAAGTGTCCTTTGGCAAGATGCTGACTCCCCTCAGTTACTCCCGGTGGTCCGGTCAGTACCTTGCATGGCAGCTCTGCCCCTATTGGAGTTTGTGTATGTGGGTGAATGGTACCTGGTGTAAAGCTTGAAATCACAAGGTGTGAAAGCACTGGAAGTGGAGGCCCTTTACATTTGTTTCAGATTTAGAAAATATAAATGATCTCTCCAAAAGCTCCTTGGTTGATTTCTGGAAACCTCTTTATCTCACTTTTAATGTCTGTACTTCCTTAAGTTTTCTTTTCTTTTCTTTTTTTTCAATTTAACTGTAATGTCATTTGAAATCAGTCATTTTGCCAATTTTACACTGGTTGTATTTCTGACTGGAAGGCAAGGATTTTCTGTGTATTTTTAACATTCAAATGACAGTTTTTTTGGTCTCCATGAGCAAGTGGCATTCAAGGTAAGCTTTTCTGTTTTTATATTTCAGCTTTTGTATTTTGGTTTCAAATTAAGAGAAATTTGGAAATGTAATTTTCACAATCTGCAGTAGAAACACGACTACCAAAAGGGGAATAAAAAAAAAAAAAGATTAAACCACTTACAAAAATCAATACAGCACTTGCATAATGAGGGGGGCCAGGGTGAAGGAGTTGTGTTCTGTAGTTAAAGAGTTTAGAAAGTTTAGCTTTTCAGACAAAGATGGGTATTTCTGAAATGGTTGCTATAGTCAGCAGTACAGATAAGTGCAATATTTATGATTAATGTTTATGTATTGAACTTTAAGTGAAGAATTGTCACAATATAGAATACCAAAATAGCAAATGACAGATTCTAGCAGACTGAACAATGAGAATAAAAAAATGTGTCAAGATTCTCCTGTGGATGACTCTTTGCTGATACCCAATTGTTTTGGTATTTAGTTGCACTATTTACTCCTTTTCAAAAATGAATTTTCAACTTGTTCTTTTCTAATTGCAAGCTGACGTCTCTGCCGCAAAAGGAGTAGATAATAGGAAATCAGTGATGACAGGGTGTCATTTAGGCTCGTTACATATATTTGTTATCCATATAGACCTAAATGAGCATTAATCAATCAAAATTGTGAAGATAAACATTAGAACCATAGTTATTGAGGCTTATACAAGGCAGAATATTCTTTCAAAATATCTGCCTGGAAGGCAAGTGTTATAAAATAGTCATTCTTTTCCTCTGTTGTGGTACACATAATGGCCGGGTGCTTACATTTGCTTTTCATTCAAGGAGGTTTATGCTGAACATAAGTTTCAGGATTATTTCAGATCAAAGGTCTATCATTTGAGTATCTCTCATGACAGGCCAGCAACTGTTTTCCAGCAACTTCTGTACAGCTGTCTTGTTAGACTTTATTAAACAGTTAATGGGGCACAATAGTAAGCTCAAAGCAAAAAAGTCCTCTGTTTGATTCTGACAGGGGGCCTATAAGTCTGGTGTCTCCATATTCTCTTCATGTCTGCGTGGGTTTCCCCCCGTAGTCCAAAAACATGCAGGAGGTTGATTGGTGACCTTCAATTACCCAGAAGTGTGAATGGTTGTATGCCTGTGCTCGAATAGCAACCTGTCCAGGGTGAACCCCACCTCTTGCCCAATGGCAGCTGGGCTCAAGCCCCCACCCACCTCCCCCTGCAACCCTGAGTGCAGGACAAAGGGAATGAATAAACAGTTAATTGCCTTCAGAAGAAACTCAGCTTTGCAGAAATTGATACCAGAGCTAACTGTTAAAAAAAAGTGTGGGTGCCAACTGTCTGTAGAATCCCCTTCTGGTTTGATGCTCACGCATTGTCTAGCCATATGGAACATGTCAACGGTTCAGCAACTGACCACCATGAAACTGTTCTGACTTCTTGTGGCACAGTCTGGTTTACGTTAGGATATGCCTTGTTCTCACTCGATGATTCAGTGGTCTGTCTTAACTGTTTGTGTGTGCTTGTGATCCTCACAGTCATTTATTTAAAGTGCTCTAAGCTGACTTTGAGACAATACTGCACTATGATCAATACTATTTACTGATACATCACTTCCTGGGTAATTGAATAATGATAAAGGTGTGACTGCAGAGGTAGGAGTTTTTGATTTGCTTGCCTGATTTGTCAACGATGTATTGGTCCTGTGTATCTGAAATTAGCCTTCGTAGTAAATGTCTTATTTTGCGTGAGTGTGTGTGTGTGTGTCCGTATGAATTTTAAGATCCATGGGGAGTGCCTTTGTGCCAACAGTTACCGGACTCAGACCAACATGCTTTTGAGGCGGGGAGGACAAGCGTGAAATTAATTGTTCCACTCCATCTCCGGCCAACGCTTCTTTTGAGGGAACAATTTGTCGGCTGGCATACAAGGGAGGCCATGAAAGGAGGAGGGCATTGAGATTATTTTGTGTTCCTGGGAGATCCTGTGATCCAGTGACTTCCTGCTGTTGAGTTCGGTGGACGCCGTTGTTTCCACACCATCCAGAATGCAGCATCAGTCAGAGTGAAGTCTTTCTTCTTCCTACATGCAGATACAATGTTCCTGTAAAGTAGAGGTTGAAAAAAAGACTTTTCATAATTCAACATTTGAATTATATCTTATCTTCTTTTTTTTGCTCTCCTCCTTGACTTACACTTTTATTTACATGAGCCATTTTATCGTATTGGTAGTCAGTAACATGAAATGAGACACCATGGCATTTTATCTCCTGCATATATATATTTCAATTCTAACCACTTAGGCAAATATATGTGTTTTTTTACATTTGTTAGATATGATTTCAATTACATGGCCATTACAAACAAAAGGAATCTGTGATGGCAAAAATATAAGACCTTTTACTATTTTGACTTCTCCCTGGTTGTAAGTAAATATTTTTCCCATGCACGGCATCCTGTTGTGTTCATGTCAGAGGGTAAGCAAATCTGAGAGTCTGTTAAATCTGCTCGTTGATCTCTGTTTTATCTCCCTGCACTCATAATAAACTAAAACAGTCAAACATAAACATACACAAAAACCCTTTGTATATGCATGCGCAAGCCTCTCTGAGCCTTGTGGCTTTGATTAATCAAACCAAGCTCATCCACTTGTAGCCAGACAAGCAAGCAAAAGAGAACCAAACAAACAAAGCTGCTCTTTCTGAATGAAAACCAAATAACACAGCTTGAATGAAACAGGATATTATAACATTCACACTTCACACGTCATTCAGGATCGTAGTGTGTGAGTGTGTGTGTGTGCGTGTGTCTGTCTTCCTGGCACATGCTTCCATATTTTGCTTTGAATGCGCAGTTTAATTTAGTAAATCAGAGAGGTTGGAAACCTTGTTTGAAATTCAAACAAAAGCAATGCTATTTTAAATATTTTGGCTTTTTCTTTTTTTCATTTTAGAAATGAATTATGATTCATCTTGTTATATCTTCCAACAATATAAGATGGATAAACTGTGATAATTTAAAAATATTTATTGACATGCACCTGTTCCCTCCCAGATTGTTGAAAGATTTGAACTAAGATTTTTGGAAGTATATGTGAATGGGTTGAGATAAAATAGGCTTCAGCAATGCGTTAAATGAGCTGGGATTTAGGGGATTAGGGCTAAGTCGTCTTGTGAGATTTCTTTTTTCCTCCATTGTCAGCATTATCAAAAGATACAAACACGTTTCATAGATATGTCTATATTTATAAAACTCAGGGCTGACCAAATGCCCGCATCATTGCTGAATATGTAAAATGCGCTGGATTCTTTGGACACGCATATAGGCCCTGAATCTTCCCATATGCAGTGTTTCTAGTCTGTGATAACTGAAACAGAGTTTACAATGTTGGGGAGATAACGTCGGCTCATTCATGTGATGCAGCACAGATGAAGGGTGGTGATAAATGAGAATCGCTGGGCTGCAAACTGTATAATGTCTCACTGCTGTTTTTTTTTTTTTTAGGGCACATATATAGCAAATGTCCTAATATTCAACTAGTTCCAGACTGCACTGGAGTTTGGCTGAGATATTTTCAACACAGTGATGCCTACCCCACAAACAGTCACTTAGTTGGGCTCATGGACTGAAAAAAAAGTTTCCGTTTAACATAAAAGCTGTATTCATAGGTACGACTACAAATACTCTTTGGAACCTGTCAGATCAATACAGTAAATCCTTGCAAGATGGAATGATTAGTGACTTCGTCAATCTGAAATCCAAAGTTTGGGGAAAGACCTGTACTGTCACTCCCACGTTAAATCGATGAATTCAGATTCAATTTGAACAGTAAGTATTTTATGTTAAATGGAGCCGCTCATATAAAAAGAGCTTGAAACAAATTTGACTTGCATACAGTGTTGAGCCAAATAAAATTAAAAAAGCTGAATTGCTATCTGTGTCTTTTGCATTTTTCAATGAATTAAAAAACTTTACACAGAAAAGCTTAAAATGTGGATTGAGCAGAGGGTGAGTGTGATATTAGCCTGCTGTATGTGTCATTAAAAACTATCACGAGACAACACGAAGCGTTGCAGTTGATGGATTTCAGAGTAATACCAGAATGCTGTCACATCTCTGTCAAAAAGAATATAAACATCTTTGGGTAAAGGCACATTTATTTATCTTTATATTCAGAAAAGGCTTTTTTTCATCTGTATATTCATTTTTTTAAGTATTTGGATATATTGAGAACTGTTATGACTCCATTTCCCGATTTTAAATAAGTAGGTCTCATAGGGCACATCACTCAATAGTGCCTAACATTGAATATCTCTTTTGGAAGGTCCTTGTAAAGCCTACCAGATGCACATTTCATACTTTTCTCTCAATGTTTTTTCAAATTTTGATGGTATAATTAAAATTCCAAATACAATATCTCTTTACCCTGGATATACAGTTATTCTTGCCTCAGGCAATTTTGTCTCCAATTGACCTACTGCATGCTCATGCACTATTAGAGGAACCTTGAGGAAACCCACACAGGTAAACTACATAGATTATTAAAAGACAAAGCACTGAGAATTTATTTTACGCTTAAATTGGAAATATATTGCTTGGCCAGTATTACGAGATTATCACATACCTTTACAGAAATATGAAGCATTATATCAACACTTAGTCATGAAGTAACTGTAAACATGAGTATTGTAATTTTATTATCATTATTATTATTATTTTTTTTTTATTCTGTTATGCATTGGAACGGGACACTGTTGCCCACTGAAGGGCTAATCAAACATATCAAATAAAGACTTCTGTAGGTCGGTTTCAACCCATGGCACTCTAATGACTTAACTCTATCACGTAGGTGATCTCCTTAAGACAGAGGATACTGTTTACTATTTCAATGCATTCAATTATTCTTTCTTAAATGAGCCCAAAGCATCACAGGATCAAACACACATCAGCAGGGCAGATGCACAGCAACAAAAGCGCCTGTATCCGACTCTGGTATTTGTATTCTTCAGCTGCAAAATAAGTCAGTTGTAGAAGCTTCCTTCACCTTCTCACAGGAAATGGTGGTTGAGGATATTTGTGAGTTTGCTTTCCCGTGACGATAATGTGATGTGAAGAGGATTGCTCCAGGCTAATTGGACTCGGTCTGTTTCTCTGAGCCTGTGTGAGCATAGAGCTGTAGACAGCCTGTAGTGGAGCTGGACCCTCTTGGCCTTTCGGTGACCATGCCGACACAGACTCTTTGGTTGATATGCCTGCTTTGGTGCGCTCTGTATCTGACAGCTCCGAGTTTAGTGGAGGCGGAGAAAAACAAATTTCAATAAAAATGTCAAGAAATGTCAAAGAGATTGTTGGAAGTCCATTATTCGGCTACATATGACCTTGCTAGTTTTCTGTCTTTGTATTTTGGGTTTTTTTATGGGCAGGGGCTCCGGAAACATGGCACTCTATTTCATTTGGTGGGTATATGTCCCTAGACAACCATTACTTCATGTTTTATAAAATCCAAAGACATTTTATTCATTCATCATTCATTTTTATTCATTGTTTCGAGAGATGAGGAAGTAAAGCAGGAGGTCTCTTAACTGGAGATAAGAGCAACATAGAGAGTCAAATCAGTGGAAGCTGGTCAGGTTTGAGCTGCTGCTTACCTGTCAGCTTTAACAGCTCACCACATCCAGCCAGGAACCAGGATTGTCTTAAAACCATTTTTCTGTCCCCGCTGACATACTGCAGTTGTCAGTTTGCCAGTGGGATTATCTCTCTGATTTCCATACCGCTATGGTTGCTGTGATTTTGCCCCTGAGTCATTAGCTGTGATTCTCTGTGTTGCTGAAGTCAATATGCACTACGGTTTGATGATAGATCAGACATTTTTGTGAAAAAATCTTTATTCGCTTGATTTTGAAAAGGGACAATTCTATTGAGGAATTTTTGTTTAAAAACACGCCAATGTTGCTGTCTTTTCAGAGTGAAAAACATCATGCTTTGAGGATTCACTGTGCACTTTACCTTCTGTTCACATTTACCTTCATTTAACATTAGTTGTCTGTCACTTGTCCCATTTTGAGGTTTCAATTAACAATCAATAATTATTATCAGGAAAATAATGTAATACCAAAATTGAACAAAGTGTCCTTTATTAAGCCTAAGACTGGGGAATTTGAGTGTTAAGGGAACACACAATGCATATCAAAATTTTCTTTTTTTTAAGGAAAAATGGTACATCTTAAAAAAGAAATAAAATTCTAGATGAGGTTCATATACAATAATAATGATTTGAAAAAATAATGACCGTCCCACTTTCTTCTTTCTACCAAACATGATTTAAAATGGATTATAGGGCAGCTTAATGTTTCTACACCGGCATATCCCCTCTGAAACTTTCAATATATTAAGGTTTCGAAAACGTTCAACTTTCACTGCAAACTATGAACGAGTAAACACTGTAATTCTTTTTTGGTTATACCTTTGAATTTTATGTGTTGTAAGTTAATGAATTTGTTGGCAAAGGTTCTACTTTTAGCTGCTTTTCGAATACTTTTCCACTTGATTTCCATTTACTGACTCTCAACACTTTGATATGGAGAGCCAGGTGAAAATCACCAGTGGAAGAACTTAAAATCTCACACAGAGAGAGGAGGTTCTTACCCCAGCTTAATTCATGCTGTTCATTGGACACTTATCTCCTCCAAAAGTACCTTGATGAATCAGACCTACTTCTTCTAATCTTTGTAATTGCGGTGACTTAAAAATCCCACTTTATTTCGCTCCTTAATTCGGTTTCAGGCGCCAATCGTGTACATGGCCTGTTTGGTATTGTAGGAACATTGAAACTGAGACTAGACTAGAGACTCAGATTTCTAATAGTAAACCAGTTTGAACATAATCTATAGTCTTGCGTGGCGTTAATTTGAATTGAACAAAATTCATGAGAATTGTGTGCAACTTGCTTGCTGTGAGCCAATGCACCCACTTCGCCCCCTGTGGTATCTATCCTTGCTCTCTCTGATAATTTCATACCTTGATAAGATGCAATAACTATAAATAAAACACACTATACACTCTTATATACCACCTCACCACTCATCCAGCTTTTCTAACCATCATCCCATTTCTCTACTGTGCTGCCTCCCTGTTAATCCAAACATTCTTTCCATCACCTTTGTCTTCCTCATCATTCCCGTCTTTGCTCTTTTATATGATTTGCCAAAATCCTTTCATTTTTTTCCCCCATAGGTTCTTCAACTTTTCAACTTTTTGACCTTTCCCTTCCTGTTTATTGTGGTCTTGTTATGAAATGGTTTGAGAATGCGTAAAGACGTCTTCCCCATCAAAGGCATAGAAAAATTGCCGAAAAATCAAATTCAGCATCATCCCTCACTATCCTTTGTCTGCACTTAATTGTTTACTGTGTGTGCTTTTTAATCAATCCCTGACCTGTGGGCGCTGCTCTCTCATGTAGAACATCTGCTTTAATGCTTTTTACTCGTCACCAGCAGCTACGACTGAGAATTCACAATGCAGCACAAAGTTTTGTGGGAAGAAGTATTCCCCAGCTGGCGTCGTTCTCGATTCTCCAGGACAACGTCTTAATCTGGAAGAAACTTCCAAAGTGTGTAATGCTGTCCCCGTTTCTATCCTTGAGTGATGATCTCGTTCTCTCCCTCCCCTCGTTACTGTTGCTGTTGCTGTGCAGGAGCAGCTAAGAGCATGTGTCTAAGCAGGTTGGCATAACATTAGAGGGCACACTATATGATATGACAGTAATCTTCTGTTAAATCCCCCAAGACTGAAACATAGCTGCCTGCAGCTTTGCACATGCTTCAAAAATACTTATTTCTTTTTTTTTTGTACGTTTACACTCCTTCATTTATGGGTCATCTCTGCATGCATGCGTGTATGTGTGTGTATGTGTGTGTCTGCGTGCGTGCGTGCTTGTGTTTCAATGTACCAGGTATAGGCCATAGGCCTATTTTTTATTGAGAGGGTACATCATTCTGCCACTCCTTTTGGGGACAAATTAAATCTAATGTCAGTTACAATTTATCCACCCAGTGATATGATGGAGGCGGCGAGTCTCCATGTGTACACGCACTGTGTGTGGTTGAGAAAGTACTGAGACTTAATGTCACTGTCACTGGTTAAAACCCTGGTATGATCAGCAGGCTCAGCTTGCTGATTTGGGTCTGGTGAGGAAACATGGGATTTATTTCTTTATTTTTATTTGTGGTGCAGATCATAAGGGCTGCACTGTGTCTTCATTACCGTTTCATGTGTGGTCAAACTTAAATGTGCTTTATATTCTCCTGACTGCTTTTAAAAATAAGCAGAAAGGCAAAGATACACTTCTATACCAGGGGAAAAAATTTTCTTAATACTCAGCGAAAAAATGACTACTTTTCCTTAAATAATATATAAAAGTGTCACTTATTGGGTGTTGACTGTTCTATGCTTACGCTCTCTGTGTCCTCATCATGGGCAGATTCTGCCTCACACAGCGCAGAGCTCCCTTCAACCAATTTGCAAATTATGCATTTATAAATTAATGTTATGAATGGTGCAGAATATTCCTCTACATAGGTTTTTCAGCTCTAAAAATGTCCCAAATAATAATTCTCACAATATCTTGCAAAGACCTGTATTTAAAATTGTAAGCAATATAACAATACGTTTTGTGATATTGGGATTGTTTCTCTTACATCTGCAAAGTTATCATTTCACAAAAAAATCACAGAACGTGCTGCACTTAATCAACATTTGTTCCAATGACATCACAAGCCTAATGTCGTAATTATCTGGTTTTCTTTCAGAAATACAAGGAGTTTGAGCGGGCGGTGCGGGTGGAGGAGATTGATGGGCTACAGCTGGTGAAGAGGCTGGCGGAGGACATGGAAGAGATGTTTCACAAGAAGGCCCAGGCAATGAAGGTACATCATTCAAAAATGAAATTATGCCATTCTCTCTTTACCTTTCCCAAAATATTTGTGTTTTAATGGAACAAAATGAATTAGGTCTGAATAAAAAGACTACATATTTTGTTCCGTAGAGTATTTCCAAGCTGAAGAAAAAAGATGGCGGCGGCAGATTGATCCTGCAAATTTGGAGTCAAAAAATCAAACCCTGTATATGGGAAGTCGTTCTGCTTTAAATTATAGTTCCAACAGTAAAAGAGATGACTCTCATTAGCCACCGGTAAAATTTGCGTGAGAAGTTCAAGCCAGAGCTTCTCTGGACCTCTCTGTCCAAAGACAAACCCCTTAGATCATTCATTTAGTGCAGGATATCTTCAGAAAAAGCTTCTCCAGCAAAGTCAAAACCCTGTCCTTAAAAATACTCAAATACAATGTCTTTTTTTGAATGTATCAAATTATTTTAATGCAATACATATTTACAGTTGTCTATTCATTATTAATACATTGTAACAAATTCAATTATACACACAGTGTTCATTGAATACATGCACTTTACTCAAATGTGCTGTTTAGTCATGAATGAGAGTCTGTTTTTTTTATAAAAATACAGAATAAGTGAGAATGTTGACTAGAGTTAGTCAGCATGGCATGCAGTGAGTGTATGATCACATTCTTGTGTTGAGAGTGTAACTGCTGCATTACACCTTCATTCCACATACCCCAGCTATCAAAGGCAATCTTCTTTGTTTTACCTGACAAAATACTCATTGATAGTTACTTTGATAATGAAAATATCAAACAGTAAACACAGAAGTCTAATCAGCCATGAGAACCCCAACAATGTGGCTTAGGATCAGACATGCAGTACCTTGGCGATCTGAAACATAGCGGCATCATAACTGGGCAAGGATCGGCAGAATTTACCAGACATACTTCAAAAAGCAGACTCAACGATTAAATCTGAAATATTTACATTGAATTTTTTTTTTCAGTTGTAATGAGACTGGAATTGGAAAAAAAACAAGACAGCCCATGTACTCTGTTGACCTTATTAGATGTCTCAAGAAGTGTGTGGCGTCATATTGCCACAGTGAAACAAGACACATTATAGGTCTGCAGTGTGAGCGAGATATGTGAAAGAAAAGTTGTTGGGAGTAAGGTGACAGGCTGAGAAGGGCTAGGATCCAAGCAGCCGTGTCTGTGTCGGTTTATTGATCTATTCTGAACAAATGTCCATTTCTAGGAGGTCACTTTGAAGAAGTTATTTTACAGCTGCAAATCTGGACTTTCCATAAAAGTTAAAAGCTCTGCAGAGGGATGCGTGCATTTTTCAACTTGACTGGAGAAAACGCAATATTCACTTCCGTAGAATTGTTAATTGACATATAACCCACCATGGATGAACCATGAGCAGCCGGCAGCCAGTGAGCAGCGGGGTGCAGTTTGGGGTTCAGTATGTGGCTCAAGAGCACCTCAGCAGGTTAGGAGGAGCTTGGAATTCAAGCTGGGAACTTGTGGTTCAAAGATGACTGCTGTTAACAGCTGAGCTGTGCACTCCCTCTTGCCTGTGACAACATGGCCATTTTAATTTAGTCATTTTTTAATTGCCTTGTGAAGAGATTGAATAATAAAAAAATGGCTTTTGTCAGAGGCTCAGTCGGGGAGAGACATTCTTCTTTTGCTTATGTTACCTGCATTGTAATGATTACATTTGAATAAAGCTTCTCTTAGACACATCCTGTAAATCCATATGAAATAAAATTCATTGTTGTTGTGAGTTTTGTTGGTCTTCTGACATGTTGTGTCATGTAGCAATGCCTGTATGGTGAGATGGGCTTTCAGGAAGTGCTACTAAAAGCTGAGGTGCTGTGCTTTATGTAATGGCTATATTCATCCCGGCGACTAAGGCTCTGCATAGACTGTGAGCTATAAACAGAATATATTAATCAATTAGACACAATAGGCTCTACTTTGATTACATAAAGTGCAGTTATCAGAATGTTTGGCATTGTGTGTTTTCATAAATTCCTGGCCTTGTTTCCTTCTGCCCCGATGCCCTGGGTCACAGAAGTCGACGAATATAAAATGTATGTGTTTTTGTTTTTGTGTAAAGCTATTCTCTTGTAGCTTTTGAATAGTGAACAAGAAAAGTAGTTAAAAAAGATAGATGTAATACCAGTAATCATGCAGGTATGTATGTAATGTGATATCTTAGTGATGTGAATCTCTCTTAATTTAATGTAGATGGTCAATCAGATTTTTGAAAAACTCGCTGCTAAATATGGATGATTCACTGTGGACATACGTCATGATGACAGACTTGGTGTCCTACCAATACAGGCTCAACAAATGTTTTTCAACTGGTCACCAAGTCCTTCTACATTATCTAGGTACTGTTAATGTGTATGAGTCAGATGTTTGTGATTGCTGATCGGCTTTGATTTCATCTTTTTTTTTATTCTCCAATCATTTGAGAACTTCATTGATTCGTGAATCGAAGCTGTCTGGTTTCTTAGAGCGTGAGGGCCAAAAGCACTGTGTAAGTGAAGCAATTATGGAGGCACATGAGTGGGAAACTCAATGCTTTTGCAGGAAAGGAGAACAGATATCACAAAATAGCGAGTAAAATATTAAAGAACAAAAATCACTTAATTGAGGTAATCTACAACTCCACGTGAGTAGAAGATGCATGGTTGTGAATATTCTACTCAACCATGCATGTCATGTTATTCGCTGATGAAATTTGCTTAGGAAACAAGAGTTTCTTGAAGATATTTCACCTCCCATCCAATGGGCTTCTTTGGCACAGGGGAAAATAGAAATTCTCTCCACAATACAAGCCCAAATCACCTTGATTACTGGAAGGCTTGGTTAATCTCACTGCGTATGCGAAATTAGCCTTTGCACATTTGCTTCCCAGTATCTTTGCATGGAAGGTTAGAAAAGCCCCATATTTGCATATTCATTTGGGGAAATTGACAAAATGGACAAGGTGTGTTATTTTCCCTCATTTTTAAGACACAAGCATCAGTGCACATTTTTGGTCGTTCTGCTTTTACATTTGCTTGATTTAAAAGCAATCAAAGAAAATAAATGCATTTACACATGACATTTTCCTGTCAAGGGAGACCTGGAAAGAAATTACTCATTTGTGTTCACATTTTGCTATTTTTACTGTGCAGGAACGACTCTGGATATGAATGTGTGTGTGTTTGCCTATGTTGTGACAGGCACAGTTCAGGATGAGTCCAATGTGCACTGCTTCTTTGGCTGTCGCTGTAGCCTCAGGTGATAGATCCTATCAGGGCAACTTGGTGCTGTTAACAGAAATTGGATTTCTCTCCGAGAGTCTGGTCTGAGGATACAGGCTGACAAGAGAGCGAGAGAGTGAGGCACAGATGGTGACAAACCATTTCCATGCTTTAGCTTTACTTGTGCCCCTGTTATTAATCTTAAGTCTGATACCTTTCGCCTGCTTGGATTGCATGACCACGGCTGTTCCAGAGCGTAATGTTCACTTTGAAAGCGCTTATACTTCCATTCATTCACAGGCATAACAATCTTCACTCGACTCATGGAGAGGAGAAAAAAATTTCATGCTAAGATGAGTCATTTGACATTTTCAAAAAACACTATTCGCAATGACTGCTGGCACAGAAGCAAGGTTCTAATTGAATATTAGCAGTGGTTACATTGTTAGCTCCTTCAATAGAAAATTGGAAGATGGATTAATTTTTTCTTAAAATATGAAATTGTTTTGGAATTAAACCACCAATGTATACAACTATGATATTTATCCTACTTAATTTCAAATTTCAAATTCATCATAGCTTCTGCTACAGCTGGCTTGTATACTTTAATATGTTGACTTTTCTTCCTGAACTTGTTGGCAAAGAATGTTTAATTTCTGAGTTTGTGTGTTTGCGGGCTCATGTGAAGTACAAGGTGTGATGTACGATAAGGAGATGTGAGGATATCCTTGTCAATGGAATTATGGGATTATACTTTGATGAAAGTTAACAGTGATTTTATACCTCTGAGTCACAATGACACCACAGGTGATTCAAACTGACTCTGTGGCATGGATTGATTTTCTCCCCCTCATCATTGTAACTACGCAAAACAACCACCCACAACTCAAAAGCACATTTCGTCCATTTCCTTATTGTTTTTTCGCACAGTTTTCCCATTTATCCTTCTAGTTCCTGTTCAAACTAAGCTCTGTGTCTCTCAACTTTTAATTATTGCTTTGTCACTGGTGCAAGGCGGTCCATTTGATCAAGGTTGTCCTCTGGGGACACTTTAAGATTGCTGTGCAATCAGTTTTAGTGTTTTCTTTAAAGAGCTACTTTTAAAGTTTGAAGCTCCTTTTTATCCCATGATATGGGTTATTTCTGACAGTTGCAGGAGGACTAGGGAAATGTTTGCTCTACTGCTGGAGTCACAGTTGGTCAGGGACTTCTTAGTAGTAGGATTTCCAGAAAAAACAATCTGTATCAGATCTTGGGGGTGAATGAGTTTTGCTTATGCCACATTTGACCATTGGATCCTTTTTTTTTTATTGTTGTTCACTAGTCATGTCATTTTTTAATTTGTTCAGTTACCATTGGATGTATCCTCACAGTTGTATGAGGTCTCCAAAAAGTTTCAGCTCTTTCTCTACCGCACTGGGCAATCTAAAGGCTGAATTGGAAAAGCGGAGGCTTTTGGATACAATATCTGGAGCAAAAGACATGGGACCTGCTCATGCAGTCCAATTGCTTCTGCTTAATTGACATGCAAATTGTCACAAATGTGGAGAGACATCTGGTGGTTGACGAAGAACCATGTCCCCTCTCTGTGTGTTTTTGTCTAATCTCATGTATCTATTCATATTGATTGTTCGAAATGTGAGCTTCTACTGGGCTACTTCGAGCCCATGCCTCAACACCCAAGAATTCAGTTCCCTCTCAGCTGCCATGGCTAGACGTTAATTCAAGTTTCTCAACAAAATGTGGAAAATACCCATTCACAACTAGCCTCTTTGCTTGTTCAAACAACGTGTGAACCAAACACATTTCTGTAACAAGAATAGCGGTGGTGCAGGTTTCATTTTGCACTGGCTCTGATGAATTAAGAGGAAAATTTGATTCAAAGAGCAGAAATCTGTAAACAGTTTGATAATGAAAATGAGACTGCATGCTGCACAGCTCCATGAGCAATTTTACCCTCGCTACCTTGATTCTCCCTCACCTTCACCATTTTCTTTTTCTGAAAGTTCTTGAGATTTAATGGTTAACAATGAAAATTCATCCCTCTCCATCCTCATTTGCTCTCTGCTTTTTACTAGCGAAAACTCGACTCTCGGGCCTTATGCACTCTCTCCGCTTTACCTAAACATCCCCTTTCTCTTTTGTCTGGATCTGTACTCTCTACACTACCTCTCCCCGTCTCCCTGTATTTTGCCGACGTATATGTGGCGCTTCAGTGATTCAATTTCCTTGCAGGCGCACTGTCCTGTCTGTCAATGCCGTTTTATCTCCCTGTCTCCACACGGTTCCCCCTCTTTATCGCTCCATGCCACCTGCTGAGAGACAGCAGCGCCTGTTACCGTGCACCTGTAAATGTGTGTGTCATTCATTTTAAGGTTTCCATGTTAAAGGATTTTTTTTTTAATTAAACAGAGGATTTTTTTTTTAATTAAACAGATTTGCAATAATCGTAGTAATTTTAAAGAGAGGCCACAATCTGTTAGTGAAACATAATCACAAGCTAGTTCACAGCATGCATACCATTACATCTTGTGTGAAAGATACATTCAAGGGTTTAATTCAAAGCAAATGGGTATGACACAGGATGATATTTTCGTTATCTCCACTTTTTTTTTTCCCAATAAGCAATGCCATAAATACATAAACAAACCAGGAAGAAAGTGTCGTATTTTGCAGATGTCTCTGCAACTTTGATCATGGGTTGAGCTGTAAAGGATACATAGAAAATACCAATCAGGCAGTGTTCCAACGTAAGTATAAGCATACAAGTGCACTCTAAACAAATGTTGTTGCTGGAAATGCCGGCAACAGCAGACACTTAAAGAAGCACGTCCTTATCAAAGATGAAAGGTGTGGAGGCTATTGTAATGCCCTTCTTTGAAGTCAAGCATGGATGTGTTTTATGTGACAAATGCACTTCAAAGCAGAGTGGATGCCTCGCTGCTCGGGCTATTTCTCTTGTAAAGGCATTCTGTACCCACTGATATCATTTACCTGTGGCAGCTGAGCTTCTGTAGTCTTCCACATGATTGCTAGAGTCGACCAAAAAAAAAAAAAAAAAAAGAGTTTGCATGGTGATACGTGAGGAATAATTGGCACACACTGGAATTAAAATTAACTGTCGGCAAAACATCACTTGAACTTTCATTTGCTGAAATGCACAATGAATTTAAAGTCCAAATCAGCATTTAAATGGAATGCCCTCCCCTCCAGTATCAACGCGAGTCTCATTTTCAGTCTCAGCATTTGCCAATTCAATCAAAGTTGGACCAATATTGTTCCTAACGTATTGTAGGAACTGCTGCGAATGTTTGGCCATTACTGAAATCAAGGAAAACACTTGAAGAAACAAGTGGTCAAACAGCGCCATACCTGTCACGCCTCAAAATCTGACAAACTTCTTTTGCAGGGAGAAAAATATAGTCCCAGTTTTTCTGAGAAATTTGTAAAATTATCAAATGTGGTCTTAACCCTATAGAAGCAGCACATGCACGCACACACACACACACACACACACACACACACACACACACACACACACACACACACACACACACACACACACACTCAGCTAAAAGTATTGCATTAGTATTGTAATAAAAGAACTATGTAATCATAAAATCTTTGTGATTCCTGAATTAACTAAATGCCCTCTCTTAATTACTTTTGCCCCAAGTCTTATTCAGTAATTTAGAATGATCCTATTACATGGCGCTCACGTCTAGACTCCTTGAAAATTCCCTTGCCAGTGTCCAAAAAAGATTTAAAAAAATCAAAAACTAACCTCTCCCTTCCTAAAATGCATTTGGTAACCAGTGGTTTACCTGAGCAGAAATGGCCAGAATTATAAACAAAGCCCGGTTTGAACATTTTTCACCCTGCAGTAATAAAGGGTTTGACTTTAAGCTATTTTTGTCCGCTGTATTGCATTTGCTTTGTAAGTTCCAGAAACCAAAGATAGATTTCACCATTTCTTTCATCCCACAGTCAGTGTTTTGGGGGGTTGGAGCCTATCCCAGCTGTTATTGGACAAGAGTTCACCCTGGATCCGTCGCCAGTCGATCTCAGAGTCACACATAGAGACACACAACCATTCAGTCTCTCGTTCGCTCTGGGCAATTCAGGGTCTCCAGTTAACCGACTGCATGTTTTTCAACTGTGGGTGGAAACTGGAGAACCTGGAGGAAACCTAGACAGACATAGGGAGTGCATAGACATACCCTGCTGAATTCGAAGCAGGGACCGTCTTGCTGTGAGGCAGCCCACAGTTCATTTATCGCTACAAGAAATCTTCAGCTGGTGTCACACGTTCATGAACTGTGCTCTTGTCCACCAACCTTCATTAATCATCATACCCCTCCTTTGGTAACCCCTGGCATGAGAATGGACTCGAGATAGAAATTTTGACACTACAAATTAAAGTAGCCCTTTGTGCATACATTTTCTCATGACTTTCATAATGTTAAGTTGAGCAGCATCTCCAGCCTTACTGCCTAAAAACCATTCAAAGTTATTTCTTTAACAAAAATGAAACAACAAATATATTTATCTCTTTTGCAGTACTATGAGACAGCAATACATGTTAACCGTGTTTTCTGCCTCCTTGAATATTCTGACAGGGATTATAATGCAGGGTTGCTGGGTTGTTCCGCCCTTTTCACCTGTCATCCTGCCGCCTCGACATCTCAAACAGGGTACATCGCTCCGCTCTCCTCATTTCCTTAATTTCACAGTCTCAGATCATTGTCATGTGTGCCCACACATGCATGCGTGTGTGTTTGTCCTTGCTCGGCAATCATAATGCTGATGAAAGCTTTTAAATGTCAGAAAATTGACAGTTGCACCTTTTTCCCCTGAAATCCTTTCCCCTGTTAGAATATTAATATATAATATTAAGAGTTCTTATATTAACAACTCTTAATATAATGGGTAAAATTGTTTTCATTATTAAAAGGAACATATAAGTAGAAGTGATGTGAATATTAAATGGCGAGAAAAGTTACAGTAGGTTTGATAATCATTTTCCAAGTATGAAACGAAGGTCAAGAACTAAATGATTGGAGTAAAAGATTACAGAATATAGCATAAAGGAGAGAGGGATGGCGGTACTGGATTTGGCATCATGTGTTTCCTTCAGTCTGCACCATTTCAAACATTCACTACGGGTCCCAAAAGTTTCAGCGGCATCTCTCTTCCCTCGGTTTCCCTACTTATCCATCTCCCCTGTATGCTCTCTGCTGGCTTGGCTGTAGTCTGAATGCACAGAAGACAGAATGCAAAGTGTCACAAAGCACTTTCCAGTTTTGTCGACAGGGCAACATTTCCTTGTCCGGTTTGACAACATTAATTGCTGTTCCTGGATGTATTGATGGGCTGATCTGAACCAGTCCAGCTCAGCCCGTCACTGGCCTTGAGGGATCAAGGGTCCGGCCAAATCAAAGCCCGGTGGGCCTGCCCTAGTCCAGTAGGTCAAGGCTTAGTTTGCATTTCTTTACAGTTGAGGAATATCTATACAACTGGCAAAAGCAGAAGCTATTACATTTATTCATATGGGTTGCAGGTGAACATTTCTAAGGTGCAGGTATAATAACAAATCTAATTGGGTAAAAATGCACTTAGTAAATATATCATGAGAACTAAAGAAAACAAGATATGAAGCATTTTAGGTTTTTTATTTTCCCTTAGTCTCCCTGTACAAAAAACATCTGGCTGTATGAACTAGTTCGGATTTTCTCATTTTAAAGAATTCCCAATGTAAAAAAAGGCGGAACAAGACAAGCCCCGACAATCTTCAAATATGTGTTTTTTTTGTGAGGCCGACTCCAATTTTTCACATCACTTGTTTCAAATCACATCATTATTTAATAGTTTTACTTCATTCCAAGCCATAAATTGCATCTGATTGTGATGCAGGTAAAAATGAATGTACGAATACTGTAATCAAGTTGATTGGGGGAATAAAGTGTGAAAGATCTTGTGCGTTCAGTAAATGCACGCAGATACAATTAGCAAATACAATTAGAAATCACAGATATGACTAACTTTAAGGACTCATTAGATGTGGTTGATGAGAAGGTCTATTACTGCCAGAGCAAAATGTCTCCTTTTTTTAAAATCAGAAACGGGCCATGGCTTGCTGTCTTGTTATTTTGTTTGTTTTGTTTTTCATCTCTGTCACTTAGGGTCGCGTCCATTTTTGTTTTTAGCTCGGTTTCCAGTTTGTTGTCTTCAATTAGTAATTATCTTCAGTATTTTAGAACCTTCCATCGTCTTCCCGGGTCTGGCTCCCGCCTCCTAACCCCCTAATGCCGTCACGCCGCATAACGCGGCGAAAACCGTCCACAGACAATGAGTCAATCAAGTTGTCAGCTGAAAGAGAAGGATCATTTAGATGTTTAAAAGAGCATATCATGATCTTAAGGAGTGAGATAATGGAAGGGGTAGATGATTGCAAATATCAGAAAAAATGATTTTGTGGGCTGTAGGCGGCGGGATGTGAGATGATGAAATGTGAAAAGAAATTGTGTTTAATTGAAAGTGAGGGCACAGCCTTGGCTGAAATTAGTTAAGCAAAGCAGGATTATGGTTGAATAGTCTTCAGATTTGAAAGTAAGGTTGAACTCTGCTTAATGTCATGATTAAAGCCTACGTTTTACCACAAAGTAAGTCATGAAGCTCTTATATTTGATTTTTAAAATTGTTTTTTCATATTGCTAACAATGATGACCACCTATTGTGATCAATGCCATTTCTTCTTTTGGGGTTTTCCGGGTATCCAGATGGAATAAATTATTTATTTATTTATTTATTTATTTATTTATTTATTTATTTATTCTTATTTTTGTTCTTCAATATTTTTTGCAAATCCTTTCAAGGCTGGGAGGGCAAAATGTGAATCTGTTACCTCATTGTTTTCTGCAGTCTGATTTAGAGTTAAATATCAGTGAATTGCATGAAAATTGTGGCTGACCTGACCCAAAAAAACAAAAATTAGCACCAAAGCCCCATACTGATGACAGAGACCAGCAGAGCATATGCCAGACTTTCCCCAAGCTTTACGGAATCTAATCCAGTTACCACAGCAAGTCTTGTTGGCTCTGTGCTCAGCCTTTACCCTGTCAGCCTCAGTATAGGCTCAGGCCTATGAGTGTGTATGTTTGTACTGGTGTGCGTGTGTGTTTTTGCGTGTTTGTGTGTGCAAGGAGACAACAGGGCCTGCCTCTTACTGTGTCAGTTTAATTACTGCTGTCATCTCATACCAAGCTGGAGCCTCAAAAGAAAGACTTAAGAAGAAAAGTCATTTTCTATTTTACTTTTTAAACTGCATCGTGCACTTTGGCAGGACCACATACTGACATGAATATTGCAGGCAAAGTTGAGTACATGCAACACACATACTAACATGTCGATGAACGGCCGGCAGAGTTCTGGAAGCCAAATAAAATTGAGGTGTGTTGGAAATCAGTTCTGTTAACCAGTTTAAAAACAAAAACAAATGAACCCCCCCCCACACTTAGTTTACAAGATGTTTTTCTTCCAACCTCTTGCACAGTATGTTCAATTCAGAATGGATGATGGGAATTAATTCAATCTGTGCTGAATAGTCTATGACTTATCCCTTAATAAATGAAGGTTTCCCATGAGGCATAGAATCATGTAAGACTGGCCGTTCATATCAAGAATGACCTACCAGAAATCTTTTCTACAAAGAAATTACAAAATCTTCCAAATGAGTCCTTATTTTTTGTTGGTGAGCTGGATGATATACTGACTTTAATAGGAGTAAAAAAAAAAAATAGCAGCCGAGACAATATTGATTATTGTGCACTTACATTGTCAATGATGTTTAATTCCTAGCTGTCCATCAAGATAAATTGAACATGTAGAGTATGGGCCAAAGCATTTCTAATAGAATGCAGGGAGTCAAGAGTGGCTAGAATTTTAAGATCTGACTCGTTTCGTAGTGCCTTTCTCAGGCCAGTTCACCGACAGACATAACTCCGATTCGATCAGAATTCACCACACATTCTGTGATTGACATTTGCCAAAGTAGCTCCAGGAGAGACGAGGTTAAAAGGGCTGATATCTTAACACGTGTCAACTCCGAAAACCATTAACACTCAGGCACGCACTCACACACACACACACACACACACACACACACACACACACACACACACACACACACACACACACACACACACACACACACACATACACACACACACACACACACACACACTCAACATCTGGTGTGAAGTGGGGGTGCTTGCTCTTGATAACACGTAGCTGGACGTCACAGGGCAGTTGAGATGTGCGTGAACATTA
>CAAKHD010013907.1:468479-525226 GCA_901007705.1 Fistularia tabacaria
ACACACACACACACACACACACACACACACACACACACACACACACACACACACACACACACACACACACACACACACACACACACACACACACACACACACACACGCAGCATCACCCACTCGCAAATGCTTAAAAATGTGTTTGTATTGACATCGACTTCACAGGCAGCACCTGACATTTTGCTGGATGTGTGAGGCTAAGCGTTCAGACCTTTAGAGAATGTTATTCTCGCACTCCTTTCTAATACTCCCCTCATTTCAACATCCTTATCTGGGTTTGTTCTGAGAGCGTGCTTTTGACGAGGATCACAAGTTACACATTGCATTTACAGATACTTGTCTACATCTAGTTGTGGTAGATGAAGCAAAATCCAGATTAAGGCGTCGAAGCGGGTAAGAACCGAGGTTATTGGAATTAAAATCAACAGAACAAACCAAGAAACTAAAATAGAAAGAGGTGGTAAAACATGAGGGATGATAAGTACACACAGGGTTAATGGGGCAAAAGACGATTGGGCAAGAACTCATGTGATAAGTGAGGGCGATAAAGATGTAGAAAGAAATGTAAAATAACACCATACTTAAATGTTCAGAGCTGAAAGTCCAGGGCTAATAAATCTGGAGGCAAGCTGATTCCTCTTCACTTGCAGATCATAAGGAGCACAGTAAATGCATGCATTAATCAGAAGCACTAACTCAAATGCACCAACCTGGCCAGGTGTGTTGCCATGGTGAAGAAATATGTCTGGCCAGATTCTAGATGATAGTGATGGTCTCCCAAACCTGCTTGCACGGCAGCGCACACACACACACACACACTGAAATTGGGCAGGCAATTGAAGTAGTTTTTGGAGTAACGCTATTTGAATGGAAATTTGGAATGGAAGTACACTGCCTAAACTCAGACAGCAGAGCCAGCTGATAAACATATCTAGCTATGACAAAATACTCCACCAAAGACAGGTTAGGCTGGTAAAGGGTAGTTGCACATACGTAAGTTTGTATGTGTGTTCTCTTTTTCATGGATGTTTGTCCCCTGAGTCCAGCTGTCACTCAAAGAACAAACAACGCACTGACTGCTTTTAGGCTGTCGGTTATCACCTCAATGTTTTTCTTTACATTTTTAGTCAAATTTAAGTTTGTTAGTCAAATCAAATAGCAAGTGACAGAACATTTCTCAACAATAATTGGGTTTAGTGTTTAATTAAGCATTTTCATTCAGCAAAATTACCTAACATTTGATCGACATTTTCTCTGTTGTTGTTTTGCAAGTTTAATAAATTGAATTGAAAGTATTCTTTTTAAAATCATTACTTTGAAAGTCACTTAGGCAAGCAAATTACTACTTGATATCTATAGAAATGTAGCGATAAGCATCCCGAATCAGAAGCCAATCCTGGCTGACATTCTGCAGGAGGTGGGTTTGATCCTTGAGTCTTGTTGATCATGAGGCCTCAAAGACATAAGTACATGCGTTCACTCTGTCTTTCATGCCCATGAGCAATTTAGAATCAGCATTTATCCTACTGCATGTTATATTTGAGAAATGTCAGACACTTATGAAGTGTCAAAAGTGTCTAAATAACCAAACTGAAAATGATATTCACGGGACAAGTTGTGAAAGGGGTAAAATACTGCTTTAGTTAAATTTTTTGATCAATTTAAAACGTGCATAATTCATTTAAATTCAACTGCAGAATAACATCATAATGTTGTGTGGACAAGTGTTTGTCGAGAGAGATTTGTTATGCTAGCGGCCAACAGTCCCCAGGCAGTTATTACCTTTATTGCTGAGCCACTGATGGGAAAGAGGCCTCTTTCCATGAGATGGCAACATGTCTCTCTGTCATCTTTGTTTGTGTGTTCATCCTGAAGGGTTATATTGTGGTTTCTATGCTCTGACTTACTTATTTAGCCACTTGTAAAGGTAACTTCTGTATTGATTTTTCTTTATTTAATGTGGACCAATCCATCAGTTTATTTGTACAAAATTAGTTATAACTGTTCCTCTTCTTCTATCCTGTGCTCTTCTCCATTGTGCTTCTGCAGAGACTGGTAGAAGCAGCAGAGGAAGCCCATCTAAAGCACGAGGAAGATCCAAACCTTCAGGTTCGTATAACTATTTCCCCTGTATCAGTCTCATTGCAGTCACAATGTTCATTCTTTGCTCTTGTAAGCTCATCAAATATCCCATTAAGGGTCTTTTGCAACCAATGAAAAGGACTACTACTTGACATGGTCCTCCATCAGAAAATATAATAAAAACAAGAGTAAAAAAAAAAACAGCATAGGGTCATACCTCCGCAGCAGTTCTTTGTGGGAAGGCAAAAAAGGTTTAACTCGGTACAACTTCATAAACGCATGTCCAGCCTTTTAAGTCCTACATTCATGAATTTGTGCTAAAGCTATCTTATTTTGAAGAAAAAGCAGTTTGTATCTTAATCTACTATCTCATTTGATCAAAATCTTCACCTCTTGTTTGTACAACTGTTCCTGTCATGGCCATAACTAAAACTCATAAAGTTCAAATCTGTGTGGGAAGTACCTTATCTATTTTGTCAGAAGTGAAGAAATTATTTTTTGTTTTTCACGCCAGAATTTTGAATTCATGAATTATTAATAGTATATCGCATCATATGCCGAGTCAAAGACTCAGAAATACACCCGCAAACCCAGCCTCTGCTCTTATGGTTCTGCCTCAAATCCATTTGAGCAGCTTTAATTTTTAGAGTGCAACTTCTTGTGTGTTTGTGTGTATTTGAGCCAGAGGGAAGGGGCTGGAATAGCAGCATGGGTGTGTGGTATGGCGCCCTTGTAGTGTTTCTGCCTGGGTTTTGCACATCGTGCAAATCTCAGAACATAGTTTAGTGAAGTAGGAGGAGCAGCAGTAGCAGGAACTTGAGTTTTAAATGGAAGTCTGATGCTAAAGCTGACTTGGGAGGATTTTCTGTGCAACTACTTAAAGAGTCTGTGGTGTGTATACCAAATGTGTGACAGTTTGTGTTTATTCTGTCAGCTCTTTAAGGCTCTGCAGTGAGCTCCCTGTGGTTTTCTGTTATTATGGACCATCAAGTGGGACCAATTACTGTATTAAACCACTGACAGGTGTCCTGCTCAAAATCTTCACTCACTTAATGTTGCTCCCCTTTCTTCTTTCTTTCACCTGCCTGATTCTTTCCTCAATCTCTAATGTCCCCAAGTGTGCTTAAAGGCTTATTCTGCCCTTTAACGCCTCAAAGAGATTGAGGACCTGTCTCTTCTGACAGATCCAATCCTCCCATTTACCAGGTTCCCCTGGCTCTCCCACATGAGCTTTGACTCTGCAGAATTGCAATGTTGGGGGCCTTTTCAAGATTTTTTGATTTGATTTTTCATGAATTTAGGAAGCTAAATCTATTCATTTTATGAAGATTTTGATATTTTGTGAATTACATCACTGTTTTTACTTTAAGGATCCATTATTCAGATTTATGTCCAACCAAATTTAATATATTTATTATTTTAACTGCTGGCCCAAAAGTGAATTTGGCTATTGGAATTTTAGAATGTAAGAGTGTCTTCCCAATATTGTCATATTGTTCAGACATGAAAATAATTGGTGTTTACATATAGAGATATACATGTAATGGAGATATAGAGACAATGCTGACTGTTGTAAGCAAATGGCAAGCTTTACACCAATAACTATACATGGAAGAGTCATGGAAATTGAATATTTGTTTGTGTCCATTTCAAAAGATAAACAGGATAAAGTTAGGGTCCGATTTTCAAGCTACAATTCATTTTGGATGCATTTCACTGTTTTGACATTCTTCATTCAGGTACATTTCTATATCTGTTAAGTAAAAATATGAAAAAAGAATTTGTGGCATTATTCGAAAAGGAAAGTTTAATAAAAGGCTTATTTCAAATGATACAGCAGATTGCACAGGCACAGTAGCTCAAGGCTTAGTGCTAAAATGGAGGTAAGTGGAACTCTTGGCGCAACAGTGTGATTTGGAAAGGAGTACATAACACCCCACTGTGGAAAAATGATTCTTTAATCCAACCAACGTGGCCTGAAGTTTACGAAGTGCTAAACACCATTTGCAGCAATATAGCTGCACAGCGTTTGTTGAGAGACTACAATATCAGAGTATAAGTAGAAACTTGGTAAGCGGAATCATATAAGACTGCATCTAGAGGGAATATGCACTATCTGGCTTTGTGGCCACAGTATTCCCCCTGATCCTTAGTGTAATCCATTGCATTTCACCAGTCCACCATTAACTAGACTTAATGCAGCCCAATTCCTGGAGATCTGCAGGCAGAGGCCTTATCACAGGACAAGGTAGACAACGACATCAGCACTCGATATCAACACTATCCTCTTCGTCTACGAAATGGTGAGAGTTCAGTGACCCACAAATTTAAAGCTGGTGTTTTGGAGCAGGGGGACACCTGACAATCAGTATACAGCACAACCGTCTTCTATAAACACTCTCCTGGTGTCTCTTAAATTGTGGAACTTGCTTGATCCACATTTCTGATCTCACTGTCTAAATCACTGTCATGATTTAACAGCAAACACTTAGAGTATGCTTCATAGATGCAGCTACCCATGTCATACGCTTTAAACAGTAAGGTGTATAGATAATGTAGCTATAATAACTTTGTTCATGTTTTTTCTTCAAGTTTACTTTTAATTAAGCCTGGATATCAATAATATTGTCATGGAATTAATTTTCCATGGCTAGATTTGTGTACGTCAGTATGAAATTGAATAGGGAAACATCCCTTAGTTGTTCATTCACTACCACTATTTTATGCTTTCCAGTGGGGCCTACAGTACATGGATGTGGAAGTGCATGTTTACTATTTTCTCATTGTCACTGCTGCATGTATGCTTTATTTATTTATATATTTATATATTTAATTTAGTTAGGCCCACATTTCTGATGGTGGCATTTCTAATATTGCTTTAACCCGCAGAACATAGTGAATAGATGGTGATTATCACTAGCTTTGCTAAAAATACACGTCCATGCTGTAGGGTGAAACCTCCTCCATCACTATTCAGGGTTTATTATAAAATGTTTGTGTGTTTTTGGCTATTGGATACATATTTGGCTGGCAGCAGTTTGATAGGAATTTCCTTATCTATCCTTTCCAGAGCTCTTCAGCTTCCAAGTGAAATTGGCACGGTAATCTGCTGTGATTTTCCTCCCTCGCTCTTTTACCCACAATGCTCATGTACTGTAAATAGGAAAGCACAGAGCAATCTCATATGCCCTCTTCAGCCAATGAAATCCTTCCATTGAGGGTGGAGACAAACAGCCAATTGCAAAGCCTGATGCTGACTGAAAATGTAGCCTCGGTCTGGAGGGAGCAGAGGGAGAGAAATGCTTAATCCTTTCCCCTCTCTTTTGTTCTCCCTTTCCTGTCTAGAGAATTACGGTAGAGTGCAGAGAGGTGGCCAAAGTCCTGTTACCTTGCCAGTTTGCTGCGTTTAATAAACACTGTTTGACCTGTATTCATCTCCATTGTAGTCTCAGCTGTCCTGTCAGAGGTGCGAGCTATAAACCTTTTATAAGAGGAAGTCTCCGTGTTAGTCGTTATAATCCACAATACAGTTATCAGAGGTGAGAATTCATCTGGTATGACTACTTGAGTCAGATTAGGGGGGATTTTGACAGAGTACTCAACTGTTACCTTTAAATCCCATAAAGAAAGGTATATTCGTGTGTTTTATTGACTGTATAAGCACAGGCCCAAAAGCTAATGCCCGGCTTAATCTATTTTAAATTGTGCATAACTGCAGTCAGCACAGCTAACTGACCAGTGTAGTCATTAATAAGTAACCATGATGATAAGTCATAGTCACTATTGATTTAAAATTATAGTTAATAGAGACCTTCATTTTTATTTTATAATTTGCATTTTGTTTTCCCAAAATAGTTACATCTTTCAGATTTGTTTTTAAACCAATCAATGGTGGTATCTTCCTTTCTCGAACCTCTTATTTTCCTGTCATATTCAACACACTGGTTGTGGATATGTTTAAAAATTGATGTATGGATCTAGTCAAAACTTGTTTTGCCTTTAAAAAGATATATGGCCTGTCAACATTTTTTGCTCCCAGGCCACAAATGGGCATAAAGCAGGCCACTTGCTGTTTTTGACAGAAAAAATCCATCTCAATTATAACGTTAAATCCAGAAATTTCAGGATTTTTCCTTTTTTTTGGATATAAAAAGGGTGCTGTAATTGCAGTGCGATATAGCCACAATAATGGACAAGAATAAATGATTCAATGAGTCTTTTGTAAAATGTGCAGCACTGGGCCCTCACGTACTTGATAAAGAATATTATGGGCTCGGTGAGCATCCACATTTCTCACAGCTGCAAGAGACTTATCTTGGAGTGGTTAAGCAGAAGGTATAAGATGCATGAAGAAGGATTTGAAGCACAGCACATGAACCCCTGCATGGCCTTTCCCCTGAGGTTATTTACTCAATCTGCTGCCTTGTTTACTCACTGATTACCTGTATCCATGCCCCCTGGATGTTTTCTAGTCACATTTTCACACTCTGAAAGTGGTGTCTTCCATGAAGCACAAAACTCAGGCTGTGGGTGAGGAGAAGAGGAGAGCTGATGTGGAGATGAGAGTTAAAAGCAAAAACCAGAGGGTGGAGCGTCACATTCCGACCCCTGCTTAACAAGTGATATCTCTTCTGTTGCTCTGCCCTTCTCCTTCCCTGTGGCTATTCAACTCAAAGTTGTGTGTTTTTCAGAGGCCCCGTTTATCAAGAGTGACATACTAAACTGTATATTCATGACTGTAATATTAATTATATTTATACATATATATATAAATAAAAGGCAGATTCTTCACATAGCGGTGGAGGACCTTGGTATATAGTCAGCGTAAAGCAAAGTGCTTCGTTTTAACAACTCTTGGTTTAAACATCACTCACAACAGGTCTGTAGAACTAAGTGAAACAACAGTTTGAAAGCATTGAGTTCGTAATAATTTATGTAGAATAATTCACACAACCTGAATGCAAACAATGAATAACTATTCATTTATTCACGGAGGGAAATCCAAAATTTTCAGCATGTTCGAACTGTACAAATACGATAAAAAATGAATTATTTTATTCATACAATAAGGGTATGTATAAACTTATGCTACCATTTAAATCAAAAAATACCTCAATTGAAGTGCTTTAATCAGTTTTGTTTCTTATTTTAGGGGAATCAAGACACATCATGGAAATGGAGCTTTTGGCTATCCGTTCAGATCGAGCCAATTCAGTGGTTAGGAAAAATTTTAAGGCGCTCAATAAATAACAAAATTAAGTATAAACTCTCTCTTGATCTAACTACTTGTGATTGTCACTGCAATTAAGAATTACCATAGACAGTTTGTTCTCAGTAGGAGCAACAGAAATACTCCCTAGAAATAATTCTGTCATTTTGATTGTGGCATTTTAATTCTGTAAGGAGTTGTCTAAGTGTGAGAATAGGATGCAGAGAATATTATTGCAGACAATAAGAATAGCAAATAGAAATTGTATTCTCTGGTGTTTTTGTAGAAATATATGGGTTTCAATAAAACAATGAGGATTTAAACGCGCATATAAATATAAGTGTATTCATCCTTCAGCTCATGTTTTGAAACAGAGACCTGATACAAGCACTACTGTTTACTTCCACGACAACCATTCCTCACTCTTGTCTGTTTCAGACTGAGTGGGTGCTGAGGGCACATGTCTTTCAGCATAATGTAGTGCAGCTTTAAAGATCGGGTTGTTAACATCATGATCGGGGACTACATTAGTGGCACCGGGCACTCCTTCACTGCAGTGCTGGAAAGGCATAATTGACGTACCCAACACATACACCCACACCTGTATGGAGACACACACACCAGAGGAGAGAGATGATTCTCAGGCGCATGCACAGATGCACAAATACACTGAATGATGTACCCTTGTCTCTATTCACACACCCACTCTCACTCCCACACGTTGGAAACCTAGAAGTTGATAGGTTCAATTTTAATCCAAATTAAATCCCACATGCTGTGAATTTAAATAGGTCTATTAAGCAGACTAATTAACCAATGTTTGTTCTAGCTTTTTTCAATTCTTTGTTTTACTTTACATTCTCTATACTTTTAACAGCTTTTATTTTCTATAGAGTTTATCAACACTTACTTTATCCCAACCTCTTCAAAACTTTGTTCACTACTTTGGATGTACAGTATATGTCGTGTGTGTGTGTGTTTGTGTGTTTGTGTGTTTGTGTGTATAAATGAAAACAAAGTGGGGAAGGTAAAGTAGTGACAATTTTAAGTGGACTTCTCCTCCAGCAGCTTTGCAAAACCCCATTAATATATATCAAAACTTGCATCTCAGGTGGAAAAACGTTTGGAAAAGCTGGAAATGTTTTCCAGTATATTTATGACAATATTCAAAACAACCCCTAATAATGACCTGGGAGTTGGACTTTCCACAACCGTATCACTTTCACAAAAACACAATTAAATGGTTTAACTTAACACTGGATTTTCTGATAATTTTTTTGTAGAAATTCCCATTTGAGGACATATGCTTTTATTTTTGACCATATATTTTTACAGCTCATGATGGATGTGTACTGATGTTTGCAGATGATATTGTGATCTGTAGTGAGAGCAGGGAACAGGTTGGGGAAAATCTTGAAAGGTGGAGGTTTGCTCTAGAAATGAGAGGAATGAAGGTTAGTCACAGCAAGACAGAATATATGTGTGTGAATGAGAGGAACCCGGGTGGAACGGTGAGGCGACAGGGAGTGGAGATCAAGAAGTTGCAGGATTTCAGGTACTTGGGGTCAACAGTCTAGAGCAACGGAGAGTGTGGAAAAGAAGTTAAGAAACGGGTTCAAGCAGGTTGGAATGGGTGGAGAAAAGTTTCAAGGGTTCTTTGTGATAGAAGAATTTCATCTAGAATGAAAAGAAAGGTTTACAAAACAGTGGTGAGACCAGCGATGCTGTATGGTTTGGAGACAGTGGCACTGAACAAAAGACAGGAGGCAGAGCTGGAGGTAGCAGAGATGAAGATGTTGAGGTTCTCTTTAGGAGGGACCAGGATGGATAGGATCAGAAATGAGTCCATCAGGGGGACAGCTCATGTTACATGTTTTAGAGAGAAGGTCAGAGAAGCCAGACTGAGATGGCTCGGCCATGTACAGAGGAGGGAAAGGGACTATATTGGTAGACGGATGCCGGAATGGGAGATGCCAGGCAGGAGGTCTAGAGGAAGACCGAAGAGAAGATTTATGGACGTAGTGAGAGAAGATATGAAGGTAGTTGGTGTGAGAGAGGAGGATACAGAAAATAGGGTTAGATGGAGGAGGTTGATTCGCTGTGGTGACCCCTGAAAAGGGAAAAGCCAAAAGGAAAAGAAGAAGAAGAAGAAGATGGATGTGTACTGAATGCAAATCAGGGGCCTTGAAAATGTGCCATTGCCATCACTCAGCTCACACCAGGGATTTGAAAAATAAAAATAAAAAAATGCTTCCCAACTTTCTTAGAAAAGTAAACTCTCATGTAATGTTTTATCCTTGACCATTTATTACTTCCATTTTGACTGGTCTCATATTTTAAAATAAATCATCTTTAACGATGATAAAAGCATAATGATAGACCTTGTTGACGTCTTACTGTTTGTAAACTATAAGCCTTGGTAATTCTTGAAGTATACTAATCTCTTTATGAAAGCTTTCTGGCTTCTTTGGTGAAGAGATTTTGTCTTTATGGCACACACATCACACACAGATCAACACACACAATGTAATGAGTAATGTTTTTTTTTCGTCAAGGTCGCTGACATCAAATGACTGAAATTTGATATGTCATATTGTGACATACTGTGTCTATTTTGCCATCTCCATGGCAACCACTGATCTAGCTGCTTTGGATCAGGGTCAGTTGGACTTCATCACTGACATAAGATGTCTGGCAGAAATGGCCATCTGACATTGTTTCTCTGAAGTCTATTCATGTGGCCTAAATCACGTCAAGGATAGAGTATTGTTCAGCACACACTTTTGCTGGTACAGGCTCTAGTTACACCAGCTTAGTCTATAGACTTTACTGTCCCAACATGGTCACTCTAACATGGTGCAGGTAAAATGGGACTGAGTTTGCAACAAAAACAATCAGCACACAACTGCGGGTTTGATTTAAGTGGAGATAGACATCTAGCTAAAGAGGTGTTCAAGCCAAGATGAGATTTCAAGGGCAACAAACCCAAGTGCTGGCTTGACCACTGATGAGTGCTGAACGAAACTGGAGCTCACGGAATAGAGTTTGGAATCACAGTGGTGTGGCAGGTGTTACCCCGTTAGACGGTAGGAGACCCTTTTGTTACCGGAAATCCTGTTGGTATTGATGTTCTAACCAGACGGGTTGGGTGCGCATGACAATATCAAACTATTTCAGGTGGGACATTAAGCAATCTTTAACAAGCAGCTTGTAACAGATGCATTGCCCATACGATTGCCGGCAGAGACGCAGCCGTGCTTTATCCATTTACATTGAGCGTCCTTATCCATTTACATTGAGTGTCTGTGTTAATGATTGTCATCTGAGAGGTATGAAATGAGACATTGGCAGCTGAATAAATTCAAGTTATAGATTAGCCACAGGTGCAACAAAATACGGCATGACTATGGGGAACCTAGTGTTTGGTAGCCGTAAACAAAACACTGCATGCTCTGCTGTGTTTTTTAATGTGTAGTACATGTCCCGCCACTGTTGGTGCCCTGCTGCCTTTAAGATGGAAACCCTGCTGCTAAATGGCACATCCGCAGCAGGTCCTGAGTTTCCATGGATTGACTCAAGTTTATGTATTATATGGGACTTGAAGTAACTCATTAATAAGCATCATAATAGGAGTGCATCTCTAGTCAGGGAATATATTCATTTATCACAATAAGAATTTAGAAAACAAAGATTGTTTTTTTTCTGATGGATCAAATAATCCATCTGGTCTGCAGTTGTCCCTGGCTTTCATTTGGCTCTGGCAAATGAACATCTGATTTCAAGTGCATCCAGTTAAGTGATTTGCCACGTTGAGTGTCTTAGAATACAAAAAAAAAACAAGCATATAGTCTTCAGTGATTCTGTGTCAACACTTGCAGGCATTAGATGATACAGCGAGTAGATATTAGTCTCTGAGGTATTTTACAGTAGTTTAACGAGGAAAAAAGGTCACTTGCAAACTGTTCAAGCACACTGTTACATCATCTAAAATGAAAGAGCCCACTGGTTGCCAAACAAATTCAACACAGGATAAATATAGTTAGAGAGGAAAGCTTAAATGGGGTGCTGCAATGTTATAAGGCAGTTTATAATAGGGCATTTGCACTTGGTTGGATATTTTCTGAATTCTTTGTTATTCACTGATAATTATGGCAAATTAGCCAAAAGATATTTCAAGTAATTGCACTAACACTAAATATTTTGTTAAAATACAGATAATATGTATGTGACTGACAGAACATGATATGGTGACACTGTTTTGTGAAACAGGCCATGCAGAGTAGGCACTTTTAAGGCTATCAAAGCATGGAGGTAGTGCTTAATGCATTTCTGTGGGTGTTTTTAATCTTTAAGGACAACTGAAAAAAACACATACACACACATAGACACACACACATCTATGTGTATATGTATGACTATTATGTAGGTAGTTGTTATAGTTGTGGTAAACACTTTAATAGTAAAACTATAACTAGTAGTACTTGCAGCTGTTTAAAATTAGCAAGCAAACTAATAATAAACACAAGGCCAAAGGAGGCAAATAAATAGTTCATAGACAACAGTAAGTTTTGAGCTTATCTACAGAGTATCACATGACTAATTTAATGCAGTGGAGGCAAACTGATGTTTGAAGGGTGATACCTCCCAAAAGAAATTATTTTATTTGCTGGTGCAAACCGCCACATCCCCACTCATGCTTCATGTCATAGGACACGTTGTAAGTAGCAATATTTCAACCACATTTCACCTGTAGCAAAGAAATTCAGTTAATTGAGTGAGTTAATAAGTGGATTCCATTTCTAGAGAGAGTGGCTGAGCTTTAGATTCATCCACCACTTGCTTATGTTAGTATGCATTACTATAGTTCATGTATTTGACAAGTGCTACTTCAATAGAAAGTGCTGAAATCTGAGTATAAGTGACATACTTAACAATACAGGCTGCAAGACTGCATAGCTATTTACTGATTTTTATTGGTTCAATGCAGATATGCACCATAACTCTTTGTTAAATAAAGAAAAATAACAAAGTAATTGAAGGTTATAGATAACATTATAAGACAGAATGTTTTCTGCTGCGGTTCCACACTATATGACAAAATCCAGATGGTCCACTGTCATTCCCAAACATCAGCAAAAGAAGTAAAACACACACAATATAATCAGTTTTGCAGCATAGGCAAACTTTCCCATTGTGTTTTCACTTCACATTCACGGGCATCGGGGAAATGTTAAAGGTGAAGCAAATTTGCCCCCCACTCAGGTAATTAAGGGGAGAAAAGTCACATTTTTCTTGCATACATTTTCGTCTGTTAAAAGAAGATTGTCATCATTTTCTATCAGTTGATGATAATGTGGCTAGCAGGTGTCCAATAAGCTATCAAATACATTGTGTTACCTTCAACTTATCTTTCTTCTGAAAGTTTCTCTTCAGTTGATGCTGTGTCACTGATTATAACAATTCGTCCGATGTGCCCCCTTTATTCAACAGAAAAAAATATTCTTGCTTGAGGAGCGAGAGAAGCAGAATTTATAAAAAAAACTGTCTGCAATGAAAAGGGGTCTGAACATACGCTTATTTTTTTCAGTCCTTTCTGTTTTTGTGGTTCAATCATATTCCAGTTTACTATTTCCTATACATACTTGTTTACAGTTTTTTCTTGTTTTTACTCCTTACATTCTATGTGTGATCCCATGTACAGTGTGTTAGTGTCTACATTTAGTTCCACTGTTTGCTATAGAAAGTTCCAGGGGAGGTATGGAGAACAGAAGTGGAAAAAAAAAAAAAAAAACATCATCACCTTCACTTTCCCATTGCTTATCCCTGGCCGGGTTGCGGTGGCAGTAGCCCGAGTAGGTGAATTCAGTTTTCCAAGGCCCCAGTGACGCACTCTAGTTCTTCCTGGGGGACCCCAAGGCTTTTCCAGACAAGATGGAGTGCATAATCCTACCCACATGTTCTGGGTTGACAACGGGACTGTCAACAATGGACATGCACGGATCACTTTTCATGGAAGGCACACAGAATGCATTATTATGTACCCAGTTTATCTCCAATGACTTCGGAAGTAAACACTAGCAGCTGCACTCTGAGCTGATCTGCACTCCTGACCCTATCTCCAGGGCCAAGCCCTAGCCAACATGCGAAGCCAGCTAGCCAGCTAATTGCAGGTAATTGTGTCCGAGACCTTTGTTTTCAGTCATGTCCCCTAATTTTTTACCATAGGTGAGAGTTGGACTCATCAAATGGACTGTTATATTTAGAGCTACACTTTATGCCTCATCTCCTTCTTACCCACACCATACCAATGTAGGGCCTAAATCACTGTGGACACCACAGCGTCCCATCCAATTTAGCTCCATTCTTCCCTCACCCATGATGCTTGAACAAAATACTTGTGAAGAGTGAAGTGCTGCGATTCCGTTCAACAGCCTGGATGGCATCTGCATTGTTCCATCTGAAGTAAAGATGCTATGCTTCCGAGGTGCTCTTTGAGTCCTTCAGAAACTTCCACCACAAATATGCATGAAGACCAGTTGGAGAGATACAGTGCAATCTCCTCCATTAAGTGAACTGATTATTCAAGGAGGGAGAGTGAAAAAAGATGAGTCTTAGTCAGGACTTGATGCTGGACATACATTATTTGACAACATTTTTCAGAGAGACGATAGACTTCACTAATATAGCAGAGATTTTCATAACAAAAGACTTTAAGTTCTTACAAAATTGATAAACTAAGAACTATTTCAATTTAAACCAATTTTTAGTACTTGATCAAACTACGAGTAGTCTTTTATTTAGATTGTGTGTTGAAAAGTAAAGAAGAGTGAAAAGAAAATGTCTATCCAGGATTATGTAATAAATGCAATTGTTCTGAAAAATTAGAGTTAAGTTCAGTTAAGTTCAGAAGTCGTCTGTTTAGTTTCTCAGTTGTACAGAAATGTCTTTGGTCCTTTATTTCCATTGTCCATGGCCATTGAAAATATTTTACCCACAGAACATTAGAAGCAACCTGGCAAGACAGAAGAGACAGCTCGCATAACATTGCAATCTCTCACCTTGAAACGTTAGAAATCCCCTTGATGAAAGGCTAATAAGTCTAATCAGGTCTGATTAATTACACAGATAGTGTGTTTTTTTTGCCAGCCAAATTGATGGCTTTATCATTGTTTTGCATTCGGATGATTGTGTGTCTCAGGTGGACCTTGAATTACGTAGACCAACTAAAGGTCATTGGAGCAGCAGTTCAGAAGGTTTGGTGATTTACCCCATAGAGGGAAAAGCGTGAGGAGCATGTTACAGATTTCGAATGGATTAATTGCGGAGTAATACAGATTCACTCATGGGTCTTTATTCTGATCTGCTTTTAAATCAACTAGAAAAAACAAACTATTCAGTGTCTCTCTCTGAGATTCTGCACTTAACAACACAGATCTGCAAGAAATCCTCTTCAAATAAGTTTTTCAAATTTGTGGTCTTTTCAAGAGTAATCATTGTGGCCCACGGCAATGCAATCACTGCTGAATGCCTGCTTAGGGCTTGGAGCAATTGATATTACTTAAACACTCGAAGGATCAATGCTAATTTATTTTCTTTTCAGATTTTTCAGCATTTGTCATATTGCTGTATGATCTTGTAATAATGCTGAACTACATCTGGTCAACATCCACATCCATCAACCTTCTGAATAATATCTTTATAGAGCAGTTTTGCTTCTATAAACCTCTTACCTCTGATTCTGATTAGGTCTAACACCACTTTGTACCTCCACGGACTGGTTTTGCATTTGTCTTGCATATTCAAAACAAGACCAAGGTGCTGTCACTGCAGAGATCCACATTAAATTGAATTATGATGCGAAAATCTCTGCTGTGGTCTTCATATGATTTGTACCAGAATCTGATTTCAGTCAAATACAAAAATAAACCTAAATGTCATCTCAGAGCAGTTAATGATATTGCAATTGTGGAAAGAAAGGATTTTTATCCATCTAATTTTAAACAGTCTTAACATTGTATTGTAACATAGTTATTGTTCTGACCTCAGGTACATCTGATATGACTTTGACATTCAAATATTTCTCAAATCAGCTTTTTAGTCCACAGTGTTGGATGATGTACATGGCTTGCTTGTACTTGCTTGTAAAAAAGTTTTATGATGTATTTATTTATTTATTTATTTATTTATTTATTTATTTATTTATTCATTCATTCATTCATTCATTCATTCATTATCTATCAGACTTATCCTACACTCAAACTCGCAGAGGGCTTGAGCCCACTCGTTGAGAGTCTGGGTGCACCTTGTGCCGGTCAGACCGCCAGTTGATCACAGGGCTGTGTACAGAGACGTACAAACATCCACTCTGCAATTCATACATCTGGGCAATTAAGGGTCTCCGATTATATGTTATATAGTAGGAAACTGGACTACTCAGAGGAAACCCACACAGACACAGGGAGAAAGTGTAAACTTAACACATTTTTCAATTTCTAATTTTTTTTAATGGCAGTTTAACGGTATTCCTTGCCTTCCGTGCTGCTTCCCCCTTTGCAGGCTTTGTCCCTGTGTGGTATCTTAGACTTCAGAAGAGGTGCAGTGAGCCATTTGCTCTATATATATCTAACTTAATGATTTATTAATACTCTCCCCAGTATGTGCAGAACTAAAAATACAGCGGTGCCAGCACACCGCATGGAGCATCGAGCTAGGAAGGGCGCAATGGAGGCTGATTTGTCAACTCAGCAGCTTCCCGCTGTTAACATCGTGCATGTCCCGGATGATCCGGGGATTTGGGTTATCTGACAATGCAAACTACTCTTAGAGTCAGCACTTAACTGACCTAAACAACCTGGCCTCGACAACAAGAAGTTAAACAACAAAATGAGCAAACTCACTTGAAAAGATTCATTTAGTTTAGGTTTTATTGTATGTGCAATCAGTACTTTGGCTAATTTCTTTCTCCTTCTTCTTGAATTTGTAGTATGAATACTTCAATGCAGTTCTGATCAACGAGGTGGATGACGAGGGCAACAGCGTGGAACTGGGAGGGGAATTTATTCTTCAACCTAATGACCACTTCAACAACCTCTCAGTAAACCTCAGCCTCAGTGTGGTCCAGGTGCCAACTAACATGTACAACAAAGGTATGTCAAGATCTTTGTATTATATCAACTTTAAAAGAAAAGAAATCTCTGAGATTGGTTGGAAAACTTATATCCCAACCTGAGAATAGACTATCACTACAACAGTATAAAGCAGTGCTCCTCTACCAAAAGACTGTAGTCGCACGGACAGTAAATCTTTGGATTGTGTCTGCCACACACTGACTTCATTAGCCGCTATGTATTAGCAATTAATAATCAGACATTCTGCTAATTTGCCATCCTCTTGTGTCTAATCTATGAAGTCCTGGCTTTGTACAAAGCACAGTGGACAGAGTGACTATCATGTGAGCTTAACCAGGCAACCAGAGGCAAGAAATTCTATGAAAAGGGGGACTAAATTAGACAGAAAGTAGGTTAAGTCAGACTGATGGAAGGGCCAAGCAACAGATTAATTATAGCGAGGTGGAAAAAAAAGTATAAGTAAGTGAGTGTCAGAGAGAGACTGACTGAAATGGAAATAATTGAATGAAAGTGCTATGAGGGTGAAGCTGGCAGACCAGTACAAGGAGAATAGGAGTCATTTTGATTTGACACAGGAAAATGAGCACAATCACACGCAGGGAAAGAGCAAGGGAGTTTTAAATCTGCAGGTTTTGTCCACCGGTAGTGATAACCTGGATTTATTGCTTGGGTCTGCAGAGAGCTTGTTTATGGGCAAAATCTCAAAGATTTTCAAGGGAGAACTGAAAGGCATGCTTGGAGGAGAAGAAAGGGATAATGAATTGTTTGCTGTTTCTCTCTTCATAGTTCTTTTTCAAATCTGAAAAAAATTAAGAAAGGTGTGTTCATGCAGGTGGAATTTCGCTACATATGCTTTTGAGAAGATAACGCATCAGTATATGTCATTTTTAGGAGATACTATTCTATGTGAATCACAAGAGAGGTCTCACAGGTGATGGTTTTTGAAAAAAGACCAGTTGTGTCCATTCACACCCATCTATTAAAACAGTCAATAAAACAGATGCAATTGAACTGTTGACTTCAACCTTTTACTCAAGGCATTTGAAAAATACATTAAACATTCAATACTCAAAGGCACTTTGAGAAATAGGTTGTCATTTGGAGAGGCGCACAACTAATAGGACAATTGATGGACATCTATCTTTTTAACCAGTGGTTGCCGATTCCTCCATATTCCTTGACAAAGTGCGTGGATAAAAGGTACAAGCAGTATCTGGAGGAACTCTGGAGTGTTTTGGGGGCTGTAATCCGTTCAAATGAAGCAAAGTGCTTCACAACTTAGGACATCTTTGCAAAGTACAGATAAATAAGGACCCTGACCAAACTGTGAAAGTTAAAAAAATGGCTTAGTCTTATATGGGCCAGTCAGTCAGTAAGTCTGTATTTACTATTATTGTAGATTGTACTGTTTGCAGTAAGCCCACAAGCAAGCAGCGATTTAAGACTGAAGGCAATGAGGGATCCTAAGTGAGGAGACTTAGCCTTCAGTGATGACCACTGTATTATTCGTTTTGAATCTTTTTTTTCCCTCTTCTTTTAGCCTCTCAAAAAATGCAACATTTGTAAATCCTCCTCCCTAGTATTTTGTTGACTGTTTCATTTCTAATACAGTGTGGTGTGGTTGCTGTCTAAAATTGGAACTGAGTGTATTTTCATGTGTGGAAAACTTCACATATCAATGGATATGAAACCAAGACCTATGAAAATGGTGAAACAGACCAGCAGCTCACAATAACATGAAATATTTTGATACGTTGCCGTGTTTCAGTGTATCAACAAGAATGGTATTGTGTTTTTCATAGGGCATAGGGCTACTCTTTGACTGATTTTGTCCAGAATTGTGAACCCATCTTGGCTCATGTTAATAGATGGCGGTCATGCAAATTTGTTCTATATGCTGCTGAACAGCTTGCTGTTGTCTGTGCACTTCATAAATGGTCTGACGGCAGTGGTGATGAATTGCAGGTTATATCCACGCCCTGGTGATTAATTGTATGATCACTGTGCCCCATCCAGCATACATCTTCTACCCTGACATCACAACCATAACATAACCTACATCATCATACTTCATGACACTACTTAAAGGAGCATGTGCGGGGTGAAGTCATGCTTGCAAACATTTACGGCATGTGTCTGAGACATGAAAGCGAGCACAAGCACACATCTGCCGCACTTCCTCTTTCGTCCTTCATATCAACTACAAATGTCACTTTCATTTCACCCCATGGAGTTACAGGGGTTTTATTAAACTCGGGTTGGATTTATTTCAGTCCATTTGCCGATGTTAACACAGAGAAACATGGGAACTCGATTGGTCCAAGTGAATTAAGTTCTGCATTAGATTAGATTAATCTAAATGGCAGTCATGGGAGAGAAGAATCCATACAATATCTTTTTTCATGACAGACTGTAGTAGATGCTCAGACCTCAGCAGAAGTGACTTGATAACGGAGCCTGGATCCTATCCAAACTTCTTGCAATTCCAAAGGCAAGAAGATGTGTAGGGGCGTTTACTATCAAGAGAGGGTTTTGCCCAGTAGCCACCAGAAGACTAATTCAATCATGGCTTATTGGCATGACTGTTGACAGCAGACCAATGTTGCCAGCAGAGGAGATGATGGAAAATCGGTTGTCTGTATTTCATCTCTTTGTCCATTATGTTCTTGGCCGCCTGTAATATTTTGCATTGGTTTCCATCTGTCTTCCTGGCTTTTCATATGGCCTGCCAAGGTTTTTGTGTTCCTGTCTTTCTTTATAATAGCACCCATCTATATTTTCAACATTTTCTTCTTCTAACTCCTCAACCTATCTATGACCCATGCGTGAATGCACCGAGCAAACATACCAAATGAAACGTTTTTTGGCTCACAGGAACTTAAACTTTTAAAATGTTTTAATTTTCAATAGAAAAATAAAGAAAAGGAAAGCACCTATTTTACATAATGACAATATTCATAGGAATTCATACTTTTTCTTGCCTTCTTACCGTGTCTGTTAAACCTTCTCTGTATGATGAGTGCCTGATTATGGATGACTGGTTGGTGTGATTTAACTCTGGCAGCTTTTCTTTGGGATTTTTTCCTTTGACCTTTTCACTAAGACGGTGCTTTTCTTTCTCTCCTCTCCATTCTCGTTACTCCATTGTCTCCTTTACTCTTTAGACTCTGCAATTGTTAATGGAGTGTTCTGGTCCGAGGCTTTGAATAAAGTGTTTGTGGACAACTTTGAGAGAGACCCATCGCTCATATGGCAGTACTTCGGCAGTGCCAAAGGCTTTTTCAGGCAGTACCCAGGTAAGTTTATGTTTATTTGTTGGGAGCTGTCTGCGTTTTTAATGAAGCTGCTGCCTTCCTAAAGCGAAGGGATAGGTGTGTGGGGATGATGCGTGACTGGCAGGTAGACACTGGAGGCCAGCAGTGTGAGGGGTAAGTAGGTTAGATAAAAAGGCGAGGGAGTGATGGTGAGCGGGTGTGAAGAGATTAGAAGCAGGTTAGAAAGATGGATAAAATTTACATTTTATTGTGAAGTGGAATGAAAATGAACAGAAATAACAGATTCAAAGGAACCTATTGAGTGGTGTTTGGAAAATGAATGGTGAGGATCTTCTTCCTTAAATTTTTATCTTTTGACCTTTTGAACCAGAATATAGCAATCCTCTAATAACAGTTTTAATATCCCCTGCCTCTGTCTGTGTCTGACAAGATAAAATATTCTCTATTCTGTCTATCTGAAGGATCTTTTGCCTACATTTAGCACTCTAACCTAAAAAACAAAGCAAAAGTGACTGCTATTTATCAGCTTATTGCTTTCAATAGTTCTTTTCTATCTATCTATCTATCTATCTATCTATCTATCTATCTATCTATCTATCTATCTATCTATCTATCTATCTATCTATCTATCTATCTATCTATCTATCTATCTATCTATCTATCTATCTATCTATCTATCTATCTATCGTATGTGTAAAAAATGCCGAGGGGGCTATATACTCTGCTATACTGACCTCCTTTCCATTTATCTTCATTTTAAATGTCATAACTGCAGCCTCTCACATTGTACATTCTGTTGGATTTACCAAAATAAGATCTTTTCAAATAACTTTGGCAGTTTCTCTAACGTTCCCTAAATACTTTTTCAACATGGGAATCATTTCCTCCCGTGAGGAAAATAGTTTCGCAGTTTAACATTAATTCAGTATATTGAGCCAATCTCAAAAATTGCAGGGTCCAGTTTGATGTTGACCATAATAGATTGTTGCTTTTAAAAAACTCACTGAAACCAATACCAATTATGCAATTACTAGTATTGCTGACATATTAAGTAGGATAGGATAATACTTTATTGATCCCAATAGGGGAAATTTGGGTGTTGCAGCAGCAACAATAGAAAAGTACTGATATTGATTTCACTTAAACTACATAGAAATAATATTTTTTCTTCATAGAAGTTCAGAAGTAACTTGTTAGTTCTGTGAATTATTCAACATTAGTGATATTTATCAGTAGTTGTATTGAACTCCTTTTAAATCAGCTGTTATGTTAATTTTTCTGTTGCAATTTCCCAAGGAATCAAATGGAAACCCGATGAACACGGGGTCATAGCATTTGACTGCCGAAACCGAAAATGGTACATCCAGGCTGCCACCTCTCCGAAGGATGTGGTGATCCTTGTTGATGTCAGTGGCAGCATGAAAGGGCTTAGACTGACCATCGCCAGGCAAACTGTCTCCTCTATACTGGACACTCTGGGGGATGATGACTTCTTTAACATAATTGCTGTAAGTTCAAACCAATTGTTTTATTTCCACAATATTTTAGGTGTTCCATAAACTACAACCTCCTGAATATTAGAAACACAGACACAGGACCACATCCTCTCCTCCTAGGCTCAGAGGATGCTAGGATGCTGAAACAAATCAGCCTTCTCCCCTGTCACGCTCACAACCAATTAGCAGTCAGCTGAATGAAGATTTGAACTCAAAAAAAGACAGTTGTGATTGGATCCTGCCTGAGGCACCCAAGCCATTGTTATCACATCTCTCTCTCTCGCTCTTTCTTTGTGTGCGTGCGTGTGCATGCGTACTGGTGCATATGTGCGTGTGTGAGTGACGCTGTTCCACATCAAAACCCAGTTAGTGACTTTGCCAGCTTGCATTCTCCCTTCCCAGAACAAAGTCTTCATTATCATCTCATATCCTAATCGTGTTATTTTGAAAATTATTCTTTTGAAAAATGCAGAAAAATAGGATTGAGAAAATCAGGCAGAACCATATTGTTTTTCGCTGATTACTGTTTAAAAGGATGCATCAATATGACTCACAGTCTTTTCTTTCCTTTGTTTTGATTTGTGCTCTTCCTCCCAACATGTAAATTGAATTGTCCTTGAGAAAACACACCTCTTTCGTTTATAGTTACAATTAATTTCGTGATTAAAGAATCTTCATTTACTGATTTAATAAATTAAGCACACACACGGAACAAATCTGGGGTTGAGATTTTTCAAGCTGTCGTACACATAGTACACACACTCTCTCTCTCTCTCTCTCTCTCTCTCTCTCTCTCTCACACACACACACAAACACAAACACACACACACACACACACACGCACCCTCACATGTTTGCACAAATATAGATTAGTACAATATTGTACGGTTTTAGAAGAACACACTTTCATTCTCTTCCATAGACTTTGAAGTCTAATTCATAGTCATGCATTAAATGGTGAGTATTATCACTGTGTGGCAGAGACACCAGACAGTGGCTACACTGTAGGCTGTGTGTGTGTGTGTGTCTGTGTGTCTGTGTGTGTGTATGTGTGTGTATGCATTATGTGCATGCCCTTTTTGAGTGAACACTCAAGTTGAGTGAACTTAACAACTTTCAAACCTTTTGTAAACTTGAATATTAGATTCAACATGTCTATGGGGCGTTCTCAATCATCCAGGTCATGGTTAATCCTTGTCAAATCTAATTGTTGCAGCTGGACTTCATGTCTTCTCTTGAAGACATTTCACCTCTCATCCGAGAGGCATCGTCAGAAGAACACCTCTCATCCAAGAGGCATCTTCAGAAGAACACCTCTCAACCAGTAATTTCTTCTGAAGAAGCCTCTCGGGTGAGAGGTTGGACGTCTTATGGAGAAGAAATCATGTCCAGTTGCTCCGATAACATTTGACAAGGACTACTTCAACATGTATATATAACCCTTTTTCCATATGCTAATTGATTAGATTAAATACTTTGAGTATATTTATTGAATTTTTTCAGTACAATGAGGAGTTGCATTACGTGGAGCCATGCCTAAATGGGACTCTGGTTCAAGCAGATGTGACCAACAAAGATGTGAGTTTATCATTTCCCTCCTGAAATCCTATGAAAATCTTCAGCTATTCATAAATGACTGTTTAGTTACTAGTGCCAACTTCTTGTGACTTTTTGCGTTTGCTTCAAGTCCCCTGCTGACTACATTTGCCTTCTCCAAGTTTTTCAGCCAGGGGGGACAAGAAGAAAAGCAACACATTCAAGAATTTGCTATTAATTGCATACATGTGTATGTCAATTCAAATGTGTTTTTAGAAACAAGCTGAACAAATTCAAGAAAATAATTGCATTTCTTATGTTCACAGCTTGAAAATATGCTACAATATATTCTTATATTATATCAAGAGCTGTAAAATGACTGTTTGAAGAGACTAAAACTCTAAAGTCATGCCAGGTTTGCAAGTTTGCTTTGGGCACAAATTTTGGTTGGTATCCTGTACGATTTGGCTTTTTTCCCACATTATTTTACAGTATTTAATTGGAGATGTGTCTTTGAATGGTTCTAATATCGCTTACTTTTTAACTGCATTTGGAAGACCATACCCACAATATCTTTTTACATGCAAATTTCTAATTCCATTACTCGAGAGGTCTTTTCAAATGCAAATGTTGTAAATCCATTCTGAATGTTTCACAATGATTTTGAATGGATCACCATTGCATCCATCATGGTGCATCACTGTTTAATGATAGCAACATAATGGATGGTTATTAAACCAAGCCAGAATGTTACAAAAATGAGCTTCAGGCACATTATAAAAAAATATATTTTAATCATTGACCTTGATCAATGGTCAGTATCCTTTGCTATTTTGACCCCTCTCACACCAGATGAAATTCATCTGGAGCCATTAAACCCTTTTAAAAGCAAAAATTACACAGTGATTACACTTTTATACATAGTAATGCTATAAAGGTTTTCACGAATTATCAAACATACAGGAAAGCCAACACGTTTGGCAGTGGAAGCAAAATTAGAAGAATTCCAAGCTCTTAGAAACTCCTGATTATTTCCCTGCAGGCTGGAGGGAAAAATAACGGGCTTTAAATTTTGTAGGAGTTGAGAAAATATACTGAGAAACTTCTTTTTTACTGTGTCACCTTGATCTCAAAGGGGTTTCCTTTGAAAGAAAAATCATAGGGAACCTCAGTGGTGGAGCTGAAGAGCTGTGTGAGACTGCAGAGCCACGGGTTGGCCAGTCTTGCTCTAGACTGCACTGCAAGGCCTCTCGTGACTGAAGGAGCTGCCAAAATAATGGCTCACTTACTAAAACAATCTCTCCTCTCCTATCACTGTAAGCTCATCCAATTTTCACCTGTTCGGATATCTATTTTGAAACTTAAAGAAAATAAAGTAAAAAGAGACTTAAAAGCCAGAATGGTTTTTTTTTTGGACATTTGTCGTCATGTCCCTGTCGCTTGGCTTTGTTAGTCTGACTGCTGGGATCATTTTTGTGTGTGACACGTCTTTGCAGCGCTGAAAGATTTGATGTCAAATGTACAGTTCAGAACCTGTGGTGCTGCACAGACGGTTGGGTGTGCAGCGGGCTCACAGACACACCAACTATGCAGGCAACTTCAATACACTGCTGCTCCACAGATTGAACATGGCCTGCTGTGCTCAGACAGATTACATTGATCTTAACGCGCACACATGCACGCACACTCACACCCACATTCAGTGCAAGCACTCCCCCTCATTCAAAATCATAAATGTGAAAGGTAAATTTTGTGCTCCGGGGTAAAGAGTACTTTTATAGGAACGATTAACCTTTTTATTCACATCAAAGCATTTGTTGTGCCTCTCTGCTGTGCGATGCTGGAGGTTGTTTTGGTGCACATACTATATATGTGTGTTGTGTGCGTGTCTTCGCTCCCCAAATGAGCAAGCTCTGATATAACCTTACGCTTCTTGGGTCCCCCACTGTGTGTTGAGAGCCTTTCCTCTTCCCCGAGGAGCAAAAGACTTGAGGAGATGATTGTAAGCGCAATGAAAGGGAAGGTGACAAAAAATAAGAAATTTTGAAGGATTACAGTGCATGTGGGGGGTTGATGTGGACTGTTCCAAGGTCCTTTAAAAGTGTGAGAGAAGTATGTATCGGATGAGTAACAGCTGTGATGCCTATTTTAATGCATGTAAGAATTTTGCTTATTTAGAAATATGGAATTAGCTAGCAACAAGGAACAGACAAAAGATGCTATTTGACATCTGTTTGAGATCTTATGTTGCTGATGCCATAAAACTCATAAATTTTTTATGCGATAACGTAACTCATTTCGACAAACATCATTCCATTGAACCTATTCATTGAATACACACATACACGAACACAGTTCCTCCAGTTGATGCAAGTTAAAATGGACAAGACCAGGTAGATATTGTGCTCTAACCCTATAGAACCTAGACATAGAAATATTTGTCATGTGTTAAAGGGGCCACAAACACCCGCTACGGGCTAGGTTAAAGAGTTGGTGCGGTCCAATTTGAAATTAACAATGGTAGATAAAATTAGTGAGCTATTTTAGTTTTATCCTCCATGTTATGAGCAGATTATACAGCTCGCCTATCATTTTTATGTTTCTCTGTTTTTTACATTCCCATCCATATCACTACATTCTTCTCCCATTAAATTCAATAATGATCCCCACCCCAAGACATCCTCTTTTTTTAATGTCTCTTTGCGTCAACATAATAATAATTTTCCCTCCAATCCCCTCCCAGCATTTTCGGGAGCATCTTGACAAGCTGTTTGCTCAAGGCATTGGCATGTTGGACATCGCCCTCACTGAGGCTTTCAATCTCCTCAGTGGTGTAAGTACTTCACTCATGACCCACAACAAAAAGCGTGCGCACACACACACACACACACACACACACACACACACACACACACACACACACACACACACACACACACACACACACACACAAGCACACACACGACACACACACACACAGTAACGCACTTTCAACTGCAAACAGAAATAAGTGCTTTGATGCACAAAATTAATTAGCACGCTGTGATTAATAGCTAAATCAACAGAATTATTTCAAAAACAAGTAAACAAGGCACTCGATGACTCAGGTTACTAGTTTGACATGATGGAAGGGAAATTAGTCACCCGAGCCCACAAATACACTTACCTTCCAAAAGATACATGTCTTTTGGTATTTTCAGGGTGATAATGCCAGCGTTTGCGTTTCAAAAGATGCTAGAATAATTTCATTACTTCAGCATACTTTTTGATATAGTTAACATCTGTAACATAATGCCAGGTTGCATAAAGATATTCTGCATGCTCAAATCGGAGTTAACCACTGTCTCTCTTTCTCTTTCTGCGCCCCCCCCTCGATACCCAACCGCATCCTCTTCAGTTCAACGAGACTGGTAGAGGCAGTGAATGTAGCCAGGCCATTATGTTGGTGACAGATGGAGCGGTGGATACCTATGATGCCATTTTTGCCAAACACAACTGGCCAGAGAGGAAGGTAGTGTATTTTGTCCACATTATAAAAGCACATTATTCTATTCTTCTTCCTTGCTGGACCACTCGAGCTCATATTCCTATTTTGTCTAGTTCAAATTGTCTTTAAGGCGATAACACGTACCCTTATAGAAGATCCCGAGACTAATGCCATTAATACAATTTCAATAACTTTCTGACCTTCAGGGATTAACTTTTGTGTCTTTTGTGATGTGTTTTGTGTCTTCATGTCAACATTTAACATTTTCATCTTTTCATTTAAATTCATCCCATCTGGTTTTGCTGTTTATACCATGATGAATACAAATTATCTGAGATGCCTGTGGTCCACTTTTTTATCAATGTTATTTCAACTCTCTCAAAATATTTTCACATTCTTTTGGAGTTAATGGCCAACTGCCAACTTGGAGTAAGATCGTACCTTCAGTATTTAATGTCTAAACAAGAGAGGCAGGACCTGGAAAGATGACCTATGCTGTACAATAATCGAACAGCTAAGCGAAGGAAATACTGAGAATTTATTACTGCTGTGTACAATATGAGAGGAGGGGAAATTGCCAGGATGCTGGAAGGTGCCCATAATCATACAAATAAGGTGTCCAGGATAAGATGCAAGCAGGCCTTGAGATTGTAGGCTGGTTGGCCTTACATCACATTTGTAAATTAATGGAAAAAGGGGTTATCAAGAGATTAATGTACTTCCAAGAAAATACAATTCATAGTGGCCTCATCATGGTGTTGATCCAGAAAGGGAAATAATACTATTGAACCACTGCTATGTCTATAGGATGAAATCAGAGGAACAGTTTGCTGTGTTCTTGGACGTGGACAAACCTTAAGAGGAATATTTTTAGTTAGGTGATGACTTATTGTATTATTGGAGCAACACAGAAAAGAATAGAACTCCTCAGGGCATGATACCAAGTCTGACTTTATTTCAAGATATGCAAAATTATTTGTTCATAAATATTTCATAGTTTTAGGGAAGGCCACTGCTTGGTGACAAAAGGAGGCCAGTGGAAGGGACATGAGGAGATTGAATGCAGGATGGAATGAAGGAAGTAATGAAGGGGGAAAAAAAATTAGCGTTCTGGTTTTTTCATCATAAAAAAGGTGTGTGTCTTTGCTTTACAAAAGCCAGTCAGATATGGTCCTGGAAAACTATGAAAACACTCAGGCGAGTGATGAGGTTTTGTATTTTTCAGTGAATTTTGATACCAGATTGACAATGCTAGAGTACTATATATATATATATATATATATATACAGATGTGTGTGTGTGTGTTTGTGTGTGTGTGTGTATATGTATGTATATGTGTGTGTATAGATAGATAGATAGATAGATAGATAGATAGATAGATAGATAGATAGATAGATAGATAGATAGATAGATAGATAGATAGATAGATAGATAGATATAGACATAGATATATACACATGCATGAATGAAATGTAAAAAATGAATGACTGTTGAGGGACATGTAAACAACCTCATGGTTATTTTAAGTTGTGAAAGGCTGGTGACCATCATTTTTAATTTATTGTAGGTCCTCGCCACAGCCTGGTCAGAAGATATGATTATGAGTTAAAAACCTTTTTTAAAATCATGATGCTTGTAAATATATTTACTAAAGAAAGGTATTACTGCTCTCTCTTCTAACAGATCCTGGGAAGTGCTGCTCATATTGCTGTTTGACATTCTGAGCAAGAATTTGTATTTTATCTGGACCATACACAATGTTTTTGACAAGTAGAGATATTGAGTGTTCTCAGTATGGGATCATCTTGGATCCATTTAAATAGATTTCAGAATGGGCCTGTCACTGAGGACTGAGATGTTCCTTGGTTGTACTATGAGGTAATGATGGTGTTTTTTTGACATTGCATGAAATAGAGGCTTTGAGCACAAGTTTGACTTTTCTTCAAGGTTATTTTCCTGACAAGGGTTTAGGACTGAAGTAACACCTGATGGTGCACACATTCAACAGAACCTCATGCTACATATAAAAATACAGGACAGTTTTTCCCTCATAAAAGTAATTTATCTGTGACAGTTAAACAGTTTCTGACAGAAAATGTGAATGGTTTGTAATTCGAAGCAGCGTTGGAGTATACTATTCACATATACTATCGAATCATTGCTTCAAATAGGAGCCCTTTGGAGGGTTTTTGTTTATTAATGTTGTTAGTTATTAATAAGACTCTACTTTGCACAATACTCCCCTGTGTTTTGCATCTCTAGTGACCCCTTGAGAGAAAGCAAAGCCCCTGCCTCCTTCTCATTCCTGCCTCAAGGCAGAAGAGCGAGTGAGCAGGAAGAAGACGGGGCTGCTAGATAGTTCCATTTAGAAGAAGCCCCGCTGATAATAGAAATCGTCAGTCTCTGTCACTCCATCCAGCCCATCTCCCTCTCCTGCTGCTGGGGTTTAATGGCTTCCCTTCTAACTAGCCGTACGGCTTTACTACTTTATAGCCCCGTACTAAGTGGGTGTGCCATTAAAAAAACAAAATGGATGCAAATCAGTCACTAATAATCTCCATGGAGATGGCATTCATGTTAAATGAACAGGAGATGCTTATTAGTGATTCTTTCTATTGGACCAACATCCTCCTGATGAAGTTTTACATACCCTGGTCCTCTAATGGATGCCATCAGGAGTGTTTTTGTTACACAAGACATCAGAATTAGATAAATATCATTTCCGCACTTTATTTTAAACATGGGAGAGACTTAAAAAGATGTCTGCCCTGGTGAGAAAATGCGGAACTACACATTACACAAATCATGGAAATGTAGGAGGTAAGTCAGGATGGCAACTATGTCACATGTACAGTATACAAGAGGAATTAGTATAAAAAAAGGCATGCGTAAATGACTGATCGTGATGCATACTGATTTAGGAATTTAAACCCAAAACAGTGCCATTAGATTCAAATGGAATGCACACTGACACCAGCAGAATCCATGGGTTCTTATATTCAACTCAAAATGCCTGAATGTGACCACGATTGTTTATAAAAATAAGTTATACTCTCATTATACTACAAAGAGAGGTCATTTTTGTCGCATATAGAAATTCAGCAATTCTTTTGAGAAATTTTCTCTCATAAATTGCTGTATCCTACTAGTAGCCTACTTTTAGGACTTTGGCCAACCCATATCACTGTATCATCAATGAAAATTTTTATATGTACCATTTAAGTGACACCAACAGCAGTCCCTTGACCATTTTCTTAATTTACCGACAAAAAAGGTGAAATATAGTTGCTTTGCTAGTTGTCGCACAGATTTATACATTTTTGTCGCCTTCTTCTCATAGACAGTACATTTCTACATTCTTCTGAATTCCATAGATTTACATCATTTGACATTTGACACCTGCGGTCCCTGTCGTAGGACCAGCCCAAATAGAACAGAAATATGAGTTACCATATTTTTTTTGAAGGGATTAAAGTATTATCATTCCATGAAAAAGGTGTCATTAGGATACAACACTTTAGCACTTTTTAGATAACATATGTGTTATGCATGCGTTTACAGGGAGTGGCTCTACAGAGTGTTTAATGGCCTTGTAGTCGTTAATCCTCATTTGCAAGTCATTGAAAAATGGCCGTTGATCATATGATTCATGAAGCACAATTAATCGGTTTAGACAAATGCAAATCCACGTTGTTGAAAAAATACTCATATTTCCTCATATTTAGAGATACTCATTTTTGGCTTCATCAACTCATTCAAAAAACTTAGACTTAGAGTAATATGAATCCAAGAGCTGCTTCATGGGCTGCACATTTCACAATGCTGTTTCAGTAGCAATGGCAGTTTCCATTGCCAGGACTGTTCTGCTGGCTTAATGTCACCACCATCATTCAGCCTAAATAGCACTGTTTGCATGCTATTTTACTATATTTGTACTTATATTGGTTGAATATGGAAAAACAATTTAACAGCCACAATCAGTTGTGGTTACCTCCAGTTTTGATGGAGTGAGGTCCGGATGTACGCCCCTCACCTTGAGGACAAATGAAGCTGTCCATGCCAGTGTCTGCCCCAGTGTGCAATCTCTGCCAGTATTGTTCTTTTGTCCCACTCACCAAGGGGCTACCATCCCTATCAAGAGACTATTCTGCAGCTCCTCTGTATGTTGGGGACTCAATGAGCTCTGCTAACAAAAGGATAGCTTCTCTACATTTACACTTGGGATATACAGGTATACAGAAGGGCCATTAGAGGGCCATGACAGGGGACACTGAGTTGTAGGAACCAAGAATCTGTCTCAATGTCACCTTGACATTCTGACAGAATTGTGAAAGATACGCAACAGAGGGGCTGTCACAGATGACCGAATGGTTTACCCTGTCACTATCATAACTAGTCCATGAAAACTTGCTCAGGACCCAACGCAAGTTAATAAGTATAGATTAATTGCAGCCAAGACACACCCTTAAAATGTGAATAACCACTCTGAAATCAGGTGTATGAAGGCACCCCGTAAACTAGATCCTGAAATCCAAACAATTTATTGTTTCTCTTCAAAACCTCAAATTGATAATGATAGATGTCCCTAATCCAAGCAGTTATTGATCTGGGTTTAGCCAGTTATTCATCCTCTTTAACCCAGTTCAACACAACACATGGAGGAGTTGGATTACAAACATGCTGTTGCAAAGAAATGAGGCGAGTTACTTTCTCTAATTGTTGAAGTGCTATGAAAATCACAGAGAATAGACATATGCCTTTTTAAAAACTTAAAATTAAATTATCATTAAACTATATTAAAAATGTAAAAACATTAAATTAATTTATATTTCTCGACTTCATGCTAAATATTTAAATATACATGTAACTTCACTTTAATACATTGAGCGTACTGGAAAACATAGAGCAGAACTGAATAAATGATTGCATGGCTGAATTTGCACATGGCTGTATAGACACAGGTGTGTGGACATCTCTGCAATAACACATCTTGTTCAATAAGTGCAGTCATGTAAGTTGAAGATTGCATGCAAGGGCTGCAGCCCTGGTTGTTCTCATCTATCCTCTGCTTAACTCAGCTGATTCATATTTAATCACTGGCCTCCTGTATTTTGAAGTCAGCCTCGGCCACCAGTGTGGGATGTTAGCACACTGTCACAAACAGACACCTTTACACTTCTTCTCCAGGTATTATTTTATTTTTGTGACTCATAGTAATTCTCTTCAAAAACCTGCCATATGAGAGGTATTAGTTATGATTCAGATAGCTTAGAGAATTACTATGAGTCAATCATTGCCATTAACAGTTAAAAGTGATAGCCTGGAGCTAACTGTAGCAATAAATACAATAATCAACATTATTTTTCCTCATCAATGACATTGTAGTACCTTTAAAATAATTACAATTTAATTGCAGGCTGTTTATAGTAAATGATGTGCTCTTCACTCAATAATATATTTCTTGCATTTCTAAACTATGATGACTGCAGTGATCTAAATTTGGGAAAATACACACACGTATTGATATGTGTAGGCATATAAAACACTTAAAGCAAAATATGTTTTCATAGTAAAGGGAGGCAGTGAAAATTGCAGGTATGGGAGCTATGGCAGCTGCACCCCCAGAGGCTTGCATCTGCTCCAATATGGCAGCCTGGTCTTCATTCATTTTCTCTCTCTCTCACAGACACACACATACATAATATACAGTACATAAAGTCAATCTGGCCAACTACACCTGTTGTCAGAGCCAACTGAGCCCTACTGGTGAGGAAAAAATGCATTGCAGTATATTGCAGTTTTTGAAACCTGTGTAATCTAAACATTGATTTGTCATTTGTTGAGATGACAGAATGATTTAGGTATTTCAGTTAAAGCGGAATCAAAATATGTCTGAATAAAATAACACCATTTAGCGAGATGAAGGTCTACTCATCACATGTGGATAAGGACTGAGCCCCCTGCACTGTTGTCTTCTGTATGCTGATGTAATTGGTTCTATTAAAATGTGATTTAAAGGGACTGAAATATGTTATCTGCTTTCTTTCTTCAGGTCCGCATATTCCCTTACCTGATTGGCCGGGAGTCAGCCTTTGCAGATAATTTGAAATGGATGGCGTGTGCCAATAAAGGTGGGATTTTTAAAAAAAAACACACACAATCATTTTTTGTCCAAGAGAGGACATTGGGAGACATTGGTCTCATATTTGCAAAAATAAGTAGGTTATAAAGTCTTGTTGTTTTTTCTTTAGATACAGTAGTTGCATAGATGTGTGTTTCTTAAGTGAACATCAGGCAGAGGCAATTCCATCATCGTGTCTAATTAACTGACAAGTGATTGCATGTTTCATTGCATCATCCCCTAAGATTTTAGGCTCAAAGTGTCTTTACGACACAACACTTTGCAGATGCTTTGTGTGTGGTCATGCTTGTCTCTGTGCGTATGGAGCATGCTTTTCCAGGTTCTATATTTAGCTGGGAGGTGGGTGACAGAGACAGTCTGGCTCCATTTCCTCTAGCTGGTGCAGATAAGACGGGCGAGACACAGGTCACGTAAAGGATGTGTGTGTGGTTTTCAGTTCTCACACGTACATATCTGTTTGTAAGTAAGAGGACAAGGGCATCAACAATCTTCCTTTCATGTGATATCACAGAACCAATCCACTCAGTTTGAAGGTGTTAGAACTGATAATGACGTGTGCGTGCATGTGTGTGTGTGTGTGTGTGTGTGTGTGTGTGTGTGTGTGTGTGTGTATGCGTGTATGAGTCTGTGCGTGCGTGGGTGCATGCGTGTGTGCGTGCATGCAGTGTTGTTCAGGGCAGATATATCCTCTCCAGTTTGCTGGTATTGTGCATCTCTACTCTGCTTACCAGACAGTCTTCTAGAGCAGGTTGAAATAATTTTCCCGTATCTGTCTTGTCACGACAGTCTGGGTGCGTGTTTTTAATCCATGCTGTACAATCATTCTAAAATGTTTTTGTTTATAACGGATTCACACTGAAAAACTTGCAACATTTAGAAAGCTAAAAGAAACAACTTTAACTATGAACACTGACATATGAAACGGTTGGATATTAAAATGATTGAAACCAGTGACACCTTCGAATTAAAAATAACAAACAACAGTGATATATTAACTGGTGGTTGGTAAAGTGACAATTTAACTTTCATCCAACAGTGCACGTTATGTGTAATTACCTTTTATAAAACAATTCTGTTTTTCACAAATCTGTCCCTGTAGCCTTCTAGCAGAGCCAGGAATCTTATGATGTAATCCAATGGATTTTACAATGAACTTTAGTACGCCATAAAAAATCTACCGCCAAGCTGGTGTCTGTTGACACGAAGAGAAGTAGGTGGACGCAGTTTTATGTGCTTATCGCTGGCAGGGTCAGTTTATCAGGGTTTGGGGTTAAACTCTGTTGTTCTTCTTCTTCCGTTAGATGTTCTGCTTATCATTAAGGGTAGCCACTGCTTTTAGACAAGCTGACAATCAATGACAGAAAGAAAAGTGAGGCATGGTGATGCCTAAGCACAATTTAGGATTTGTATGTGTGTGTGTGTGTGTGTGTGTGTGTGTGTGTGTGTGTGTGTGTGTGTGTGTGTGTGTACGTGCAGGTATTTGAGTGCCACAGCACAACATTGTCTCACCTCACTTTACCCATTATTTGTGTGAATCTTGACACATTGTTGTTTCCTCTCTAACCAAGGTCCTTTAAAATGTATTAAACTCACACGTCAACACAAACATACAGTTCAGCCACTCAGTTCTGGACGTATTTCAGGCGCACCAAGCTTCAAAAACATGGAGAATGAATATTTTTCTCGCCCAGTTCATCTTACTGTCCGCCATGGCTCAGCCTGAAGGACACCTTTAACTCTCTAAAGGGACTAGTCATTCCTCATCCTCCAAAGTGATGAATGATGCAGTTACAGAGAGGCAGCATGTCTTGTGTGTGACATAAATTGCAATGTTTTTTTTCTTTCTTTCTTCTTTTTCATTGTACTGACAGATGGAATAATAGCTAGATGTGGATTTCTTCAAGGATGAAGTGAAAATCTTTCAAAGTTCACTTCCAGGTCAAAGAGAAGTGTATCGTCTTTAATTGGGCTTCTTTCGCAATGTTCTTAACTATAATCTAATGTGTTCATAGAGAGATTTACCCCTCATGACTCAAGAGTTTTTATTGTCATTATGCAAGCAGAACAACATTTCGTAAGGACTCTCAGTTAGACACAAATTATAAATTGACGAAGTATGTACACAGCAGAATGAAGACAGATAAAAGTAGGTGGTAGCTGCATGAAAATGGATGATAGCAACAAAAAAAATGTCGTAAACTGTTGGGCGACCAGATGGCATCACTCTTACACAGGGGTACTGCATCCAGACTCTAGGTCCTGGCTCTTAGCTCCCTTTGGAATGGAGGTTATTGCTGTTAACCATGACCCTAAAATCTATTTCCTCAAGCTATGATTTTGTCCTTGACTGCCTTACGATGATTGAGACAGCTTGCCATTTTTACGGGTGGTTAGAAATGTAGTGGCGTTTCACTTTTCACATATTCTCTGTATCATTTCTCATTCCCCCCTTCCTGTTTATTGCTGTCCTGATTCTTTCCTCTGCTCCCCCCATTCTGTCCCCTGCTAAGATAACAGTATACTTCCCCTGCACATGAGCATTAGCATCACAATAGGGGAATTACCATCAGTGAAAATGGCATCATGTTTAGTTTAAATGAGTTTTTCATTTACATACTGTTTACCCCTTCATAAACCCATGCAGGTTTTCTCTCAGTTGTATATAACTACAGTTAATTCTTTACATACAACTCATACATGTGGCCACTTTGTTTAAGTAAACATCTGCCACCTCCCCCCTGGTGAAATGGTCCTGCTCTGATAGGGATGTAAGTAAAATTGAAGAGATGGCTCAGAAATTTCATGTTGGGTCTTCATAGCAAAGCAGATAGTGAATGGTATGCCATGTGAGTCTGTTGCCATGACACACTATACATTTGAGCTCCATTTGGGGTCAGAGGGGAAACACAATAAGGGGACTCAACCTATTTTTTTAAATGGAACGACTTATCCTCACCAATCATTTACTTTCTCCAACAGGCTACTTCACTCAGATTTCCACACTGGCTGACGTTCAAGAAAATGTTATGGAGTATCTCCATGTACTGAGTCGTCCCAAGGTTATCGACCGGGAGCATGACACAGTGTGGACAGAGGCCTACATTGATAGCACTGTGAGTACTTATCTTACATTTCATATATTTCTCCGAAATGAACCAAATTCATGTTTTCATAACTTATATCGGCAGTTGGTCACAAAACGGGGCGCATGTCTCCACTTCTAAGAAGGAATTGCTAGCTTTGACGCCTGAAAGGAAACACAACTCCATAAGCTGAAATGGGGATTGCGGAAAAGTCAACTAACATTAACAACGAAGGTGAAATAATGTCAATAATGACCAAAATAGGCTGCCTGTTTTCAGATAAAGAAGGGATAGGGAGGGAAAACTGCAAATACAGATAAAATGATCAACATGAATAACCAGGCAAAACTATTACATCAATTGTATTATATTCATATGCCTTTGTGTGGCACTGAAATGTTGAATGTATAGTTTAGATGTGGAGACTGAGCCGATAGTTGTGACCCAACCCAATCTGTTATCTACATTTGGTGAAGTGGACAAGGAGCAAAGACACGAAAAGATATAAGACAGCAAGTGGTACCTTCTCGTGTAATACAACTGAACAAACTGGTGGGTGTATAATTTACTTCCACTGTTAACATTTCAGCCCTTAAAGCAGTGCTTTCCCCCTGACGTTTTTACTGAAGCAATATAAGAAATAAGAACTCATCTCCTCTCTGATATATTTTGCCTGGAACGTCCATCGATGTATCTACACTATTGGAAAGAGCAAGTACAACAACTACATTTGACAAAGCAGGGAACGAGATTCCTAAAAAGTAGGAAGAGCATTGCCAACATGGCCTTTTTTTCTTTTTATATGGCATATGTGTTGTGGTGTGTGGAGCAGATGGAACCATTAAGTGAATGAGCCTCATGTTTGTGTCTGGAAATTATGTTGTGCAAGTCGAACTTACTGGCACACTGGGGTGCATTTGTGAGTTAGTCTCTGACCATTGAACCCAATATTGTGGGCGCAACAGAGGTGCAAATTCACACGCAAAGAGTTACATAATTCATATTCTTACTTTGTAAGGCACGCAGATATATTATCGATATCAAAACACAGCAAAGTTTGAGAATGCAGCAACAGAATGTGATCTGGCCCTTTTGTATTAACATAGAAATGAAATGGCAAGTGATGACTAGGAGAATATTTCTAGGCTGACAACACACTTGTACACAGCAACCCTTTTTTACTTGTCTCCCCATAATTATACTCATTTCCCCCATGCTTTATCCTGTTTTTCTTTTTTACTTAGTTTATCTTACCACAATATTCAAATTCATGGAGTATGCACTCAGCACTGATGTACTCAAATAAATGGCAAAAGATTTTTGCCAGATGTGATGCCTCATGTCATAAGGCTCTCCGTGAAGTGACTGTTTTCAAAACTGTAGTCAATATAAATGTCAGCAAATTTAATGCACCCACTGGTACTTTACAGTCCATTGTGCTGAAAAGTTACCAGGAGGCTCTCTGACACCTTTCCTCTCCTCTCCTCTCCTCCCTCTTTAATGTGTTCCCTTTAGCTCCCCCAAGCACAAAAGGTAAAGGCAACGGTGATTTGAAGTCATGTAAAGTGTCGTGCTGAGGCCTGGTGTGTGTTCATGGGAATTTCATATGCATGCGCATTCTGCTCTCTTGTCTCAACAACATGAGGGCATAATTGGGTCGAAGTAACTATCATACCAACTCTTTTATTTATTTATTTTTTGGTGTGTTTGCTATTGTCGCCTCTCAGCCTCCTGATTCGAAACCATCCATTGTTGTTGTTGGTTCAGATGACTGTTCTTCTTTGCACGTCTGATCAGATCTAGGTAACATCCATGCACACACTGACTTATCATTCATCATTAGTGTTGCACTGTCAGCCTTGTTTCACCAGTACACTGCACCAGTAAGCTGCAGTGTATGCCATATAAAAAATATAGTCTATTTTTACCTGTCATATGTTTCTTTTAAAGAATTAGACTGCCTATTTGCCTCATCAGAATTCCCTGAAATCTAACTGTATTTCATTCCATATTTTCTTCATATTATTCTTTTTTTGTGGACGCCGATAATGGCTGTCGCTAGGATTTCACAATTTTGATTTAACTTGATAACATTATCAACATGAGCTATGCACAGAATAGCACCATTAGACAGTTGGCAGGCCATCGAGTACGTCTGACATTGGCCTGTAACAGTGTCCTGTCAGACATATGACACTGCAGTAGAATAATCCTAAGCTTATTGACATTGAAGCAGCCCCCCAGAAAACCAAAATTGATAGTGCATTGTCATAGGTAGTGATCACCCAATCAAAGCTTTGTCTGGATTGGATACTGTGAAGACAAACACACACGCACGTGCACACACTGTGTGGTACAAGGGTCTGATAAGAAGTTAGCAAAATCATCAGATTGGCACACTGTCAGAAAAGTAATGAGCATTTGGGGTTTGTGTTTCAGAGCTGATGTGTATCACCTTTCCTGTTGCTTTATCCGTACCCCTCCCCCCAACCCCCGCCCCTCATTCATCCCAAAAATCATCATTGCATTTTTTTTCTCGTTTAATTCTTCCCAGGCTGTTTTATTCACCTCTCCACTGCCCACCGCTGCGGTACTCCTGCCTCTTCTCCTCTGCTTCCAATTTTAACCAGCTTCATTTATCATTTAATGGCCCATTTGACTTTGTTTCCCAGTCTGCCGGATGAACTGACACTGGTACTCAGGAATGACAGGAAGGCAGTTTGGGTGAGAGAAATGTGTGGAAAGGGGTATTAGAGGACAGGTGTGTGAGGAAATGAATGCAAGAGATCTAGAAGATAAGGATAAAATGTTATTTCTGACAGAGGATCGGCAAGGATGATGAGGGCGAAAGACAAGGCATCAGAAGTTGGTCACCTTTTGAGGACAAACTTGAGTTGTAAACTGGTGTCAAGATGAATTAATAAAGTTAGCCACACAAAGAGGAAATGTGTTTGTTTACTGAGGTCATTGAGAGCATTCATCGACAATCGAACACCACACCTGCATGCTTAAACTGTACTATGGGCCCTTGCCAGATCTGCTCCCTGCGGGGGCTCACAGGGGGCTAAAGCTTCAGTGCTTACACGCCATCATCATTATGTTCAGTCTCCAAGGAAACGGGGGTCACTTCGTCCACCAGCCCGCAATTTGTCAAAGCAACCTAATTTGCTAGTTTACCTGTCAGACACTAAGCACAAGCAGGGGCTGTGGTTAGGATATGCTTACTTTTACGTGTCGGTACTTCTTTGGAGGGGTCGTTCAGCAAATGCATGAACGTGCAGTAGGGTTCTTTTTTAAACTCTAGATGTGGAACTTTATTTTGGTTTCTCACAGAACCACTGGTGCAGAAATGATGCAGATCAGGCCCAAAAGTGTTTTGTGTGATGTCCTTGAATTAGCGTGTGACAAGTTCAAATCCAGATACGTACTTGATCAGGGACTTGGAGCACACTGGGTTCAAGGTAGGATAATGAAGTGCAGGTTTAAAGATCTTTCCTCCCCACCGTAAGACAAGCTAGGACCCTCTTCAGCTGTGCTGTGGACTTAAAATCAGATGCTGGCTAGCTGCCTTCCCCAATGCAGACCGTGTTATCAGCTTAATTACAGTTTGTCATCTCCCAAAGCAGCTGAGCAAGCCTAATTTCACCCGATATATTTGCATCCAAGCACAAAGGGGACATTTTTGATGGGCTCGCTCAACATCACAGGAGAATACACAGTACCTGTTGGTCTTTACATCGGTGGACATGATCAATCCCATTCTTGTTCATAGATACAGCAGCTGTACATCGGTGTGCTTTGTTTCCACCTTGATGTAAAATAGTGTCTTACATTGCTATTACTATGCTTTGGTCAGCAGTTTGTGATGCCCATATTTCCTGTTGCTATCCTTTATTATTGACGGTAAGAGAATATGTTCCATATCCTCGGATGTAATGACAATGTATGATATTGGGGTCTTATTACTAACATGTTTTTTCAGGCTCATTTTTTGGCACTCCAAGACCAGCTGGATTCATACTAATGCACCAATTACACGTTGTGACTTGAACCAAAGCTGCCCGAGTGACTGACATTGAGACGGTTTTGACTTTCCTAAGTAGACAAGGTTGCACCACTTTTACCCAAATATGAAGCCCTCCGCGAGTCTCTATATAACAGTGTCAAGCTTTCATCTCTAATGGAAATCACCACAGACAACCATTGGAAAGATAAATATCATAATTATTCCAGCAGTCTTTAGGGGGGGAAGATACCAAGATCCAAATGAGAATCACTGCCTTTGGATAAGCTTATTCTGCAAGAGATCAAAGGGAGGCTGTGATAGAACACATTTTAAGGCTAATAATAAACATGAATAAAACATGTCATGGAAGTTTTTTAGGTCTTTTAAGATAATATGAGCAGGTCTGCTGCAGAACTTCAATCCCCTGATAAGGAATTAGTGTTATACATCATAAAATCATCACTCGGTGATTGTCAAGTGGCAAGTAGACTCATATAATGTGCAGCTTCGTGTCAGTCCTTGTGCAATTATGTCAGTGTGGTTTCATCACTAGCTACCCCCTTCTTCCCCTCTCTCTCTTTATTTATCTCTCTCAAACTGTTTTTCTTTTTTTTTACTTGTTATCAATATTGCCTTAATCATCTCTTGGTTCTCTCAGTTGGACGATGGTCAAGGTCCAGTTCTAATGACCACTGTGGCAATGCCGGTGTTCAGCACCAAGAATGAGACCGTAAGTAGTAACAGTAGGCAGATTTTGATTGTATAATTCATAATATTATTTTGAAAGGGGAGATGAAAATTATGAAATTATTGCCTACAATACGTTTGATTGACACTGATTTCAATCTCACTGTCTCTGAATGGAGTTACAGCGGAGCATCACTAAGTGCTGGCGTAAAAATGCAGTAAACTTTGCATCAAGTTTGATACCATAAGAAAAGTTGAGCTGCAAGAGAGTTGTATAAGTAACCTTTCACTCCTCACAATTGTTTCTGATGACTGTGTTTTTAGAGAAATCGCGGCATTCTTCTAGGAGTGGTAGGGACCGATGTTCCTGTGTCTGAGCTGCTCAAGACCATCCCCAAGTACAAGGTACTACTCTTGGCATCACTCGATTAATATTATACATGACATTTAAGCACACACACATTCGTTGTTCCCTTTTCAAGTCTGATAGTGATGGGAAAATTATACACTGATGCATTTTGATACATTTTCTCCACTACTTCAGCTATGTTGATTTTTTTTTTCAAAAATTCAGCTGGATCCACGTTTTCAGATGTTAATGTGTATTTAATAATTGCATCTGAGAAAATTTCAACACTAGGAGTCAGATTCCGCCAAAAGAACTGACAAAGAGTTTGATTAGCACAAATTACCAATTATCCCCCGATTTTGTCATTGTGCATTGATTTGGTGTGTTTATGCGTGTTCTTCTAGCTAGGGATTCATGGCTACGCCTTTGCAATCACAAACAATGGCTACATTCTCACCCACCCAGATCTGCGACCCCTTGTGAGTATTACCTTCTCATCATTGATGTTTCAACAAGTTAACTAAGTTCAGACCTTTTTTTCAGGTGTTTTGACCACATGTCGGTATGGACAGCAGGCGTGTACTCGAAGCCCTGTCCTGTGCATAGACAGAGATATGGCTTTTGAATAGCTGTGATTAACTCCATTGTACTCACCTTCTCCTCTCACAAGAGAATGAGATAGTGGAGGAGGTGGGAGGGTGGGGTGTGTGAATAGGTGCATGGGGCGACAAAGCGAGATCCTATGTTGGATGAAAAAGGAGAGATATAGACACACCAGGAGGGAACAGATGAGGACAGAGAGAGAGAGCGGAGAAACAGACGGTACGGTGGTAGTATAATTAAAGGTGTTAATGAACAATGTTTAACAAGTAATGAGAGTTGGGAGGACACTGTCACTGATGGATGAATGAAGAAAGAGACTCAAAACTACAAATAGATGAAGTGCTTAAACAGACTATGTAAATGGCCCTGAGTATCAGCTATTAAGCTTGTACGAAATTTCCAACACATACAAGACATGGTGTTTATATTAAATACAGAGACATATGGTTATCACTCTCAAATTCACAATAAAGGCAAGTGATTGCTTCACGCTGTATTTATTCACAGATACTTGCGATGTGTATAACACAAATTGGCAATTTTCAAATATTTGAAACAAGTGCACTTTGCTTCATAGCAGGCTCAGCACTATTTAACGACAACATTGTGTAGCAGAATTGGCTAATCCGCCTTACAGGGAAATTGGATTTGACTTTGACTGGTGTCAGACTGTCTTACAAATAGTACAAGGGAGTAGTCGATATACAACAGCCATCAACAGGTCAGCATTTTGATGCTTACAAATCTTATCAAAACCAAGAATCTGTAATTGTTTTTCACAGAAAGAGAAAAATCCAATTTTGATATTACCTCAGAAGTGAGAAAGACTCGTTTCATTTCCTCATGTGTACGGACAGTCAGCTGTGGTTAGTGGACAGGATCAAATTTATTTATTACGCTATCACTATTTGTGTTAAAGCTTTTCTCCGATTATATCATTTATCAGAAATGAAAAAAGAGTAGAATCTGATTTTGTTTCTTTTTTTATAAAATCTCCACATGATGTTAAAGACAAGACAAATCAAGAACTCAATTTAAAACTTGGAATGTCAAATCCTTCAAAGTGCAGTCATTTCAGGGCCAGAATTTCAGCAAACGGGTTGGCAAGGTTGGCCTGACAACTATAACTATGACATCTCAGTAAGTGCTAAAGTAATTCCTATTTTACAAAAAAAGGAGAATTAATCATTACAAACAATAAATATGATGATCTGCCAGCAAAGGAAATTATGGATTGTTATAAGGAATATAATTTATTTATGCAATAATCAAAATACGACTTTAACATATTGGCAGATTCATTTATTTGTTTTCTCGCCAGGATAACAAATTGAATCTCAAGTCTATTAAGAACTCGAGCTGAAGGCAACAGAACAGCTTAGCTGAGGCTGTTTATCTGGCTGGCAGCAGACAACTTGTGAGCTGAACATTTCTGATTGCAAACAGATTAAACAAAAGAAATGTAGTGGGTTATTTTATCATGGTTCAGAAGTTGTATTCGTCTTTATACTGTAGTTAAAGCCAGATGTTTCTATCCTCCTGGAAAAATTATGTTGCATTGCCATATGCATTTCTTTTCTCAACTTCCAAAGTTTTATCTCTGTAATATTTTACTGAATATTTGATGTCTTATGCGCAAGATTTAAACATATTAGGTATTAACAATACATAATTGTCATCATGTTAGCTCATGTGGCATCTTGAAATGAATTTTACTATGGCAATCTAATAAAGATTAATTATTTTTTTGAAATTCTCAAACAAGCCCGTCAGGGTTTCGCATAACTTTGGCATTTCATTGTCTTCAGTATCTCCTGAAGTAAATTTGTGTTGCTAATTTGTCTGAACAGTATGGGGATGGCAAGAAGCGCAGGAAACCCAACTACAGCAGTGTGGATCTCTCTGAGGTGGAATGGGAGGATAAGGATGACACAGTGAGGCTCTTGCTATAATTCTACAGAAAGGATCATCATTGTACCCCTCTTAGAGAAAATCATTGAGACCTGGCCTGATTTATGTGTTGCCAGCTGAGAAACGCCATGGTCAACAGGAAGACAGGGACATTCTCAATGGAGGTGAAGAAGAGTGTCGACAAAGGGGTAAGCAGCACAAAATTTAGAAATTCACTAAGGCTCACAGACATGCACCTTCCTGATGCTCCCAAGAGATGTTGCAAGAATTTACTCAGCCGAGACTCCACCATGCCGAACGGTTGTTCTACTCACCGTACACTGATGTTGAGTCTTGACTAGGGAATTTTGTTTCTGATTTGGTTTGCTCGGCTTGCATGAGTCTGTGTCTGTCTCTGTGTGTGAGCCCCTTATCTCTCCCGAGCACATGTTGCTGAATGCAGGAGAGAGACAGCAGCCCAATGATTTTCTTTTACAACTCGCCTGTCTGGGAGAGAGGGGCATTCAGGTGTGTGAGTGTGTGTGTGTGTGTGTGTATGTGAGAGAGTGTCAGTGTGTGTGAGTGTGCCCTTGCACACTTTGCATTCCTAAAGCTTAGTGGAGAGCATTATACATTACCCTGATTATTAAGCATTCAGTATGTAAATATGTATCTGTAAACACAGCCATCTACACACCCAAATGAATATTCACCATCCTTATCCAAATGGGCGCTTTGCAAGAGTGCACATCCATCTGTGGAGTTACATGCTGTGTGACACTATTTGTCAGTGTCACACTGTCAAATTGTCAAACAGAAGAATGCAGCCCCTTTGCCACTAGATGGAGCCAGGCTGCAGGGAATTACATCAGATACCTGCCATTTTACTGTCGGTCTGATGTTGGCATGATGGTGCTCCTCCTCAGACAATGTCATCAACACTGGTGTCAAGGGTTTCATTATGAATATCCTTTCCAACGTTTAAATGTTGTTTTAACAAAGTGCATTATCCTTTTGTTCCAGAAGCGAGTGCTGGTGCTTCACAATGATTACTACTATACAGATATAAAAGGGACCCCTTTCAGGTAAGCTGCATGGTCACATTTCTGTTTGCAGTGCACACAGTTTAGGATGACTCACGCAGCCTAATTTTAGTCTTGTCAGTGCATCAAGAATTTGTTTTTTTTTTCTTTTTTCTTTTTTCTTTAGCCTCGGGGTTGCTCTTTCCAGAGGCCATGGAAAGTTCTTCTTCAGAGGGAACGTCACAGTGGAAGAGGGTGGGATATTGCACCCCCCCCGACCTCCAGCTCTTTCCACATCTCTGTGTCTGTCTACATGGAGTCCCATAGTTGATTGCAATAGTGGAGAAAATATCTAGAGAATGCCAAATGAAAGTGTAGTCCCTGCATTGAGCACATTTAAAAAATGTGCATACCATACGGGTCAGTGTCCTACCTTTGTACAATGGTCACGGCCAGGTCTTTTCACAACTAAAGTATTGTTTCTACATTACAGCACATAAACAACATGTTGTGGTTGTTTAATTTGAGTTAGGGTAGTTTAATCCACTACCAGGTCAACCACTCCTACAAAGTAAACTTCCATCATAGCCAAATATGAATATTTCAGCAAAATATTTTACTGTGAAATTTAATATAGGTTTGAGGAAAATTGAATTAAAAAAATACACATCCAGTGCTAATTATGTCAATTACTTCAAAAATAATGTATTCCTCTGTGCCTGTGGTTTTCATAATTTCCAACATTTCTCCCACTCTTCTTTCACTCTTTTCCAACTCACACAAATGATATAGTGTAATATCATAATAAAATTTGTTGGTCAGGAAGTTAAATATTTCTTTAGCGGCGCTTTCAGTTGGTTGTACTTGTCCATATCTGGGCAGTTTTTGCGTGTGTGTGTATCAGCTCTGTCTGTGTGTGCTTCTGTCTGCATGTGTGTCTATTTTCATGTCCCGCCTCATGCATGTTAATGTTCATGTCGCGGTGGTCTATGTACGTCTCTCTGTTCCTCTAAACATGTCTGTCATGCAGAACTCTCTGAGCATGACTTGGCTCTTCCTGATCTAATCAGACCTGTCACAGTCATCCAAAAAGCACATTTTTCACCTTTGTGTGTGTAAAAGTGTGTGTGTGTATGTGAAAGAGAGTGATTTCTATGCCTTCATTTTAGTTCTTCTTCTTTTTCTTTTTTTTTCTACAATACAGGACTTCATGATTTGGAACATCCGGATGTTGCTCTTGCAGATGAATGGTAAATGTGTGTTTCTTTTTTTGGGCAATGTCATCCTAATTACTCCACAAGTTATTTTTTTATTCCGAATATCCTCAATATTTTTTTCTTATGATTAAATGCAAAAAATGTATTCAGATATGGTTCATGTCTTACGAAGTAGTTTTCACATCCATGAATCTCACACACAATATTTTATGTTGACTGCCAAATAGTCACTAAAACTGGAAACCCACTTCCAGATAAGCACCAGTAAATGCTCTCCAGGCCAATTCAGATCAACTTGAAATCTTGTTCGGTTTCACACCACATTTGTATGTGTGAGTGTGTTACATCATGTGGCTGAGTGTTATGTGGATAATTTTCATTTTGTCTGTACAACAGGACATACTGCAACACAGATGAGCACCTGGAGCATCGTTACCTGAGCCAGATAGAGGCAATCAAACTCTACCTCAGTGGACACGAGCCCCACCTGCAGTGTGAGTGATCCTCCCTCTTCATCACCTTGCTGTGATATTGTCTGGTTCATTTTACGTGAAGATATGTCAATAATGTGGACTTAGTGGTTGCGCATGATTTAAAAGTGATGCTATATTAAATAATTATTTTGGCCGTGTCAGGTGACAAGGAGTTGATTCAAGAGGTTCTCTTTGACGCAGTGGTCACTGCACCGTTGGAGGCTTACTGGACCAGCTTGGTGCTCAACAAGTCTGAGTATGACACCCATCTCTCGCTGCACAACTGTGTGGAAGAGAGAACATTTTTATTTGTGAACTGAAGTCAAGCTTAAAACAAGAAAGACTGAAATCACAATCACTTTGAATCTATTGTCTTTACTAGAGACACGGTCATTTTTACGTAATTGCTTTTTAATCGTACATGTGATGAGTGCTACCTTGGATTTTTTGGACTGATGTGTGATTGTGAATGTTAAGTCCTTTATCCTAATGCTTTTTCTTGTTGTCTTTAACACCACATCACATAGGAACTCTGATAAAGGAGTTGAGATAGCCTACCTGGGGACAAGAACTGGCCTCTCCAGAGTTAATCTTTTTGTCGTGCCTGATGAACTCACAAGCCAGTAAGTAAATGGAATCTATGTATATTTACTGTATGCACTGAAGAAATAGGCAACATGAGCAGCATTGAGGATCTCTCTTTTTATGTACACTACATTTTGCTTAGTATATGTGCTGTCTGTGTCATCATACCAATACTTTGTGTGTTTCAAGAGACTTCCTCACAGCTGAAGACAAAGAGGGCGTGTTCAATGCTGATCACTTTCCCCTGTGGTACAAAAGGGCAGCAGAGCAAGTTCCCGGCACCTTCGTGTACTCGCTGCCTTTCAACACCGGTTAGTAATAAAATAGCATTGCATTGAGCATTGAGACAGTGACAACACCTGCCAACAGCCTGATACCAACAACAGTACCGTTAAAAAGAGAAAGGAAGGGAAGAATCCACCAAAATGTAACGTAGCTCCGGCAGCCACTTTGAGATGTTCAGAAAGTGATTACTGTGAAAATGGCACCACCATGTGTCTGAAATAAAACTGAAAAACTCAAGAGGCGTAAAGGGGAATTCCAAGAGAACATACATAATATTAGTTTCAGGAGTAGAATGTTAAACTTGTATTTAAATCTGCTTTTTAAAAATGTTTTTTTTCTACGCACCCATATTTAGTCTTTTTCCCCCAGCCATGCATCTCTACCTCCCCTTCCTGTCTTATTAATTCTGGGCTGTGTTCTTGTGGACAGGTCTGATTGCTGTGGTTTGAAATAAGATACTTTCGGAAGAGGTTCAGCCCTTTCCATACAGACTTTAGCCAGAATGCACATACAAACACACATTCTCCAAATGACACACATAGACACACAGACACACACAGACACACAGAGGAACCTCATGGTATATTCAGCTAAACTATGACTTTAAAAATGGCTTCTCTTCAGAAGGGGGGAATGTTTTCTCATCTGTTCTCAACCTCAGGCTTTCCATTAGACCCAGCTAATACAAATGATCTGAAAGCCTCTTATTTACTTGCCGGGCTTGCCTTAAATGCACTCTTCTCCTCCTCCTCCTCCTCTGTAGCCGTTAGTTGTAGTCATGAAATAGGTCTCTGGATTGTATGTGAGAGGGTTTCACTCTTTAATCACCATGTGGCCAATGCAGAAGTAATATTTGTAATCAGTGCATGACCATGATGTGATTTGTACATATGTTTTGTGTGTGTGTGTGTGTGTGTGTGTGTGTGTGTGTGTGTGTGTGTGCATGCGTGTGTGCTTGTGTGTATGTATTTAGGAGCAGAAAACAAAAGTGTTGTATTGACCAGCACTGCCATTCAGCTGCTTGATGAGAGGAAATCCCCCATAGCTGCAGGTAAGTAGGGACTCAAATAAATGTTTCTTTCTGACACGTACACACTTACACAGAGAAAGGCTTAAGTATTCTCATCCTGTCATTGTCTCACAGGATCTGTAATCCTGCTCCAAAGTTGTTTCCCCACTTTATTTTTCTGTTAGTCACAAGAGTCACTGCCCGTAATGGGTATGTTGTTTTTTTTTCTGTTTTTTTTTTCATTCAAGTGCTTGATCATGCACCAATTTAGACTAGGAAAAAGTCTCGAGATCAATATAGAAGTACAAAGCCTTATTACGCCAGCACATATTCATTTAAAAAGTCCCATAAACAACTCATGTGCATCCTTTTGTTTTTGATCTTTTTTCCCTATTTTGCAGTATTGCTTAGTTAGGACAAGTTGTGGCCAACAGGATTTCATTGCGGCCGGCTGAGTCTCATGTCCTGGTGACTCAGAGGCCCCACCGTGTCACACCCATACAATTCAACTCTGTGCAATCAGAGAGTCGATGGTATGAAAACCGGCCCTTGTACCTCAACTTTACAGAGGCAAGAAACAGGGAGTGAATGCAAAAACTGAGGGGGGTAAGAACTAAGAAAGGCTTGGTATTAACTTTAGGAAAGCCATTTAGCTGATGACATAATTCATCAGTCACAAAGTCACACAGCAACCCTCAACATTTTGGAACAGTTAACTTGTCTACCGTGCTTCTGTACTGAACATGAGGTCATACTGACACGACATCGACACCTTGATAAGCATTGATCTGTAGAAAATTGCTATATAAGAAAGTGCTAAAATGTGTAAAAAGCATCACGTTCCTGGTTCACGGTTCCACTATTCACTGTGGAATTCCTGTTTTCCTGTGGTGCTCTAATCCAACATTTTATTCCACTGTCTTGAAATCCAAAGTTAATCTATTCAAATGCAGGTCATGGGGAAAATTGCAAACATTTCCATCACCTATTATACTGTACAAGACAACAATGTGGAGCACATATTTTCCCCCTTTCATTTTAAAAGACCACTGATGATTATCTTCCCTGCAGATTAGAGCCAGTAATGTCAACTGCAAAATCCTAAAAAAAAAAGAAAAATGCTGCATCAGAGGAAAAGAGAAGAGCATGTTTTAGAAGCGCAGTGATAAAACAACAACAAAAAAATAAAAGCGGAGAAAAAGAGAACATTTCTTTTCACGGTGCTTGACTGTGATGACATGAGAGCAATGCATTGTGGGTACCACTGGCCGGGGGGAAACCATTGGAGCAGAAGGACAGAGATGGGAGAGTCTGTGTGGTGCCACAGCTATCTCTCCCTCTCTCTCTCTCTCTCTCTCTCTCTATTTATCTCTTTCCATATCTATATCTCTCTCTCTGACTCTCTCTCCCTGAAACACACACACAAGGCTTGGGCAGTTCATATGTAGTCCAAGCAATCAGTAAGGTTTCATCCCGGTCACCCTGTGTTATTACTACGTTATTTCTTGATATTCTGTCATTGCCTTTAATATTAGAAGCAGCAATCCGAAGGACATATCGGTAAAAAGGTTTTCTGGGGGCCCTTTTGTTATAGTGGGTGCTGATGTACAGTAATGATGATTATGCCAGTCGGATTGGGGGATGCTTGTAAAGATGATTTTATATAAGAGAGTCAGATGGGAGGAGAAATGTAGGCTTGAATGCAAATGTGGCGCGGGCCGGTTAGGGCCAGTTTTCACTGCCCTGCGCTCCACCGAGCTGTAGACTTGTGAATACGCGAACACACTAACTTAACTGGACAGGCTGATGACATCACACACCACGGGCCCTGCAGACATTGCTTGAGTCACAATGGTACCGTGTGCCTACATACACAAGCCTGAATACCAGCATATCCCTGCATGTGTGTGTGAGCGTGCATGCCTGTTTGTGTGTGTGCGGTCACAATGTGAGCCACGTGCAGTGATTTTGCCGGGGTAATGCACACAGCCATGAAAGTTAGGTCAGCTGTTAAGAGCAAAGGCATTTGTGTACGTGGACGTCCACTTCAGTACCAGACCTGGCTAAAATCAGCTCTGTTGGCGTATCATATCGTGTTCCAGCTTCATTTAGCAGATCTAAGTGACATTGATCTAAGAATTCATTCGGCAGCTGAAATTGTGCATGAACATGCAATTTAATTGCTACGTTGACCTTGTAATACATTGAATTGATTCGTAATGCTTCAGAACATGGGACTCCTTTTTCTATTACACTCTGAACTATGCGTGAATTTGTCCCAATTTAAGTTCCACTATTTTCTCAACTTATCTGTGGCTCAAATCAAGAGATGTTTACGTTAAGATCTAAAACATTTTTCCCAGAATACCATTTGAACACATGCCTTTCTACTATATGATGATGTTTTTTTTTTTTTTTTGATTAGTTAGCATGCATACAGCAGTCAGGTAAAATATTTTCCTTTATTTTATATAATGTATACCGAGAGACAGGTCTACCATTGTATAACTGCTATTGACTCACAGGCAAGAATAACTGGACTTCACTAAATCTTTGTGTGTCTCGATCTGATTCTGTGTAGCAGGACACTAATTCAGCTTCACAGATCTCGGTAGTACAGAAAAACAAAAAGGCCAAGTCTGAGTGCGTTGTGTGTTTTGTTTTAGTTTGCTTCATTATTGCTTCAAAGAACTTCCCGTCTCCCAGAAACTTGAGAAAAAAAATACTTTAAGAAAACATATATTCTCTTCAAAAACGATATCACTTTAGGCACAAACTCCTTAGATTCCCTATGAATATGTGCATTGTACCCACACATGTACACAGAATTAAAGCACAAATGATAACACGGAAAAAAACAACAATTCTTGTCTTACAGCCACTACAACTTAAAAGATAACTGACGACAGCTGCCTACTTTAAGTTTTTAAAATGAACTTAAAATTGGACTTGAAACTATCAACAACCGGCCAAATCCAAAAATTCAGAATAATACCAGTTACTAATACCTAAAATTACATAATTATAAATATAGGCATTTATGTACCTCTGATATGCATTTTTCAGACAAAAAAATGGAATTGATTCATTTGAATTCTTTGGCCTGCCTCCCACAACGGCATACATGAAAATGACAGTTCACCTCAGTGCATAGTCAAATACTTGTGGAAAGTAGCTACCCAAGTTTCAAAAGTCAAGTCAACATACACATAAATATCTAAATAATCTTTCTCTTTCTGTTTCAAAATCAGCCACACACCCACACTCGTGCGCACACACACACACACACACACACACACACACAGCTTCCAGAGACAATTAGGTTAAAGGGTTGAGGGCCAAGATTCAAGTTCAGGATTCATGTGGTCATCTTAGGCGATAGCATTCTCCAGTGGTTCTTTTTCATCCGGTGTGCTGTGGTCTGTTGTGTGAGCTGCTGCCAGCTCCTCGTTCTTCTTTAGCTCTCGCTGATATTTGGCCATGATTGCGGCGTAGGCGCAGCCGTACACCGCTGCAGCCAGCATCATCAGACACACGATCCCACACACTACACCAGTGATTATAACTGTGGCGATAGCATGGCGCAAGTTGACAGGCCGCTGCCTCTGCTTAGTTTCACACTCTGACACACTTGCTCCCCCTCCGCCTCCCACACCAGCAAATCCCTCTCCCATTCCTGTTGGGACGTGGAGGGTGTGGCTTGAGGGATGAGCATGGTTGCCATGGATGTGGCTGCGCAGTAGCTTTTCAGACTCCAGGTGATGTATGTTGGCAAACAGGTAATGGTAGCTCGTAGTCATGCAGGCATGGAAGAGCTGGTAAGGGATTTTCCGTAGGTCTCTATCCCTCATTTCTTCTGGCTGTGCACAAAGTACATCGTCCACCACTCCTCCTTGAGGATGTAGAACAGAGACAGAAAACAAATACAAGACAAGCATCGGCCAATTGCATTTACCGATGTAAATCTTCTTAAACAAATGACCAGAGTCATACAGAAGATTACTTGACCTTGTTCTTGTTTTGTGTTAGGCTATACAGTATTTGAAGATGGCAGGTGTGAAGTAAGGCAAATGCAGAACCAAGCTGAAATATACTTATTGTTCATTGGAGAAACTAAACAAGTCATGAATAGTGGTAAGGTGATGATTTAGGAGTAATTCCTGTATACTACAGTTATTATTCATGATGCATGTCCTTACACTTTCTTTCTGCTTTTGCCAGTTCCTTTTAGGGTTTCCTATTAAGCATGTATCCTATCGTTATAAAGTATTGGATCTCTTGTTCTATTTTGAGGTAAATATCATTTTCAACTTAATAGATAAAAGCTCTGTCAGGATAATACGGCTGGAAGGCAGGGAGGCCGACTCCAAGTGAGCCAAGCTTTCACTGTACACTGCTTATTTGGTTATGTAATCTGTGCAAGCGCTTATTAAGCATGTACAGTAATTTAGTTGGCAATTCATCTTGCGAACCCTTGAGCACGGTATTTATAGTTTAAGAACTGTTGCGTTGGTTTTTCACAAAAAATGCTCATTGCCGCAAGACACTTTTATTTTGCAAAATGTCTACCTGAACTACTATGAATCATCATTTTAAATCTACAACATGTTTGACATGTGTTTCAACCCCAGGAAATGCATATCAAATGGCCAATAGATTTTCTTAGCTGCAAACAATTACTTGGCGTTTTCTTTCAAATCTTGCATACTCAATGTTGTGCAATTATTCCATCCTTGCTCACTCATGAAGCATTAAAAGGTCACGATGCACAAAATCCATCAAGGCATGGAAAAGGTATAAAAAAAAGAAAAGAAAATCCTGCTGAGACCATTGTTTCCAAATTACATAATTTCATAATTTGTTCCATAGGATATTGTTGCATAACACTTATGAGGTGTATCAACAACAAAAACACATGGGGGGATTTTTAGAAGGGCTAATGACTTTACTGACACCCTCTCCTTGTTGCACTAAGGCATAGTGCTTGGTCCCTATGCATTAAATGCTGTACCTAAATGCAAAGCTTCATTTTTTTTGCTTCTGTAACCACAGCTGCAGTGTATCAATCAAGTCTCCTCTGCAACTCAAGAATCATGTCATCATAGCAACTATACTGACATACTGTCAGTATAGTGTAAGTTGGATCACATTTTGCGAATGGTGCAAAACCATTTTAAGGTGTGTGACATTAAATAACATGCGTGCTGGAAAAAAGAAACTAAGTAAAGAATCCTTTTGAAACGAAGTTGCACCTGTCAGACACTTTACACAAATGTGAATTGGAGTAACATAAAGCCCTTTGATTTTGCACCTGTAACTGCTGAACGCGAATACTGCTGATTGCTATTAAAGACGTTTTCTTAACTCAACCAATTTCACCAGAACCGGAGGAATTCACACACGCTTTCCATGTTGTCCAAGCTTGATCACTCTTGGTTTTGGTCACAGAGAACAATTCTGTGTGGCAGCTGTATTATCCACCTGTCTCAATCAATTCGCATCATATTTTTGCCATTCTTCAAAGAGTTTGGGGACTTCCATCATATTCACAAAAACTTTCATGGATAAACTATACATATATTTATGTATATATATATATATATATATGTGTGTGTTTGTGTGCATCTGCATGCATTTTTTTTTCATTTATTTCATTTAATATTTTTATTTTGCCTCTGCAACTACTGTGCCATCTCCATCTCCACCATCTCCTAGTGCATCAACAATTTCTGGCCCACATGCATTTTTACTTTGTCTGATGAACTGTTCCACCAAATCCTGCACAGCATTTACATATTCTTTCAATATAGTCTAAACAAGAGCCTCTGAACATTTTTCTTGTCAATGCTGGGAACATCCATTGGCAGATAAGTATGGCAATCTTAAATTGTTTTAAATGCCTTGATGGATTGTGAGCACGATGACATTTAACTCTGTATGGGGTTCAACATTCAGCAAACAAAGTCCTTATCGAGTTTCCATGTAGGGTCCCTATTCCCTTGTTTTAGTACACTTGTTTGTTTCAGTATCGCCCAGATTAAATATTAGCATAATTTATGGAGAAGACATTTCAGTAAATGCCAGGACCTTCGCAGTCTTACTCGAGCTACTCTCTGGAGCTTTTAATGCTCTAACCTTTGAAGAGGTAGGTCTCCAACCAGAGTTTGAGGCCTATGAGCTGGCAGTCACACCTCCAAGAGTTGCCTCGTAATGTTAGGCTTTCCAGGCGACCAAGGGCCTCCAACAGGGAGCGGTCCAGTCTTGTTAGCCTGTTATGTGCTAGCCCCAGGTGGCTCAGGTTTCTCAGACTGTCCCCCATGGCTCCAGACAATGCCCACAAACTATGAGAAGGGAATAGTAAAGAAATATTACGATATTATTGGCCATATGAAACCCAAACTATCCACTTATTCAGAATTCACTCATGCATAGAGCTAGGTTTGTTATCCATTTTTTATTTGCCTAACCTGTTATGTGAAAGATCAACGTGTGACAGAGAGTGGATAGGTCCAAATAATCTCTTGTCTAGCTCCCTCAAGCTATTGTAGGCCAAACTGAGTCGTTGCAGAGTTCTGAGACCCAAAAAAGCAGTAGGGGAAATTGATGTGATAGAGTTATTAGATATGTCAAGAACGCGGACGAAGGGTATATCTCGAAAAGCCATTGTTCCGAGCCCTCGGATACGGTTATCTTGAAGATATAATTCTTGAGTATCCGGATGTAGTCGTCGGGGGATGTCGTACAGGCCACGACCCCGGCAGTCTACGACTTTGGTGTTGGCGTTGCAGCTACAGTCCTTTGGACAGGCGTTCAACAAAGGGAGGACAGAGCAGAGGATGCACACCAGTACGGCTGTGGAGACAATTAGTAGCAATAAGCAATTACACTAAATTTTCCGCATTTTTTACAGTACATTTTGACAATGATAATAATAATAATAATTATTATTATTATTATTTCTACTAGTACTACTTATAATAATATCAGATTACATTTTATCTCATCAAAAGAAATCCCAAAGTATACTTTAGTTTGGATCTTTGCAATGTAAATATACCTTTGTTTTTCAATTATTATAGTCTGTTTTTCTCTGCACAGATAGTACTGTAGTGGTTGTCATAAACAAACACCAAACCAAAACAAGGAACTTGTTTCTATTATACAAACTCCCACCTCCTAGCACCCTTAGACAGACCCTTAGTGACTTCACCAAAGGCTAATAGCCCCTCACCCACTCTCCTCCCACTCACATATCCATACACAACAGATATTGGGTGTCTGATTCCCTTTGAGATTACTTCACATGACCATTCCTTCTGGAGCATCACAGCAGTATTTATAGCATTGACTGGACTAGCTCGAGGCTCAACGAAAAGAAGTTGAGACCATGCCTGGGAATGTAGCTTCATAACATGTAATACTCAGATTCTGTAGAGATGCTTTAGGTGCACCATGGTTCATCGTCAAAGATAGAAAACTAAAGAAGAACAAAATGGTCCTATTCTATGCTCAAGAGACTCATGTTTATATCCTAAACAATTTCGGTGCAAACCAAATTTGGTTATAATCCACAAACTGTGACAATGAATGGGACAGAACAATCTTGATTTATTTTATTTCTTTGTCCTTTCTCTTTGTATTACTCGAGCTTTGTCTTCCTCATTCCTCTCCTGTTAGCAAATACTGTGTGTACTAATCCGAGCATTGGCTCAGGTTGGAATTAGCATGCTTTTCTGCACAGCCCACTGCTAATTGCATTCTCATAAGGGTGTTTGACTGCAAGTCCGCAGTCGCTCACATATGCCTTCACGTGTTCACTTAGTCGTAAACAGTCTCACGTTCAAGCCCTACAAATGCCTTGGGAGGCATTTTTAGTCTATTGGGTCTGAGGATTATTTTAACAACGAGTCAAGAGGAAAACGTTATTCTCTTATGCTATGCTTATGTATGGCGATAAACATGATAGTATGACTGTAACATTGACTTTGACAGGTGTAATTCTGGGAGTGACAGAAGCAAACTGCCTTCAGTGCTGTAATTATGCAGAAATGTATTCAACATACTGCTCTCAACAAATTATAGTGTGCACCTTGTCACACAAACACACATACACATATAGACAGACACACGTGAAAAGAATGCATTCATCTTGACCGTTCCAGAGATGGTGCTCTTACCTCTCATATCTGCCAGTTGTCCTTGGCCTGCTTGCGTTCAATATCCTTTTTGTCTCCTCGTTTGGATTCTGGTGATTGTCCCTTGTTGGTGAGCCATCAGCAGTCTCTGAGTTTGAGATTAGCTGTCTGGACTTTCCTGTAGGCAGGTTTTATCAGAAACGAGTGGGAATTAAGGAGGCCTAGATCAACAGCAGAAACCTGTGTTGCCTGCAGGATCTCCAGCACTCCAGCACAGGCATGAAACCTCATCAGTGGGGGCAGATCAGAGCGTAGAGCTTTCTGTCAGACAGCCAGTATGGGAATCACTGGAGCTGGAGTTAGATAGCGCCCTCTCCCTCTCTCTCTCTCTCCCCCTCTCTCATTCGCTCTCTGCCTTGCTCCCGTGGACTCTCCGCCTGTTTGATTTTATTTCTTGTATTTGTCGTCATGCAGTATTTTTCTTCATCATCTATTCTTCCCTCTTCATCTTCAGTGGTCCTTTTTTTTGTTTCTGCTACTCCAGTGAATCTGAACCAACTCTTTTTCCTCTCTATATTGCTGTCCCTCTCTGTTTTCCTTGCCTGTGCTCCCCGTCCCCAGTTGCATTGGTGTATGTAACGGTGTGTCATTTCCCAGCGGACAGCTGTGCCTCTTAAATCTCCACGCACACACACAAACACTGGCATTCATGCTACCTCCTGTTACTATGGTAAGAATTGACCAAAGCAAAATAGGATCTTGATTGTTTGTCCACATAAATGCTTAAACACTGCAAAACCCAGTGGGTGCCCACTGCCGTGGCATTCTCTGACTTTATTATGCATTAGCCATGGGCAGGAAGGATGGCAGAACAAGCCCCCAGCACAATAACACAAAATGCATGAATGCACACACACACACACACACACACACACACACACACACACACACACACACACACACACACTATTCTTTGTTTCCATTTTCTCACAGAATCAGAACGCGCTCACTCCTACCTTCCGAGTTTTGTCCATATGTATTTTCCTAA
>CAAKHD010013907.1:525246-546619 GCA_901007705.1 Fistularia tabacaria
GAAGGCTGACACAACAAGACCCCCGCACAATAACACAAAAAGCATAAATGCACACACACACACACACACACACACACACACACACACACACACACACACACACACACACACACACACACAAACAGGCTCAGAGCAGGATATTAAGCTGTTGCAATAAATCTACATTCGATATTTCTGCATGTAAACGGATGGACTGTTAAGCTCTCTAGAGTCCCTGCGTCAGTTGAAGGAGAAGGGAAAAAAAGAACAACGGATAAGAGGAAGAGATTAATGACTGAATTGTTTTAATCATTAATACATCAAAACTCAAAGTCTGACCTCAGGTTGTTCCTTTCATGCTTTTTGCTCTTCTGTCACTCATGATTTGTATCTATACCTCTCCTGAAGGAATTAAAATAATTATTTGAATTATGTGCTGCAGAAATAGCATTTCATTTAATTTTAAGTGATCAGATTTGATTTGGGATATTTGAGGGATGACTAGTAATGTGCCTACATATGCATTATCTTCTGTTCTGGGGAATTTCTTATTCACTTGTTGTGAAGACCATTTTGCCATTAGAAAAAAAAAACCCTGACGTTGATTATAAAACTGTACCAGTTCATTGTTTGTTATGAGATTATCAAGCAGCATATCTGCATTTTTTGCTGACCCAGTCTAACTGGACAGCTTATTGTTTTCATGTCTTGCACTTTTATTTCTTGCTGAATAGATTATTTGACACAAAATCATACATTTTCTTTAAAGTTTTACAAAAAAGTGGGATTACTTGCAAATGATATTGGGCTCAAATCTGGGTTATTTTGTTCCTGAAGTCATTTATTTATTTAATGCGCAAAACCCTGGATCAAAACAATGTTTGAATGAAGAGGCTTTTAAAACCCTTGCCTTTCACTTTTAGATCAAAACTTAATGCTGTACCCCAGCAATGAACCGATTCCAGACCTAATAGTTCAAAGAGGTCAACTGTCTCTCTCTGCCTGTCTTTCTTTCACTATCTTTCTCCAGAACGTGCACAAATACATGCAATGAGAACGACAATTGCATCCACACTCCCTGAAATTGTGCACCTTTGCATTCGGTTTAGTCTGAGTGAAAAAGCAGTGACCGCAGGCATCATTTATCTAAGTGCAGTGCAAAGGCAACCCAGGCAACAAATCCAGTCGCTTTTGTACATCACCCAGAGATCTGCTTTTGTTAAAAGCCTGTGGGGATCACTAAAAAACAATACTGTTTATGTAATGGTCAGTTAAGAAAATTGCTAAGAGTCTTGGCGTATTAAAAAAGATTACAAAAATAAATTAAAAAACATGGTACCATATAATGATTCAAAAGCTACAGACATTTCTACACTGCCGCAAGCAGTGATGCCGTTTAGAATGATGTTATAGCCCGAAGGTTAAAAAAGGCGGATTGCATGATGGATGTATTGCAGTGTTTGGTAACTTTTCTAATTCTGAGGTACACAGATTTAGAAAGGTAGATACAAAATTTTATCAACATTAAAACAATTAACTTCATAGTAAGGCGTACAACCTCCCTTACTTACCCCTTACTCCATCCTCACTCCAAACTGTGTAAACTATTGGATTTCAACGCCTCAAATTCACTTATAATATTTCCAAAACTCTGAATATTTATGACATGTGTAAGCCTATAGCTGCAGTGCCTAAAACCTTTTATGGGAACTTATTTTATGTATAATAAGAAAAATCCTGTTGTGATACACCTTACTGGTGGTCGACTCAAACGACACAATGCACCATTTAAGGAATTTTATATTATTGTTATAAGACTCCCAAATACCAATAAGTTCATAACTTTACATACTTCTGCTTGCATTTGGTTGATGGAAGATTGGTGATGGGGTCGATCTGGGATGGATGACTCCTTCGTGTGTAGATACATAAACCCAGCTCAGCATAAATAGCCCTGAGTTATCAAGCAGTACCTAAAAAAATATGCACTGCCCCATTTTGTGTACGGTATTCCCATTCGTGAGTGAGAGGGATTTGGTCTCTTGTCTTAGTACTCTGAGCCATCATGATAATATTTGAGCAGCTGAAACCTGTGCAGCTCTTGCGTATCTATCTGTACATGCAAGAATTATCAAATTCACCAGCAAGAATGACACCTTGGAAATGCAAGTGTTCTATGAAAAAATTCCAAAAGCTATGAATTGCCATTTTCAGATTAATGCTTAGAAGCTCTTGTTTATGTGCCAGAATTTGCTTTATTTTTGCTATCAAATTAGTTTAGCCTTTATTTTTGGGTCTTTATAAAATCCTAGTATTTTCACAGTTATTTTGTAATTAAAAGGATGATGCCATATCTGTTATTGTCTTAATCATCTAGGTTCTGTTTTCGCTGCTGTTGCCCAGCATCTTAAATTAGCCACTCCTCCTGGGTTTCATATGTGGGTGTAGAAATGGTGGGCTGCTGAAAGGATCTGGCAAAGCTTATGATGGAATAATCTGCACCTGTTCCTCTTGGCTGAGGCTAAAACAGGCCACAGCAGTGCCCGGCTGCACTTAACAATCATACATGCACACAGTTAAAGTGCAGACCAGTGGAATGTGTTTCAGCAGAGGGAAGTACTCCACTACACACCTGCCGGAAAACAATCCATTGAAGAATTTTGCCTGTCAACTGATATTATTTGAATAAATTGACACAACTGCTGACAGTGGCAGGTCATGATAGCTTGTCATTTTTACACGTGAAAGGGACAATCTACACCACTTGCATTTGATAATGTAAAAGTTGACAATCTGTACACGCCTGTTCTCTGTCACTAAAAAGCATTTAGATCATAATTATTGTAAGATCTTAAGTCAATTACAGTGTCATTAAAAAAAGAATAGACGTATAAAATGTATAATGTTCGGACCACTGCCGAATTGGCTGCCCAATGTCAGCTGGGATTGATTCCAGCACCCCACAACCCTCTGTGCAGGAAAGCATGAAAGTTGAGCAAATGTCATCTCATTTCAGAAATCACATCGTGCTTGTTATATGGGCACTTGAACAGCGAGGCCTAGAGAGCAACTTATAAATAAAGAATCGCATCATATCAAGTAGCTCACCTGTCACCTTTCCTCCTTCACTCCCACTGCAGTTCTATCGCCTGTGTCCTCGCACAGTGTAACAGCGCAGCTCTGCTTGAGCAGAAATCTGCAGGCCACATCTGTTTACAGACAATTTCCTGCATGTTTATATAACAGCTGCTGTGAACACATAGGATCATGTTAACTGGAATAAATTTGAATTTGTGAACCAAGGAATCTCCTCTACCAGCCTATTCTTAGTTTGTAATAACCTAAACTAACCAATCACAATTATAGCACTTGTGCTGGACCAGTTCAAGTTACATGATGGTAGTCATTGTCTGTTTATTAATGTAATTTTTGAGTTTAATTGAATTGATTCGCAATCATGATGTCTACTGCTATGGTGGGGGTGTTTTCACTTTAAAAATTGAAAGATTTACCTTCCCACCAGCACTAAGACATCATGAAGCTTGACAAAAACTAGTGAACGGGTTTGTAGATTTTGGAATCTACCAGCCGGTGGCAGATGGTCCTTAAAACTCAATTCCACTAAAACCTGCAGGAGCTTCAAACTGAAGAAGTGTCAAGTCAGTACGAATTTCATGTTCTGTAGCTTTGCATTACAAATATTTCCCTTTTATTATAAAATATATAGAAAATATATAAAATTGTATATGTAAAGAAAAAGGGAAAATGGCATGTGATTGCTACTAGACACCAATTCAGCACAGTCATTTAAAGTATTGTAGGCTGTAGAAGAACAAGAAGGAACTGTACCAGTTTAATGAGGAAGCACAGGCAAAGTGCTGCTTCCACTGTTCTCTCGTTAGTAGCAGACTCAGAGGCACTGAGCGGAAAAAAATCAGTTGCTTCCAAAGTGGTGAAAAAAGGCCCGATATTTGAGTAAGTTTGTTTTGCTTCGCGTTGAAATCTAGAATTAGTCATATTTCACCATACTTGCCCTCGCCACAAGTAATGACAGGTACTGCCAGATCAACCATGACTGAAATCTTGAAGATTACAACTTTAAATGCACTTTAATTTCACAGCTGTTAAAGTCATCCAAAACTGCAGATTCACTTGAATTTAATTTACTCCCGGGATGCTCATTTGGAATGGCTCAAAATTTGTTCCTGGGAAGACTCAGAGAGCCCGGAGTTATAGCAAACCCCCCTGCTGAGTGAACGATAGGGTTCTTCTTAGTCTTTAGTAACAGAGGGCAGTGTGAGAGGAACATGTGGAAGGAAAGGGGGAAGTTAAAGCCTGCGGTGAATGTGTCAGTCTTTCCCAGTCAAATAAAAAAGGCCGACATATTTTATGTCAAAGACCTTTTTCTTTCCCCCAGGAATGGCATTCTGGCGAGATCTGTGCATTTAGGGACCTGCTGGGATGAGGATTATAGAAGTGAGAGGAGTTTTGTGTACCAACTCTGAAAGTGCCTGTTGGGATAACAACAGGGAGGCTGATGGAGGAATGGGATTGATTTCATGTGGGCAGAGAGAGAGAGAGTTCTGGTGTGAAACCACATTTTGAGTGTGGTTAGCATCAATCATGCACATATGCATAGTAAAGTATTACATTTACACACACAAACACGCACATCTTTCCATATAAATAGCATCACAAATATATAACGTTGGCTGTAATCGCCCTTTTTTTCCAAACAGCAGCAGCAGCGTGCAACAGTCAAACGATTCTTTTGACGACCTCTTATATATTTAGTATCTATGAATTATCTCACATGTTGGATTTGATCGGAACTGTAACTCTGTGTGGCGCACACACGTTGGGATGCCTCCTCTCACTGACCGTGTTGTTCTTCTTGCAGCTGTGGGCATTCAGATGAAGCTGGAATTCTTTCAGAAGAAATTTTGGACTGCAAGCAGACAGGTGCACGCTCTTTTGATAACTTAAAAAAAATAACATGTATTTAAAAAAACATTAGGAAAAAAGAAACAGCAATTATGTAATGTGGTAGAACATTCATAAAGTCAACATATTTTGGGACAGCCGGAGGAGAATCGCACCCAGATATGCAGTTGTGAATGTGTTCCACATCTGCACTCTATTACATTTGCTGACGACAAACTTTAAATGTGTCGAAATTCCACATGCACAAGTATTTCTTCTCCCCTACTGGAATGAATTAAATGCTTTGTTTACCAAATAAAACCGTTTTTTCAGGTGACAAACACACACCGTATATATTTTTCATCTTTCAGTGTGCAGCTCTGGACGGAAAATGCTCCATAAGTTGCGATGAAGAGGTCCGTAGCCTTGTCATTCACAATCAAACCTCCATCCCCCCCCAAAAAAAAACTCAGACTCTGATGAAACATGTTTTTCTATTCAACAGAATATCAGCTGCTACCTCATTGACAACAACGGATTCATTCTGGTCGCAGAGGACTACACCCTGGTAAGACCTCTCTACATTTGGACACAGATGAAGTTGAGTTGCATGGCCAAATTAAATGTTTGCCTTATTTCAAACTATGCATATGACTATATTTATTTGCTTTCAGTGTGAACACTACACCAGTTTACGCTCAGCTGCAGCAGGTTTTTGCAAAGCTCTTTAGAAATGCAAAACCATTGTTTCCTCATGGTTTTTAATAATAGTCAACGTATAACAATTTCGTTTTAAGCTTTTTTTTAAATTTCTCTATTACTTCTATTCACTATTGTTATCCAGACTGCTCACAGACACTGCTAGATAGGCACAGTGCTGGCTCACAACAAAAACCCTCTGCCTGGATGTCAAAAAAATTTTGTCACAAGCTGTTCCTCGAGATGTCATCCCGTTGGCCCTCAGTGCCCTTCCCGTGCATGTTCTTTTTATGCGTCTCTCACTCCCTTGCTTCTAAATTTAGATCCCGACAAGGAGGTGATGAGGCATCTGAGGTTGCGCTTGTCATGTTTTGTCATCTCACGATTATTGTGGGGAGAAAATACAAGTGATTTGTTGAAATGTTGTTAAGACTTTGTGATTAATGGCTGCCAGAATCAGTCGTTCTGTGTCATGCGAAGCTAATTGTGCATTTGTTTCCTCTGGAGTGAGATCCCAAGAGACGGTGCCTCCCGGATTTCAAGAAATCTTGAGAAAGTAGATGGACGGAGGACGGTGGTCATATTTTTGATCGATCAGTCAGTCAGCAGTATATGAATGGAACCCTGACCGAGGATTACTCATTTGCAAATTAGGACATAACTTATTTATTACATGTTTTAAGTCATTTGATCATAGAGAAATTTGAAGAATAGATTCTAAATGTCCACTTATAGAGGGCTTTCACACCTTGTGGTGTAAAAGCGCTGTACACCAGATAGCATTCACCCAGTCACACATCCCGAAGACGGCAGAGCTCCCATGCAAGGTGCTAACCAGGCCATTGGGAGCAACTCGGGATTCATTGTTTTGCCCAAGGACACTTCGCCATGTACACAGGAGGAGCTGGAAAGTGATAATATTTCTATACATGATCCCACAGGCACATCAGTCAATCTAGAAAGTGTTGCAGTCCGCATGTGAATTGTTTTTATTATTAGGATCATGTTTTTATAAGGATTCACTTTATGATCTTCACTCAGAACCCCTTTATTTTCTTTGTCAGACTGGGAATTTTTTTGGAGAAGCAGAGGGAGCTGTAATGAGTAAGCTTCTGCAGATGGGCTCTTTCAAGAGGTAAGTATTTCAACCTGATGGTGTGTGGAGTTGCACCAGTTTGTGCCAGTACAAATGTACGTACGAGTGGAAGTGTGTATGTGTGTGCAAATCCATATGTGTAATATCAGTCAGGCCCCCAGAATGATAGCATGTCACCAATCGAGCTGACAGCTCTTAACTTGGCTGATCGCGTTGAGCTATTAAGAGCCGAACTTTGACCCATTGCTTAGTGGAGCTCTCCGTCAGGGGATTACAGCAAATCTTTTCCTGAAATGAAGGAATTTGGAGAAACTTGGAATAATGAAAAAACAAATGTGCACACATTCAAAAAGTGTGCTGCCGGCTGCGCAGCGTTAAAAATGCCTTGAGCGCAGGGTGGCGACTTTCTGCAATTAATTTAGACGTCTAAGTAAAGAAGATGCCATTCTCAAGAGCAGACATGCAGAGAAACAGACAGAGACTGACATATATTTAAGTTGGCCTCAAGACTCAAACCGGTTTGGTCTAATGTCTGTTGACTCTTTACTCTGATCCACAATACAAGTATACATTTAGGCTGCACAGAAGCTCGTAACCGCATTTTCGGGACTGCGAGGAGACCATGCCCAGCATTTAGTTCTGCCTTCAGCACGCGGGGAAGGAGATCGTCGTCATGCTGTCCTCTTATATAAAACTCACGGGTGACAAATCATCACCCAAGTAGAGAGACACGCCTGTTTATCATAAAGATGAACTTTGAAAGCTGTCAGCAAATAGTGTACAATCCCACACATTCAAACAATGTGCTTTCTGTAAATCTTTGAGGTTGGATGACGGGCCTTTATGTAAAATTGATTTTGACAGCTGATGACTGAATAACACAACTTGTGTCAGTGAAGTATTAGCACGGTGATTAATAGAACTTATAGATCTTAAAACTTGTGAATCCAGTGTGATCTCTGTTAACCCACTGCCATGTGAAGGGAATTAATGTGCCAATTTGATGAACACTTTCATCAAGATTACAAAGATCAAAGAATTTTAAAAGTGTGCCATCTTTAAGCATCACGTCTCTGGATGAGAACAAAATAAAATATGTTAAAGATATTTTCACTCTGTTTCCCTTTAAAGTAAGCAAAACTAAATTGACTAGTTGTATTCCCAGGCAAAGACAATTAACACAACCCCACAAACAATAATAATCCACTCAAGTTTCACTATACTCACGTTACATTAATATAGGTTTAGTGCCAATACTGTGATGTGGCCTGGCTTATTTCTAATCTGTGACGGCGACTAAAGCTTGAACATTGCCCAGGGCTGCGGAGAGACTGAGCCCACGCACACATTGCACACATGCTTGCATACTAAGTTTTGTCAAAGGCCTCTCCAACGATAATCAACTTGTAAAACCCCCATTAAAGCATCAGCGTGGTGTTTCTCATGCTACAGAAGAGGAAGATGCAGTCACCAAGCAACGCTGCGGTGCATTTCTGCATTCGCACAGGGAAGATAGCCATTGTTTTATTGAAGATACCATTTCTGTCAAAAGCCTCATAAATACCTTTGGTGTGTGTCCTAAAAATCCGCCAAATCAAATCTGTGTTTAGTAAAATCCTATAGTATGAAATATCAGATAAATGCGATCTAAAATGTAGTGCTTTGCTATTTTGAAGCATCTACACCATGGAATATTGACATTTCTTTCTACGGTACAATGCAACTTCTCCAATACATCAATATGGGGGGGAACACATGAACACCAGAACTCAAGACAATTCAGGAAAAACCCACATTATATTTTTAAGATAGTTCAAGAAAAACTTCTAATCCTCATGAAGGCAGGATTTATTCCTGCCGTGTACATCATAGCATGTATTTGTATGGCAGCAGAATTTGGGACCATATCCGCAAAGGTTATAAGAAACTGTCTAGTGCATATGTATGTGCGAGCGTGTATATACATATGTTAGACGTCCTTTTAATAACCTAACCAGACAGATCCAGACCCCACACCCTCAGGCTCTGCAGAGCGCCCAAATCCTCTGATATCCCCCCAAATATCCCCAAATCATCTGCACACACCTTCCTGTATCACTTTGAGGCACCTCTTGGGAAGCTCTCAGTTTTCAGTTGCTTTCCTGTTCCCATTCTTGCCATATTCGCTCAGCGTAGAGTCTGAAGTTAAAGCAGCAGTTTCGGACCAGGTGGGAACGTTCCTTCCCTCCTCTGCTGTAGAGCAGGGCCAGAGGGCCCTTCAGCAAAGAGGCAGTAGTGGGAATGTGAGTCAGGACCATTATTGCCAAATCTGCTATTTTCAAAAGTGTCGCTAATGACAAGTCAGACATCCTCTCTCCGTCTTATTTCCTATCTGATGTATTTGACTTATTCTGTCTTTTTCTTCATCTATTCAGAGTCACCCTCTATGACTACCAAGCTCTGTGTTGGGTTTACTCAGAGAGTAGCGACAGTGGACACACACTGTTGGATGTAAGTATTGCATTTCTCAACACTGGCCAACCTTGTTAATCCCATTTTTTCTAATTCAGTACCTGAGTTTCAGTGTGTGATGCTCATTTAGTGCCGATTCTTCTGGTTAGTTTGTACTTTTGTTTGACTTTGTCAGTGATTTCCTCTCTCTCTCTCTTTATTCAGCCATACTTTGCTTTCTTCTCCGCTGTGAAGTGGATCCTCACCGAGCTTGTCATGTAGGGCTTCTGTGTCATGTCTCTCTGAAATAGCACACACTCGCATATGGTTGTCTCCCCTTGTCAGATCAAATCAACAGTGTGTTTTAGCGTGCATCAAATGTATATTTGTTTATGAGCGCACCCACATGTATGCTGATGTGATCATGAGTTGTAATGGCTACCTGATGTTTCCTGGGGAGACAAATTCTGCGATGCCATGTTGTAGTTACAGATTCATCCTGGGTGGTCTGTTGTCATCACAGAGCATCATACGAGGATTGAGCTGTCAGTGCCGCTATTACCGACTGTTAAGACTCAGACAGTGTTATGTCTTCTGAAATTTTGTGATAGTTTGATTTATCTGTTTTATTCCCATCCAGTGCTGCACTTATCTTAAGAAAAATATGAACGCAGTACAGTAAACATCAGCCAGGTTTCAAACCAGTTATCTCACATCAAGTCTTTTGTAATTAAGTAAAGGCAGTATCTTTAGATTTAATGTCATGACCATATGTTTAAATTAAATCATCCTTTAACTCTCCTGACACTTTGGAAGACTTTGTTCATTTACTTTGCAAGATATGCGCTGAAACGACTGTTAGTTTTTAAGTGGTTTAAATTACCTAAACAATCCATTTGGAAAAATAAATGTGATCGTGATTGATTTGATTAAATAGCTTCCAAGAAATTAGGAGGTCTGCGAAAATAACACAGGACAGAACAGAAATGTATGTCCTTGCCATAACTGTGTTTCAAGTCAAATCGGTGGTCATCTGCATGTTACATAATAAGTACTGTATTGAAGTGCTTGATGTCTTTGCATTTAGATTTCTGGTCGAATTCAACTTGTACAGCTGGTGGCATTCTGACCTCACAGCTAAAGGTAAAGCAAGAACACACTCTCCCTGCATATTCTTGTTGTTTTCATTGTGTATGACTTTTGAGTCTTATTTTCAAACGCACAATACGATCTGTCCGAATAAAATGTATTGCATTTTGTACAAACAACTTCCTGCCTCCTCAGCACTGACCTCCAGTCTTCAACTTCCCCTTCGCTGCCTCTCGGTCTGAGTCAGTTTGACCACTGGAAAAACAGAATAAAGAGACTCCGTCCAAAACCGAGTAAAAACTACAAAACATAAGATTGCCTTAAATGACCTCAATGCAGAATGGCGTGCGCGCGATTCTGCGCGGATGTCTACGCCTGTGCGCGTACATCTGTCTGCACACACATTTATACTTATTTGTGTGTCCGGGGGGGGGGGGTGGCCATACTTGATGATTTTATGATGGGTACGGATGTGCGTCATATTGGTAGCGGTGGGAAGCAGTATCCACTTTGTAATAGGAGAAAAACAGCCTCTTTTCTCATTTCTCACTTATTCTATTGCTCTTTCTCTCCTTTTTCTGTCTTCATTCTTTTGTTGTCGGGATTCATGTTTTTTCATGCCGACATGCACATATTCATGTGATTACCAGCGACTTATAAATATTGTGATGCCTAATGCTTTTTGGAGTGCTGAATACGGTTTGCCTCTCTTGAATTGAAGCCTCTCTCGGCAGCATCATACTGTAGTATTAATTCCAGCCAAAACTTTTATGAAAATATTTTGTGTGCAGATGTGAGGGGGGGCAAAAGAGCAAGCGAACCACAAAATGAAGGTCTTTAAAATGCTTTCCTTGCACACTCTTATCCTGAGTGAAGTGAAGCTGAGTATTGCTGCTTGCCAAGCAGTCGAGACAATTTCACAGCTGGCTAGCCTCAGGTCTTAGCACCACTTTCTATATCTTTTTACAATGGAGACATGGGCCTGTGACACACAGCTGAAGAACACCAATTTATCAGCCTGTAACCCAGTCTACGCAGCCAATCAGGCTGAACTAATCCCGGGCGTTATACGTGTAGGCAGTGTATGTAGCTGATGTACAACTGTGCACACGTGTGCACACGTGCGCTTGCTTAATGCTTCGCCGATAACGTGGCGTAATTAAACCAATCCCTTCAAATCTTATGCATAATCCACCTTCTTTAAGGCTCTATATTTTTTTGTAAGGATGTCTGCAGGGTGCCCCGACGAAACTGAGCTCATGACAATAAACAACGTATCATTTAATGTTTGAGATGAAAATGCAAATAAGGATTGTATTTGTCATCGCTGAGGTGAGGCTGCCTCAGAACTACTGAGCCGCAAAGAAAGGTTCCTGCATTGACCGTCATTTGAGTTCTGTAGTGATGTTTCAGACCTCTGGGTGGCAGGAGAGTTCAAGCAACGCTGGTCTTGGGTTTTCACTGGAAATATTTCTGACAGGACAAGAGGCAGCTCTGCTTCAGAAATTCTGTTTTCTTTCAAACTTGTATATTTGTAAGGATGTGGTGTGTTTAACTTTTTACTTGCAATCTATTTGCACAAGTAGTTTAAATAGAAGCCGCCGTTTGAAATGTACAGTTTCGGTTCCAGGAACGTCTCAACAACTTTAACTGTGTTTCTTCCTCTCCCCATTTCAGTTTTCTGTTTCTTTCACCTCTCCTTTCTTCATTTGCTTTTTTTTTCTCTTCACTTTGGTCAGCTCAAAGGATGGGGCGAACAATGCAGGTACCGTGTGACACGGAATACCCGGCCTTTGTCTCCGAGAGAACCATCAAGGAAAACACAGGACACATTGATTGTGAAGGCTGCATCAAGTAAGAGACTTTTTATCAGACGTGTCATTGTGTTTACTAGTGAAGGTTAAAAGCTACTTAAAAATCTTTATATTGCAATACAAATAACTTATATCACTGCGACACTGATTAAAAAAGTAAGGATAAAATGGGCCAGTTTTTTTTTCCAGCTATCTTATTCTCGGCAAAAGTATATTTGAATGCATTGTCCGCTAAGAAAAAAAGCTTAAATCCAGCCAGTCCATCAGACACATACACACTCTCCTTAGCAGTTTGAAGTACGAGGCATTTGGAGACGGGGGGGAGAGAGGTGGAAAAAAAAAGCTTCCTTTTAAAAATGGGAAAATGAGTGTGGTCCCCATTAACAATTTGGGCTTTTCTGCCAGGCAATTGTGGGGTGTTCTCTGGATCCCTCCGATGGGCCCTTCATTGCTCCCAGCTGTGGAGCTGCCAGGGAAACTCAGAACTCGTGTGTGTTTGTGTGTGTGTGTGTGAGAGAGTGATAGAGAGGGAGCGAGAGAGAGTGTGAGTGACTGGTGCGCACTTGGTATTTTTCATTTGTGGGGATGATTGTTTACACTTCAATCCATTTTACTGACAAAAACCAAGTCCCTACGCCCTACATCACTTAGTTTGCGGATGGAGGCTTGTTTTAAGGTTAAGGTAAGTTTAGGGTAAGTGTTAGAACTAGTGGTTCTTCATTAAGGGAAGTTGCAGAAAAATGAATATAAGTCGGTGTTATGCCCTGAAGTGAGGAAAATACAATAATGTTTGTGTTTGCATTCATGTATACCTGATTTTTTTGTGTGTTTGTGTGTAATCAGGAAAAGTGACAGCAATGCAAGGATTAGCAGGGAAGGCTCTAAGAAGCATACCAGCTTTAGATGAATTCAAGTTTTTATTTCAGTTCTATGAAAGTTTATTGCTCGTATTAGTAAAAGAGCGTATTGGTGATAAACATCTGTTTTACGTTATAGGCTGACTGAGGCCTTTCTCTCATATTTTCATTGGGGTGTGTGTGTGTGTGTACATTATGATCTACAAAATACACCCAGCGTCCTGCCTTTCAGAACCTCTCTATAGTGGAAATTGCCAGGGTCAGATGTCAATATTTAAATACGTTTTGTGTCTTTTTTTGAACTACTGGCTCGTGAATGAGTTAAAACACACAATATTTTTTCAGTTTAATTTTTGAATGCTCTCTCAGATATTTCTTTTCATTCAGTTTATCTAAGCTGCAGTTGACAGTGCAGTGTATTTTAACCATCTTTTTTGGGGCCCATCAGAAACGACAGCCGTAGTCCTGCATCCCTTCGCTATATGTGTTCTCTCTCTGTCTGACCATCCAAAAATGAACAGTAAGAGAGAGTGCGAGCAAAGCTTTGGTACAAAAGTCTGAAACGCGGACGTGGTTCCATCTGTTAAAGATTTCTGTGTCCCTTTGTTGTGGGTCACTGTGATAGTGGGACTGTAGTGTGACACATGGTTTTGTTTCCACTCCAAACAAACTATCCTCACCAATAAGCAACAATTAACAAAGTTGTTTGTACAGATTTTTTTTCTGGTGTAATTGCGGAATATCATTCCACTTCAAAATGTATGATCATGTTATATATTTCGGACTGATTGCCTCTTTGTATGATGTTGAGACATATAGTAATTTCTCATTGTATCTTATATGATTTTGAGATTCACTGTTAATATACAATTGTCAATATTACCGCTTCCTCACATTAAAATCAATGAGTTGGCTCTGATTTCAATCAAAGGTTTAATAACTGTAGAATTGGATACCTTTCATTACAACATTTCCAGTGGCATTCGTACCGACCACAACTGAGGATAAAAAAAAAAAACAAGATGACGTGCTGCAACCAAATGTGCCAGCTTGAGTTCAAATCTGTGTGAAATGTTGTAAAAGGTCAATGTGAACCAAAACCAAAATGAGAAATCAAAAAAGACAACATTTCTCTTTACTAAGGCAATTTCGAATCATTGAATTCGTTATTGTTAAATTACATGACATAATTACACGATAATAATAGTCATACTTCTAAACTATGTTGACAGATAATTCTTAAAACCATACTTTGCGTTTATTTTTGGATTAGTTGTGCAGTGATAAAATCAATGGAAAATGTGACCGTTTCAAAACTCACAAAAAAGCAGTATCTAGCCAATACTAAGCACAGAAGAATTTTACCAGGAAAGATGTAGAAGCTTTGCTATGTTTCTGCATCAACGGCAAAGTATGCAAACATCATTACGTTTACAGATTGTTATTACATACTGTTGCTCTAAACCTTTAGAATAACGCACATTTGAAAGATTGAATGTTTCCCTAAATCATGTAAAACTTGGATGAATGTTACATGTATTGTGCTTTTTGTGTAGAGTTATGTGATATGTTTGATCAGATCTTTTGGGGTTTTTAATTTTCCAAAAGAGCATTAACTCAATACATTCATCACCACCAGACTCCCATTTAGGATATCATGTTAAGGCAACTGCTGTGTTTACACAATATGTTTTTGTCACAAAGTTAATGTCTTTTCCTTCGTACTGTACACATGCCCGTGTGTGGAAATTTGTGTGCGCCTTCGTATGCGGTGAAGCGCTCTCTTTCCAAGCACTGGGTATGTTCAAGGCCAGCAGCTGCGCTGTCAGGATATGTTTAAGTCTTTTCTCCAAGAGCTCTCACTCTGCTTTCTATCAGTGGGCTGAGCTGGACCTGCCTGGCGATGTAAAGGGGCGAGCAAGGATTAATAAACATCAGCGGATTCGAATTCACCCTGATTGGAACTGGCTTGGCTCGTATGCCAGTCTGGTTTGGTCGGGTTTGGTCGGTCACGGTGGGATAACCATATTAGAGTGCGGTGGATCGGTGCTACTCCGGAATTGGAGGCTGCTTGTGGTCAGATTAAATCAGTCATGGTATTGAATTAGGAGATATTCTGTTAGATACGAGATTCCTTTTTGACCCACCAGGTCTTGCCCTGTCGGTTTTACTCTCTGCTGTCCCTTATAGAATTTGAAAAATATGTTTATTTTCACGAGAGTCCTGACTCGGTTGCATGTGCATGTTCTCATACCCATCTGATAAATGTCTGACATTGAACTCCATAAATAACCGGTCCCGTGGCAGGAGATAGAGGCAGAGAAGCAAGAGATAAAAAGAGAAGGCGACAGAAAGAAGAGCTCCTCTTTATGAGCGCCCTTCTCATAAAGCTTATCCTTGTTCATAAATCGCTGGCTGGGAGGCTGAGGCAGGGTCTGATCTCTCAAGCCACTAAATCACACACATGGAAGGCTCCGAGCCCATAATGCGAGTCCCACTTGTCTCCAATCGTAGTGTTCTGTATTCGGCAACACTTCGCTGGTGCTTGCTTTGGTTAGGCTACAGCAAAGACAAAGAATTGGATGGAAGAGACAGGATGGAATGAGTTACAGATTCTGCTTATATTAATGTGTGTGCTGGTGTGTCTTACTGCATCTCTATCTGTCTGACAGCCTGCAGCGAGGCAGTCATCCTCTTGTCATGCATCCAGTCGGATTTTACATCCACCATGGGAGTCCGTGAATAATGACAACTGAAATTCTCTTTAACACCTGGAATTTCATAAATGATTTATTCCTTTCAGGCAATCCAATGTTTATTCCCCCAAAACTTCCCTTTTTCTATCCACACACTTATTTTTTCTGTCTCTCACCGTGTGTGCATTGTGATTGGCAGGTCCTTTGTGATCCAGCAGATCCCCAGCAGTAATCTCTTTATGGTTGTAGTGGACAACAAGTGTGACTGCAGCATGTTTGAGCCGATCACCATGGACCCCATCGAGATCATGTATATCCTTTCAAAGAAGTTTTGGACTTAACCTCCCGGTTGTGACTGACTGGTCTTGATCAGTTCTATTTATCTCCATCTCATCACTTCAGAATTCTGACCACCTATGTGCCTTCAACAGGCACATAAGTGGTTAGAACTTTAACCGTATGCAACCCAAATCATGGCTGAGTGGACCTGACGCCCATCTTCAGGAAAGTGTCTCTTTCTCTGGCTTAGACTCGGACCATTTTCAGACATACTTCTGACTCTTGATGTAGAATGATGTTTATTTTCTATATTGAAAAAACCTGATCTTCTGTGTCTGTCCAACGGCATGAAATTGGTTTAAATTTCACCTCCATCCTGCCTTATTTTCTGCTTTGTTTTATCCTTTGGCTTCCAAATAACCTCTTTCCACACTGCGCGTAAAACATGTATTTCATTCCATTATAAACAAGAAATATATTCCAGCAGGAAAACGCCCTGTAGAGAGAGCACATAATCTGTTATTGCCTTGACTTCATCTGCACATAATGAGTCTCTCAAGTGTGAGAGACTTAAGATGCAGAAGGACAGGAGGCGCCCAGATACCTGTCATCCTTTTCACCCAGAGGTATTTGCACCATAGATGCACATAAAGTTCTCCTCGCAATGTTGCCTCAGCTGTTTCTGCTTTTGGGGTTTCCTAAAATATTCCATATCTATACAGCATCTCGTGTGTTTTTTGCCCTCTCCTGTTTCCAGGAGAACTCAATGGAGTGCGGAGGAGCTGTGAATCTTACCCCGTCTCTCACTGCAACGCTGCTCTGCATCCTCCTGGCGCTGTTCCCTAGGTGACCGGAGCTGGCCGCACGTCGACGTCCGGGGAATGTTCTCGGACGGGCTTGGCTCAGCATGCAAAAGAATCGCATTGAAGCCACAGAAATTAACAGTCCTACCCCTCCATAAAACTGTGCCCAATTTCAACTCACCCCCTACACAGACCCCAGCCTGCAGGTACTCACTCACTTGAAAGGACTGATAATGGATAGCCCTATTGAAGCTGCTTTGAACTAATCAATGAGGTGCTTCAACAATACCATATGCACAAAGAACTTTATGGGGAGGTGGTAGCTTAAAAATTAAATTGCCTGTTAAAACCCACTTGCAGACCACTTTCTTCAGTCCTTTCAACTAGCAGTAAAGGGCTTGGGTCTGTAGCTGAGCTTGGAACTGGGTATGAAAGCCACGTAACACCCATTTGAAGAAAGACAGGTGCACTTTCTGTTTGGCCCACTTAGACCTCATGGACGATTATGATTTTGAAAAATAATCAAAACTAATACTAAAGATGAAGATACGTATGTGGCTAAGATTGTAATGAGATGTTTGTATGTTTGTCTATTTTTCCCGAACTGAAAAAATACATAAGTTGTATTATGTGTATCTATACATACATACATGCATACATTTATACATACAGTCCATGTGTATGTATATATACATACACATACATATACATGTGCATATGTTTATATATATATATATTCATATATACGTATATATGTATATATATAGATAGAAAAATGATAGATAGTTATACATACATTTTATTTATAATTGGCAAGTTGTACCCATAAACTGTGACATGGTTTGAGTCCTCCGATGTGAGTGGTAATTAATGTCTGAGCTTTGCCTTACTGAATGATACCGGCCCTGTTTGTGTACTTTTTAAATAAAATCATGTTTAATATCAATACTCTCATTAGGAGACGTTTGTCCAAAGGATCTTTGCAAAGCAGACGTAAAATGGTGACATCGAAAAATAAAATGAGACATCATCAGTGACTGAGCTATTGTTGTTGGCAGGTTTGCCTGATCACTGCAGCATTTTCTCTTAGGGTTTTGGGAGGTATAGGGTGTACCTCCCGACCCTCCTTCACACGAACGGAGACGTTGCAAGCACATGTTTCTGTGCGCTTGTGCATGTAAATATGTGCATGTTTGTTCATCTGGTGTTTGCTTTTCTGTATTTGATATGCACCGCTGACCAAGAGACCTATCCCCAATGCAATAAGATAAGTCCATCACATTAAAATCGAAGGCCAACCACAATACACATCTGCATTTGTTCAAGAAATAGACAAACATTCCTTTGAAATTATTTGACGAGCTATACATATGTGCAGATAGATGCAATCACATGTTTTTAATGCCATACCACAGCAACCCATGTGTATTCTAATGTACAATTGGAGTAGAATAAATGTGATTTTTTTTAAGACCCTATCACAAGGACACTCACCTGTGATTTCCATCGCACAGAAAGGTCCCGCTGATTGGCAGAGACATGCTCTGTATCTTCTTTCCCCGCAGCCCTAACGGCCAATTAAACCACTCCCTCCACTGACAAGGTATAGCTTATTGCCCGATTGGTCTAATCTGTTTTGTAATGTTTCACTAATTTTCTCCCTTGAGCAGAACTTTGTGAATGTAATCATTCCCAGTTCATCCTGTTTCTATGGTCCAAAGACTCCCTGACTAGATGGTGGGTCATTTATCACTCCATAATGGGTTTGGAGTTGTTTTGGGTCAACATGCATTGAATCCGGTCTGGGATTCCATCCTGTTTGCCAGATGAGCTATGGGAAAATGTGTACACAAAACACAATGCTCTCACAAAAGGCAGATTGGAGGGAGCAATCGTCTTTCTGGGAATTCAGACCCCGCTGCCACTTCCAGGTTCTGTTAGTGATAAATACTAGTCTCTGTATTCGATGTGCTCTTTTCCCCGTGCACTAATAAGGAAATTTGCACCATAGGGGTCATTTATGTTGGAGAAGATCGAGACTCGAACACTTATGAAGGAAGCGCTTTTTACTTCGACTCCATTTTGAAAGACCCAAGTGATAAAATAAAGTAATGACAAAGATTACATCAGTGGGGTTTAGATTGTTTGCAAGAGCCCAAAAATGTATCATTTGTGTTCATGCTGTAGAATTTGAACAACAAAGCTCAAGACTAGATGCAAATAAACTGCCATGGAGAAAGAAATCAGTCATTTCAATGTAGTTTTCCTCGATCCCGGGAGTTTGCTGAAGAGCTGAAGAGAGCATATCCCTGTCAAGGTCCATGATGAGATCAGCTTCACTGCTGTCTTTCAATGGATTGACTCGTCTGAACACTGAGACGACCACGGAAAGGCGGGTTTCAAGCCAAATGGAGGAAACGCAGAAGTTCAAACTCACTTCAGCCATTTGGAGGATCAAGGAGCAAACCGTGAGTCTGCATGGAAACATTTCGGCAGAACTATCTATGCTTAATGTGTTTTGATCCGTCAAAGCCAAAGATCGTGTTGCTGTGACATCATTGTGATGCCTGATCAGTAAAGTATGCAAACACTTCGTTTAGAACCTGGAGCCTGTATACGTTTTATCATCTATGATGAGAGAACAAAAAAGATTAGCTTTTATTCAATTTAGCAGGAGCATAAAAGCAACTTTTAGTGCTGGAGGAAATCCTGCGAATTGAAAATCAAGCGACAGTATGAGGATTTGTTCCTTCAGCTCTTTGGGTTTAGAGATAAGGGTTCATGGTGGTTTCAAATCTGTTTTTTTTTCTGTTGATTTGGAGCACTTCATTCTGATTGAGGGAAAATAAGGCGTAATGCCTCTGATGGTCACATCAGAACAAATAACAGATGGAAGCTGTTTTTGGCTGATGACCTTGCTTTGGTCTTGACCTTTTTTTGTCAAATTGTTGAAATGTGATTCATGATATTTTATGGTCACCAAGTAGGATCAAATTAGTTTGATCTCTATTTATTGTTGCTACTTCCATGACATTTTGTCAGGGGACGCTTGTTGCTTGGTGCTCAGTCTAATGCAAGATTTAACCCCTCAGAGCTAAACGAATGAAACCGTTCTCTCATTCATACAGGATGACTGCTGTTTCGTTTTTTTTTTTATTTTACTCTCATCCTCATGCTCATATTTATTGCAGTTCTTTTAAAAGATTATATTTATATATATTTACATCATTGGGATATTTATGCGACTGTTAGTTTAACATTATAACATGTTAATATGTTATAATGTATAACATGTATAACATTATTACATTTAAGAGAGGTAACAGACGAGCTCTAGAGAAGGAGATACAAAAACAAAGATTCTTCAGATATCTTAAAAACACCCCACTTTCCTTGAAATGTAAAAAAAAATCATATTACATGATTGGCTCCGCACTTAGATTTGTGTACCAGACAGTTACGCCCACAGACCCTGCACATCCAAAGAAAAGCAACAACTGAGGAAAAACATCACCAAAGGTATTTTATGGGAAGGCGTCCAAATTCCTTTCCAATGATCCAATGTACACTGCTGTTTGTTGTGGGAAGGAACCCCAAAGAGGGCATTCACTGATCACTGGGGCACAATGCCCTAAAGGGCCTGCTGGTTCAAAACACCACCATTCATCACCGCTCACGCCGCTCTAATCCTTGTGTTCTCACCATTATCTCGACTACGACAGAATGCCCCTAATATTCTCGAAGACAAATGACAGGGATTCAGAACAATATCCATACTCTCAAAGAGTTGTGCATGGACCCACAGTCTTAACCGCACATTATCACACACATAGATGAACACACATACAGAGGCGGTCACACAAAGGGCAAAGCTTTTGGTGTTACCTCCAATGGGGTGGATAACATTGGCGGTTTGCTTTGATGACCACAGATATGTTTAAATGGAAATGATTCTGAGCGGCTCAACCACACCAGGACCACACACAGCCCTGGTGGCCACAACACGCCACAGCTAAGACAAGCTGGGAAAACACACACATGATTCTGTCGACATTCCACTGGGTGACTCACAAAATCTCAGCCCCTGCATCATAACTGTGTGACTATCATTTTTTGCCCAAATACCCATGATCGTGATTTTTTTTTTTTTTGAGAAACTAACAAAATGGAGGAAACCCTTTTTTCCTGTTCACATTATTTTGCAAGACCACTTCACTCATATCATAAAAAATTTATTATTGATACATTGATTGTCTACTCCAAGGAAGTGATGCCATCCATTAGATTTCATAACTTTGAGAATTTCTTTTACTGTCTTTGTCTTTAGGGTAATTTATGCACTATCCCTCTCATCTCTCTACCATCCCATAACCTTTTCTCGCTGCTTTGATCACAAACTTGCATGTTATAGTCAAAACAAACACCAGAACCCTTGACTACAGTTATATGCACTCGTACAGCCCCGGACCAACACACAAACACACTGATGACAAAACCTAACCAAAAGCACAAAAGAGACGTTTCTTCCTGCTGGTACCAAAAGACACTCTTCTTCCAAGGTGGTTGGGTGCCCGTGAGAAAACAAAAACACACACACAGACACACACACAGACACACACACACACACACACACACACACACACACACACACACACACACACACACACACACACCAAGCTATGTGTACACTGCTGAGACAGGAAGAAAA
>CAAKHD010013907.1:546639-594741 GCA_901007705.1 Fistularia tabacaria
AATGAACACCAAAACAAAAATGAAAAATTAAACTCAATGCAGCAGAAATATACTTTTCTGCTCAACTATACACACAAACGAATGAAAACAAAAACACACACACACACACACACACACACACACACACACACACACACACACACACACACACACACACACACACACACACACACACACACACACACACACACACCAAGCTAGTTGTGTACTGCTGTGACAGGAAGAAAAGCCTTCAGTACTTATTGACCTTTAGCGAGCTTAAGGACCTGACTACCAGCTGCACCAACAATGGAGTCTGTCTGTCTGAATTCTGTATGAAAGACATTTAGTTTGAGAAATAGAGAAACTGCTTTTGTGCTGTGATTTAAATTCGATTTAATCGTGAATTATAGCACAGGCAATTCACCCAATCGTATTTATTCGTAATTTTTCAGTCAGGCAGCCTGTTCTCATCAACAAAATAATAAATTATAAAACCACAATAAGTCACTGTCACATATTATTCTTCCGTCTCTGTGCAAAAACAAAGAGGGATTCCCCAACATTAGCTTATTTTCAGCCAACCGTATTTCACATCTGAGCTCTGCAGGTCCCTTCAAGTCAACAAAGGCCTCATTTGGTTACACAAAGCAAGTTCAGCCTGGAGGGTCATACACATTGGATCCCTCAAACAGGAAGTTGCTAAATGATGACTCAGCAGCCCCCTGCCTTGCCTTTGCCACTCAAATGCACCCAGGCTGTTTTTAAAGTACATGCCAGCTCAACGAAATGAACGGGCAGGAATGAAGAAAGACTAGGGCAAGAACGTAGTCAATACTGGAGGTCAGGGAGCCAGTGGAGAGAAAAGGTGGAGTGATTGCAGCAGAGTAGGTGGTCTTCCAATATCTCTGCTAAAAGAAAACAACATTATTGGCTCCCAGACTGTGTTCAGGACTTTCTCGACGGATTGTGATATGGAACCACTGTGAGTATAGCTAACATTTAAGTGTTCCCTCAGGTCACAGTTCATCAGCATCAGCAAGTTTGTTTTGGATAGAGAGCTGATCAATGAATAAGGAACTATTGGCTATTGGCTCCCTCGGCTGCTGTAAATCCCCCTCTGCTGAGAAAGACTGAACCCTGATGTGATAATTGATGCAGTGTTTTTTGGTACATGGCGTCTCTGGGCATGATGCGGTTACATCAAGCATTTATAAAAGTCTGTGTGCGTACGTGCGTGCGTGCGTGTGTGTGTGTGTCAGAGTCCATTCGTGTGTGCGTGCACACGCAGACATGCATGCATATGTTTGTGCACGTGTGGATGTATGTGTGTGTCCATCTGTCATGTTTGATTTGTATCTCTAAACCCCAGCTGGAGAACTGCTGCCACTAAACCTTCTATGAACTCAGTGTGAACAGGGGTAAATGGTAGCTCTTATTGGCACACTTGTGTGTACGTGTGTTTGTGCGATTGCTTGGACTCATCTATACTGGACTTCTTTTTTTCATGTCGGTCATATGGAATACACCCCCAAAGATTCACTACATCTGCATTGTGCGTGTGTCTGTGACCGAGTCTTGCATGGTTTCTGTTCATTTTTACAACAGCCGATAATTGCCGGGCTTGCTGATCAAAGGTGTTCATGTATATGTGTGTGTATGTGTGTGCCTGTGCATGCATGTGTGCACGCATGCTGAGTCGCATGTTCTATGTATGCCTCTGCCTTGGGACTTCAACGCCCTTATTTTGCATTACAGAGCAGTGAAAGAAAGGCTAATGTTACAACCACAGGCCCTGACATAAAAATCACTGCTGCAATGTGACATTTATATGCCCTGGTGTCCCCCGCTCACACCCTCTCTCACCCTTCCCTCAACCATCATTACCCTCTTGACCGTAGGAATATCCAAGGGCTTGCTGTTGACATCAACCGCAGCCCTGTATGGTCTCCTGCTCCTTCTCACCCTAATCACACTTTAATCTAATCACCACAAAAGCACATGCACGACCACATTTATGCTTATATGTACTGTATACACTTATGTACTGTTGTGTGTGCTAGATTTCTGCATACCGTCCTCCTGCTCTCTCTCACTCTAACTGTCTGGAGCATTTAGAGGACATGACATCACAGCGGGGCTGACGTGTGTTTTGCGGTGGAGGCAAGCTGGGCCGTGACGCCGTCTGTTTGTTTTTTGAGATCCGCCTGGGGAACCAGTTGATTAGGGCTCTCATTTATGTGACTCTTGCAACTCTAAAGTTAAAGTAAAGGCTATGGTGCAATTAAAAATAATCAGAGCTGTATTACAGGCATGATCTCGTCATAGTTTAGAGGCATATTGCATCTGTATGTTGGGGTGAGGGGTGGTTTTTGTGAATGAAAAATGCTCATTAATAAGGTGTGTAATGTAGTGTGTCATTATTGTGGCTATGTGAAGGAAAGAGAGCAGTGTCCCAATTGTGATGTGACCAAAACGAAAATGACATGAAACAAAGAGACAGAGCCCAAGAAAGACATAAACCGACAGTCAGGCAGGAAGTTGAGGTAGCGATTGCGAAAGCAAAGCAGCGCAAATGAGTATGTACCAGAAATTCCTGATGTTGTGGGGACATAAATCTGACAAAAACAATTCCACGTAACATAAATCATCAGGCTGGGGCTGAAAGCGGGAGTTGCGTAAAGTTAAATGAAACTATAGGTCAGAGAATCAATGTGGAATCGTATGGAAGTCTTGTGTGTTTATTTTGGTGTGTGTGACTCAAGGTAAATGTAAAAGGACATCCCATAATACCAAACACAAACACACTGTCCTGTCTTGACCTTGACATGTTGCTGCGAGTCAGTCCCCTCCTTATGTGTAAATCACAACTGCTCACTGCTGGTGTGACCTAGTATGAGTAGAGAGTCCTCTGTTCCCGATCAACCAGGTTTCCTGGTTGCAACATATTTCCCTTTTCCTTCTAACCTTACCGATGGGATCTGCTCTAACAGAGACCAAAGCAGTGACATAAATACACTGTGTCCAACCTCCAAGATGGCAATTCATCTGCGAAAAGAGCATCCTTAAAGCTGAACTTAAATATCAGGGTTCATAAATCTAAAGAGAGTGCTCGAAATATATATACAGCGGTATAATCAGCTCGGCCTTTGTTCTCACACTACTCTAACCCTCGAAGTCGGCGGAGGCAGTCTTGCTCTGCAATGCTTTCCAATCAGCTCAAAAGCCTGGAGGTGTTTATCTCTAAAACTAAGTCCTTTATAAACCTCTCAAACCTGCCCTGCCTATGCTTCACCTGCCAATTGCCTTGCCTTTGTGTTGATGGGGAGGAAATGAGGCTGATCCCATTAAACTACAGATTAATTTATGGACCGAGGAAAACATGTGTAGTCAGAATTGTAATTTTGGTCATTCCCTGTTTATATACTTTTAAACAATCCCCCTGGTGTAAACATTGTGTGTGTGATTTTTTTTTTGTTGTTGCTTGTACTAAATTCCAATTGTATTTAACAATCTCCTCTAAATAGTTTATGGTTAAGAAGAGACGGGGACAGAGACTTTGTGCTGCATTAAATGCACAATATGAAATACAAGTTTAATATTTATGTATTCATGCTGCTGATCCAGAAAAATCAGTTTAAACCTTTCTCAAAGACTGTTCAAGTCCAAAAGCTCAATAGCTCAAAATTTTCCCAGGCAAAGAGGTGCTGCATGTTGTGAGTTTTTGTTGTGTAATAAACAGAATTGTAAACTTCTTTTTTTTTTTTTATACTGAAGGGGTAGAGAAAGTTTGGTACTGCTGTTCTCTAACAGCCAAACCCTCAGGAGACCTCCCATTTCCATGTCTTTTAGATTTAATCCGAAATCATTTTTCCAAATTTGAGAAGTAATGTAGTTCAACAGAGACCCAGTAGTCAAGTTCATAAAGAAAACACGTTATGTTCTTAAATTGACAACACATAATTCACTGTTTTCCAGAGACTCAGTCTTCACTCATGTTTAGAATAAACATTAATTCATTAGCTATAGCACCTATCCTGCACTCAGGGTCGGTGAACCTATTTGAGAGGTGCTGTTCACACTGTACCCGTTGCCGATGGAACACAGGGCCACATATAGAGACACACAGTAAGCTATGAATTCTAATCAGAGCATCAGAGCAAGTGTGATTACTTCTTATATAAAACTACTTTAAATGTACAGTCCTAACCCTTGGCTATAGTTGATTTGAAATTGAACCTAGGCATGAATAAGACTATGAAACACCATACGTGTGCAATAATTTCATTATCATAAGATCTGTAAAATTCCACAACCTCTACATGTGCAGCACTTCTGACACTCTTGAGCAATATGCTACCTCTGTACGTGCAACAATACTGCCGCCCCTATATAAAATCCTACAGTAAAATATGTGATAACTGGAAAATGTCTCAGTGTGCCTTACCACCATACATTAACTCATTACACACATGCAATGATACTGACATCCCAATGTGAATTATTTTATGTAAAGATATGAAATCTGGAAAATTATTTGACTGCGCTTTACTTCTGTACTTTGATTCATTGTGTACACATTTAGCTTTTAATAATGTCTGTTCATCGTAATCATGTGCCTGTGTGTGCACGTGTATGTGTGTGTGCTTGCTGCTGTGTGAATGCGGATTGTGATTATATATGTGACTTCTATTCTATTCTATTCTATTCTATTCTATTCTATTCTATTCTATTCTATTCTAAGGAGCTGTGGCGCAGCTCTGTTAATGCTCGGAGTGCTTAATTTCATCCAGCTCCTGTTCTGCTTGGAGTCCTGGCCACTACACTGTTTCCACTCAACCTCTCTGACAACAGGGGCATGTGTTTTCCGTACCACCTCATGTGCATATGCAGATGACTATGTCAGCTTGGTAACTGGGGGAAGCCAAGACTGGACGGCGTTGAACTGTGTGCCGTGCACATGACTTAAATCTACACCAACATTTTTATCAATTTCAGAAGCTTGGGAAGCCCTAGATATAAGCTCTTTTGATTTTTAGTCCTTAATTCTAAAAGGTCACACAACAGTGTATCTTTGCCCGAGGCCATTTCAAAGGATCAAGTCCAGACAGGAACTAGATCTCACAAACACTTGTGTCATCAGACGGGACTTTCTTGATAAACATCCTCGCAGGTGGACTGTTGTCATGGATGATCCTTTGAGGCAGGAACACAACCAGAGGCTTTGAATGAAGTAATGTCTAAGAAGACAGAATCAGTGTGAGAGGCTGAATGCATGTTGCAAGATAGCATACCATTGCTGCTCCTTTCACATTACAGTTTATATTGTGTATATATATGTGTGTGTGTGTGTGTGTGTGTGTATGTGTGTGTATACAGTGCTCAAAAAATAAAGGGAACACCTACACAACACAATGTAACTCCAAGTGTTCCCTTTATTTTTTTGAGCACTTTATATATGTATATATGTATATATATATATACATATGCATATAAAACCATCTATGGATAGGGTATAGACACAAATATTGGAAATTCTACTCTAAATAAATCTTGATTTTTCACACCTCCCTTTTTTCAGCTTAAAAAATGTATGTGGATAAATCACTCCCAATAGAAAGTTAAAGACCAAGCCACACACCAGGGTGGTACGTCTCAACTCCACACTTTACAGTGGTGAATATGTGAGTTGACAGTGAGCACTAAAACCAGTGCGAATACCTAAATATTCCACCTCTCAATGGCCAATATTTACAAGTGAGGCTCACCCTCACATGCTCACAAATCCCCTGGTTTTCCCTCCCAGACGCCGGGATTTTGAAACATGATTGTGCATACATAAGACTTAATGATTACTGATAGGTGGTGAGGGAGAAGCTCACTCCTCATGGAAAATCAGCTGCTCGGGGGAAAAAAGGTGGCAGCTGAAAACCCAAATGTGATGTTTTTATAACACATGCTTCCTCCAATGATAAAATTAACCAGAGTTTATTTTTTTGATGTTTAATGAGTACCCACTTCCCTCATTAATCTCCCTGCTAGGCATGAGTAAGACAAACAGTGAAGCTGTTAAACCGCAGAGCTGTCTCGTTTTTTTTTTTACCCACACATTCATAATAAAAAACCTGGAGTGCTAATACACACTCCGGACTTGGCAGATCCGTCCGACTTTGGTTTGAGGACCTCCTTGATCTTTTTTCTCGCCGTTCTCACCGGTCTCTCTGCGCCTCTCTGTCTTTTTCCCTGTCTCTCTTTTCTCATTATTTTATTTTTTTGGAAACGATTCCCATACTTTATGTTCGAGAGGAAAAGGGACATTGCGGTCTCGTAAATCAAAAGCACCTTTATGAAAAAGGGAACGAGAGTTGCCTGTGCACGTGATGAGTTTTAGCTCCAATTCTAAATAATTAGACAGAGCAGAACATATGGAATTTGTTTTTAGTCAGATCCGTATCAATAAATAAATGTGAAAGCTGACTATAGTTTGTGTGTGTCTGCGCTGCACACCATGTTTTGACATTTAAATCTCTTGATTTGTTAAACTCAGCATTGGGTGTCTGAGCTAACAAGGCAAATAGAGTGCAGGTATAGTAATTCCTGAGTGGGAGCCATACTTGTGCAACGAGAATTCTTATCAGACTAGATATATGGTCGGGGACCCTTTGATGACTGCATCTCCCAGAACACTAAAAAAGGTTTGCCTAAAGACTTCAGCTTAAATCTTATACTTAAATCTTTCACGGTGGATTTTATTAGGACACATATTTTCTCACACGCTCAGGTTTCTAACAACAAAGCTATACAGACAAAATACAGCGGACCATTTAGATAGCGATGCACGGCTCAAATCTTATCTAATTGTGGTCAATTCCAGGATTTTACGGAGGTCATTTAAAGTCTGGAAATAGATAAGGTAAAACGGCTCTTTATTCGCAAGCTAGATTGTTCCGTCACTTTACAGACCAAGTTCTTTATTTTGAATATCGTTTGGCTTGAAGAAGAGACGCTTGCCAGGTCGTTCACAGGGAGAGATCCTGTTACTCCTCAACATTACAGGCAGCTCCTACTGTCTCATTTATCATCTGATGGTGCGAGCGAGCTACTTATCCCATCCACACTTTAACATGTCTGGCGTGTCTAGCGGGGTAAGATAAAAGAAAGTGATGATTTTTGTAAGTGATGGGGGCTGTTAAATTAAATTGCCATATTTATCTGGGCTTCCTGTTTCTTCTTGGTGTTGCTTTTAACTATACTTCCACCAGCTACGTAGGGTCAGAGGCTCATCTAATTCCTCTTCAGGCTGCAGGGCATGTCTGTCGACCTACTTGTGGCTGTCAGTGGGTGTGTGCGTTTGCATGCCTTCTTCCACACAGACTGGTGATTTGTGTTCTCTTAAAGGCCTTTGTGCTCGGGAGAACGGCCATATATTACCGTAGCGGAGAGGACAACCATGTCCTCCTCCTGTCTCCATATCTCCTCATCTCCTCTTTTTCTCCATCACTCCTTTTTTAATAGAGTAAACCAAATATGAAACAGCAGACTATGCTTTTGAAATATGAAGACATACGTGTTATGTTGTCTGGGCTATAGAACAGAGGACGTGGGAGGCATCTGATGGCACCAGGACTTTGAGGTGTATATTCATAAGAACTAAGTAAATCTCCTCACTGCTGATGCAACATGCTGTACAGTTAAACTATAAAACAAACAGTAAAAGAACTCTGTGAGTTGTTGGCTGCAGTCGGTTAAGTTAGTATACAGTCTCCCTGGAGCTACAGTGCAGAGGTACTGGTCTAAAAGGAATGTCAGTCTCTTAAAACCCTTCGGGTGAGGACTTAGGAACCACGGTCTGACTGAAAACACCTGCACCTTATAGAGGCCAGTGTACAGAGAGCTTCAACATCTTGATCCAACATACACATTCATGAATGTATGCTTTCACATGAACACATGTGCATAGGTTAAACACACATGCACCCACAACAACTATGTGTAGAAGCCATTGGTGCATATGCACAGAAAAGCAAAAAATCCATACAAATATTGCATGTGCAGCTTGCGTCACCTTTTCCATGACTGCACAACCTTCTCCAGAATCAGTCACATTTTTGAAAGTTTCCCCTCAATAGGTAAAGTGCAATGAAATACAATCCAGCATTATAGAGATGGACAAGACCCAAAAATGCTCCACGCTGCTAAAGAAACTTTCCCCCGGCTCCTTCTCAGACTTCTAGAAGGAAAAACTGTCTCTTCTGTGGACAGTGAGCTATTTATACGTATCTGCAGCATGTCTCCGGGCATGCACTGGACTGTTGTATCGATGGGTGACTGGTTTTACTGGGCTCCTCCGGCTCCCCCCAGCACGGGAGGGGGCAAAGTGACCAGCCCAGCCCAATAGGGGTGTCGTAGTGGAAACAATTTTCATATGCAGACCTATATCTTTCCTTATTTCTAGTTTTCCAACCAGTAAACTCATATTCAGATTTGTAAATAATGTTTGCTGTCAGTTCAGGCATTTTTATTACACCTGGTCTATTTCAGTTTTGTGCCCGAATTGAAAAGAAGTTTAGAGACGTTTCAAACAACTTTCAATGTTGAATTTGGTCCTCCGCCATCTGCTGCAGCCCCATCCAGCTCATATTAGGAGGTGGCACAACAGGATATGCTTATAATTTCAGCGTCTCTCATTTGCCTCGCCTTAGGGCTATTGCAGAGCAGCACTATCAGCCTGAAACACTTAGTTTTAGTTTGTTATCCTGGGCGAATGGCACGCTATATCATCTCGTGCAAATGATGAGCAAAAGGCCAGGCTGGAAACTTATTAGAGTTCAAGTGCAAAATACACTTGTGCTTTTCACAGACACTAATGGTTGGACCATATTCCAAACGGTGAGCTGCTGATCTGGATTTAGCTCACCGTAAAAGAGCTTTTCACGAACGAGACTCTAGGAAAAACAGGATGAGATTGTCGCCATCAAATAACAGCATGTATGTATCGTAGTAAAGTATTGTTTGTGGACAGAGCACTGTTCTCACTTTCGTTCCTGGCTGTCTTTTGTATAAACAGGAAATTATATTCCTTTTTTTTCTAACATCCAAAGGAAAGCAAAGGAGAGCCAGGGGGAGAAGAGACAAGGGAGATATACGAGATTGTGTAAGCCCAAAGCACACGAAGAGTGAAAAGTGGGTTGTGGGGAGAAGGAAGACAGAAAGGGAAATATTGGCATCAGATAATTCTCCGCATTGCTGCGGGGCTGCATATATTTTGTCCATGTTGTACATATGAGTCGCAGTGTTAGAAAGGCTTATCCAATTCAACCATCTGCTGAGTGTTAATTTCCCATTTTCAAATATATTAATATTCTTGCACACTTGCAGGTTTCTCCCACCGGTAGATTTTCTTTACAAACTGTTGTAATGAATCTGCTAGAATGAAATCATTAGCTTGGTGATTGCACCCATTCACAAATGATAAACTGGTATTAATGTGAGGTAATGAAACAGCCGTGGGGGAGAAATGGTATATTTCATTAAACCATAATTTAATGTGTTGTTGATTTTCATGAATATGTTGTAATATGATACTTTAAAATCAGGGCCCTCACCTGCTTTGGTTTCCCCTGGTGCTCTTGAAACATCACCAAAAATTTCTGCATCCAAACCAATAGAACAAGATGGGTCTTCCCATATAACATTCTACATAATATTGTTTCTCCAACATTTTTTTTTTCTTTACTTTATTAGCCGTGAAAGCAGCTTCTTTTTATATACATATTATGTGGAATGGAAAACTCCCAAAGAATCCACGAGAGTATGTTATTTTTCCCCATAATTGAGATAATTGGCCTTTGTCTGTTTTATAAATTCGAGCCAGTTTCTATCATTTCAATTTCGGGAACACTGGCACTTTATGTTCATAAGCGTATAATTATTCTCCGTGTCGATAATGAGGAATGTTTCCATTTCTTTCAAAGGATGAACGGCGAGGAGAACTTCATATCCAGAGACATGTGCAGCCGTGTAGCACAGTAACTGTTTGTGTGTCGTAAAAATGCGTGTGGACACATTTATGCATGTGCCTACATTTCTAGGTGTAAGAAACACTAAAGCTGTTCGTCTCATTCTACCCCAGACTGCAGCCAATCATAACCTTTCAATGGGTTCCCTCTGTACCTCAGATCAAGCTTGAGGGGGCCCTGAAAACCACACACACGCGCGGATACACGCACGCAGAAACACCAAGACACGCTGCCACAAAAATATATACTCACGTTCACGCATAAACACACACGCAGAGACACACAGACACATATCACCAGCTTAGTGCCAGACCCCATTCATCAGGCCCTCATTGCTGGGCCCTGTCAACCTCCAGCCCCAGGCCTGTAGGCCTTGAGCCAGGGGCTTGAGTTCTGGGATCCCCGCCAGTCTGTCATGGTGCTGGGCCACGATCCAAACTTCCATCAGCTTTGATGTGAGCTGGATAACCAAATGGCCAAAGAAGGGTGGCCCCTCAGCACAACGAACAGGTCAGTAAGCTACCATATGGATTCAGCATGGACACACCAACACACAAACACACACAGAGGACCTGGACGTCTCCAAACCAAGGCTTCGGGTAAAATTCACCCTGAATATGGTCCTAATATAATATTGAACTAGCGCTTGAAATGTTTTATATTCTAATATGATTAAGTGGGCTTAATTGTTTGATTTGGAGTCTCTATCTAATTAACATTGCAAAGTAATACATAATCTTCTCATTTGTGCACATGCTGAGCTATAATTTGTTAGATTATGTTGAGGAGTGAATGATGCTGTTTTATGGCGCCGGAGGCCTGAGAGATTGATTGCATCGAAGGCTAGCAGAAAATGGCAATCAACTGTTGAATTATGTTGTGCTGTAATGAAGGGGGCCAACTCTCATCAGACCAGTGGTTTCAACCCCTCCGCTTTTTTTTTTATACAACATGGCAAATAAAACACGAAAAAAGAAGAATTAAGAAAGACGAGTGTTGTGTTGATTGAAAGTTGCCTTATATAGTAAAGTCAGTTTGAGACTTAGCAAAACATCAGATATTTTAATTTGAACATTCTTTTGCCAACCATTGTCTGACCTTGATATTGATAGAAAAGGAAATAATTCTAACAAAATAATGGAGTGAAGGATCACCATGTAGAGCATGTCTGACTGCTATCTTAGTCTCCCCATATGCTATGGCCGCTCTTCTGCTTTGCTCGCACAATGACAGGCGACTGACTCCAACAACTGTGACTCGTCGCTAGAATTGTCACACCCGTGCGCTGTTGCTCCTCGTGAATGTGAGAAATGTATTCTGATCCTCTCGACAAAAAAAGAAAACGCATCCTGTGTTTTTCTGTAGCTGTGGTCCTAAATCATTGCCGGAGAAGTACTAAATATGTAGGAGTGATATTTTAGAAGATCTGGTCCTTGCCAAATCAGACAAATGAACGTGCAACATGTGGGAATGGGATGGTCTCTCTGAGTCGAGGCCAATAGGAAGTGCAAATGTTCCACAAGCAAATGCAAAGCTGTGTGTGGGGATACGCACCTCCAAATGGTGTTAGGTTTATTGGATCTAACGGGACATTACCTGCATATCCAGCCAGTCAAATTTTCCATCTTTACTGTGTTGATTCATTAACCACAAAGACCTCAGTGTAAAACCCCTGTTTAAACACCCCATATCATCAAGTGTTTTTTAATGAGGGCATGAGCCAGCCCAGGTGTCAGTCATCAGCAAAGAGACAGCCAAAGCAGTTGGAAAAATATGAATCCTGCACACTGCTATACATTTATCTTGTGACGGTTACTGTTATGAGTGAATGAGTCTTCTCCTATCCAAGTTCATGCCGTGTGACCTATGCGAGAGATTTCTCTCCATTTTTATTTCTTATGCATCGGAAATCCTTCATAATAATCTTGGCCGTGGCGTGGGTCTCTGTCTCTCAGGCTGTGCTTCCACTTGGACTAATGATAGAATCCATTTACTCTTTTCTTTTCATTGCACCTAATGAGCGAGGTGGGTGTCAGCGGGGCCGGGGCTCGCCCTCACCGAGCTGGATTCCTATTTGCACTGTTTCAGTCAGTTTTGGGTAATGCGGTTGTGAAGACAGCAGGTCATCATAACATAAAGAATAAATGATTTGTTTTCTTTTTGGCACGTCTTTATCTGTCTTTACAAATATCGAAGTTACTATCATGGACTGGTCGAGGAAATAGCTGTGAACTGTTTTTCCTATGATTGATTTCCTTCAAATTGCAAGGGGGACTAACCAATATCCCTCTTAAACCCCAAGCCCAGCATTTTACTGATCGGCCTCATTAATATAAGTATTAAAGTATCAGTCAGTCTCTGTCTGCTTTGTTCCTGATCATTACATTTACTCCATGTGATGAATGGTTCTATTATGCTCGACCAGTGGATGCCCTATTTCTAAATAATGATAGTTGATTCAACTGCTGTTCTAAAAATACATTATTTAACTTAAATGATAAAGTGAATTTCACATTGTATGTTTGAACTTAAAGCCCTGCCAAGAGAGTTATGTTCCTTGTGTTGGTTCCTGTCAGGCTGTCTGTGTGCTGCTTTGTCAGGAACGGGATTCTACAAAACCACTGCTTTTTTAAACTCATATTTCATATATTTTTGACATAAGTTATATACTAAAAATAAATAAGATGAACAATATACAAATATATTGAATAGCAATAACAACATTTAAGTAATAAGACTAAGTGTCTTGCCATTACAAGACTCCTGCTACAATTTTTATTGCAAAAATTAGACCAATCAACCCCTTCTTATATAAAACACAGTATGCACTCCTACCCTAATATATCAATCAAACTGAGACGAATGGTGTGTAACAAATTTGTCTCTGGACATTCTTATTAATTTCTCGGGGACCATTAAGACCATATGCACCTTGGCGCAGATCCCGCTGCCTGAATTTGCTTCTAGACATGTTCTTCCCTGTTTGCTGCAGTTCTGTACAATACAGCAAACAAACCAAGCATATCTAAAACAGTGAAGACAGACGTCCTCTCGATACGTAACCAGTCTTACCTGTATGAAACCAAAGAGTCTTACCAAAGTTGTTACTATTATTCAAATAACAGGTTGTACTCATTGTGTAACTTCTCAGAGTTCTTGGATTTAAAGCTGTATGTGACAGCATGCATTGGCTTTACAGGTGTGAATCACTGGAGAGTGAAGTTAAAGTACAATACTGCGGATGAGAATGAAAAACGGGATCTCTACAATATTTAACCATAACTGGCCAGAGTTTAACTGATGTCAGGGGAACCCCAGGGGCCCACTTTAGTGTAATCCAGAAAGGCTTAGCAGGCTGACAGATTCACTCAGCTACTGGATCTGACCTGGCACTCAGCTCCCTGTGGGGCAGAGCTTCACACGCACACCAACACATGTAGACACAAGCATGCAGAGACACACACACACACACACACACACAAACACACACGCGACAATACCACCAGGGAAATGAAACTTAGAGGGAACATCCCATGGCAAACCACAAATGAGTACAGACCAGCCACAACATTAAAAAGTAGAGATGTTCAGTAGAAATTATAATACAGCAGGCCTTCAGTGAATGTGGATTATAACGTAAAATTCATATTGAAACTTCTATGAAGATATTGTGTTTAAAAATTGTTACTTTCAAGTATGAATGTGGTCAGACCTGCACATATAAAGTGAAAATACTGCCATTTGGAATTTATTTTGAGTAACTGAAGATTTGTTCTTTTTCCCTTAGAACAAATGAAATGAAAAACATTAAGTCCTAGTTAAAAAAATCTGTTGATTTTGTTATGTGATTCCTTGTCGTAAAGTGATTTACATTCCCTGCTACACTTTTGTTCACTTATTTACAGTTCACTATAAAATTACGTAGCAGCAGATCAAAAGTTTAAAATATTTGTCAATGCAAAGGTAGAGGAACAAAAGGCTGTGTTTTTCAGGGCTTCACATTTGTCTTCTGCCTTGGCAGGGCTCTAGTATTGTCTCTTTTTCTGAACAGACCACAGGTTGCTGGATGCATTGATTTACTGAATGGTGGATACATGTTTATTGAAAATTGTTAACATTTAGCCACTGTCTATAGACGACAGAGAGGAATTATCCATGTGTACAATGACCTCTTCATAAGTCTTTCAATTGATTTGGCGAAATGCTCATTTTGTCTTTTAAAATGAAAAAGAAAATCAATAAATAAAAGAAAATTAAAACATAATGGAATTCGTTACTGCGATAGTGAAAGATGGGCTCCTTGCTATTTCAGTGAAACACGTACGCACCTGTCTATTTAGCTGCTGTTGATTTTTTGAGTTGCAATTATCTCAAGGAACATCCTCTGTTCTTCTCTTTGTGAGACGCCAACAGTTCTGACTATCGGCGATACCTAAGGTAATGTCTTTGACACAGAATAATATCATTTGTAAGGACGGGTACAGGAAATGGACCAATGTGGTTTCATCTCTGTGCTTGCGATCACGCACAAATGCACATGTACACACACATTCATGTGTTTACAAAAGCCTCAGTCATGCATATTGAGAAACTGTGACCTCTATGTATAACCTTGCTATTTTCACCCAGAAAAGTGCCCTATTGAAACACACTTGTGGTGCAAGTGGTTTCTTGGGGGGGGGGGCTGGGATGGAACTGGCAGTGAGCAAATGGGGAGCCAGTAACTGTGTGGCACCAAACCATCTATCTGATCCAGTCCAGACTGTTTGCAACGTCACAGAGTGGCGGCCTGCCCTCTTTCTCTAAAACACACAACCGCAATCCCAAATAGCTCTAAATGCATCTCTGCGGAGTGCTCTTATTTTGGCCAGATTGAAGCTTCATGAGAGTTTTACTGTAAGATCCCTGGAATGGCTTGCGCTGAGTTTTGGCTAGGAAAGCTGAGCTTTGCCAGAGCTGTTGAACGGACAGCTCACGTATTCTGTTAGCGAGTCCTGATCAATAGAAAGCTTGTGTTTTTATGCAAATACATTTGTTTTGTGCTGGGAAAGTTTACTGTGCAGAAGGTAGTCATGATCGGGTACGGCAACACGAGCAGAAGTAAAAACAATCACAAATACACAAGTATCCATCCTGTTATTGTGAAGCATGTTTGAATTATCTGAAAAAAAGGGTTCAAGCTGAGGTTTTGTTTCACAGATGGTAAAATGTGGTGTGAATGTATTACATCAATATGTGTGGCTTGGTGTGTTGCAGTTGCTTTGGAACATTCGTTCAATCTTTTCCACTACCGGAAGCGAATCAGAAAAAACATTTATGAATCTACAAAGCTGTGGTCAGCAGATCTGTGGTCAGCAGATCTGGCTTCTGCAGACGGACATTGCCTGGCATCAACCAACTGCTTTCCTTTAGGAAAACACAACTTGTCACATAATCATCCAGGAACCACCCCAGGAATTTTAATGCAGTAGGAGAAGCAAAGAAAGCCATTAAACAGACTATGTGAACCTTTATGTTCAATCATTCCTGTTCTCTTCATTCTTATAATTTTCACCTTTTCTGCAATACATGTATAAACTTGCATGTTATGTAAACTATTTGTTCTTTCAGTTGATAAAAAAATAAAGCGAGAAAGTGGCTCACTTAGGATCTTTTCAAAATCTAAACTGTGTAAAGCATACATCAGGGTCTTTGAGATCTATGTGTACTCAATGTTTAATTATCTGTAACCACCCCCCAAAAAAAAAAAAAAAAAATCATCAGCCCGGGACCACATCCTAAAACAATGTGATTCTGTAAAGAATGGGGGTATAAATATTCATCTGTCAAACTAGTAGGGGGTTCAAAAGGGGCAGGAAGAGAGAGGCAAGTCATACCTGTGCACCTGTGGGTTTCGGGTTTCCTCTGCCCGCCGAATCTGCTTCGCACCTGGACTTCTGTTTATGCTATGGTTTTAGAGTCCTGCAAGAATTCAGTTAGTCAATCCCTTTCACATTCTGGAAGCCGTTTGTACGAATGATATCCGAACACCATGTACACGAGAAGTCCAAATTTAAGGGTAATTGCTTACACTGACTTATAAACCCTGGTGTTGACAGATGGTTAAAATATCTTCCTGGCTTTGTCTTTTTTTTCCCCCTTTCAAACTAAGTCTCTCCGCTGACATTTTTCTCTGTTTTTGCTTACTGTCCTACATGACACCAACCTGATATATAAACACTTGTCATGATGTAACAGTTTTTGTGGGTGCACATGCAAGTGCAGACATACACACCAGGCCAGTTGACAGGGTCACATATGGGATGTTCTCCTAAAGTCAGTATCATTTTACCAGTGTAAATATTAGTCAATGTCAGGAGCGTTTACACTGTAATGGCAGTCCTACGGCTCTGCTTTCCTTCGGCACTTTTGCTCCTTTCCCTCAGGCCTCTCCTCTCACAACCACTCTTTTTTTATACTCCCATCTCATGTAATCCCTCATTACCTAATCTTCTCTCTTCTACTCTTGAAAATCCAACCTCTCTGACAAGACCCAGTCGTTTTCCAGTCAGCCCCCAGTCCCATTCCACACATTGAAAATCCCCCTCTTCCTATTCTCCTGACACAAAGTGATTAATCACCCCATTTACTGACCCACTGTCACTGGATTGTTGAGTGCTGCTTAGAATACAACCACAACCAATGCCCCTGAGAGACATCCAATCTTCAGGCCATCTTCCAAAGCTCTCAAGAAAACTCACCATGTCGTTGTTCACTACACGCCTAAAACAGCTGTCATCTAATGAGGGTTTGAGTCTCTGTGACTAAATGCCAGGGAATGAGGGGACGGTCTGAGGTAATGAAACTGGATAAAAAGAACCTTGAAATGGAGTTATGTTTTTGAATGAAAATTGAAATTACATTTTTACTTGATGAAGGCATCCTGACTTAAATTGTAACAGCGACCAAAGGGTAGGTTCGCAAAAAGGTGAAAAACTACAGACAAAGGAGAGACAGAGACTGACAACATTCCATTGAGTACATCTATGCTGGTTTCATATTTGATATTTATTGAAACAAAGTAGAGCATTGAGCCAATTTGTAAAAAGTAACAAAATATCAGCTATAACATTAGTTTAACAAACCTCAAATTCAAGGAGAAGCTTATAAATATACATAGTTGGATTGGCAGAAATAGTTACTGAGAATCATCACAGGGAAAGTAAACCGATGACCGAGTAATATTGGAAATCCATGGTGAATCTAAAATGAGAACATCTGTGAGCTGTGAAACTGAATGCTGAACGTGGGTGTGAAAAAAGATGTGTTTTGAAACAATAAGGTGCATTTCCCTTAGAAAATAGTAAAAGCCACATTAGTGATAAGCAAAGTTAAAAGTGATGTGAAAACTTTGGGATGTCCTACTATATACTGATCTATGATCCAGATGATGCTATCCTGTTTTACTGGAGAGAGAATCTTGTTAAAAAAAATAAATACATTTTACTGATTGATTGGATAGAATACTATATACACAGAAAATGGACTATTTAACCTCTGTAACCACAACATTGCCCATATATATTTAAAACCATGTTACATATTGTTGAATATTGCTAAATGGATAATTGAATTGATATGGAAAACAGTGTAGGCTATATTTTGATATATTTGCTGATGCACTGCAGTAAAACAGTTGAACAGACAGATACAGAAAGATTTAAGCTTCTGTTTAAAAGTGCATAATGGTGAGGGCTTGTTGCAGCACCTGGGGAATACTTAGGCTTCAGGGACAGCTTTATAAATAACCCATTCCCCAAACCTCATACTGTACCCAATGTACTCCAAAGACTCGAACCAACAGTATTCATATTTTGATATAAAGTGAGAGGAGATAAGTAGACTTGTGTAAGGACTTAAGAGCTGGTTTAGGACTGGTCCCATAAAATCATATCCGTACACAACAGTATTTAGGCGTTCTCCTCTTCAGACAGTCATACTCAAAAAAACAGAGCCACTCAACTATGCCTCATATCAAACTCTGCTTTAATGGGGAAGTTCAATTTCACAATAAGTTCGGCCAATCTGACTACAAAACTAATTTTCTGTATTTAAAAAAAAAGGGGAGTGGGGACGGGTTGTGGGCAGGGGGATTATTCCAGCCATTTCTATGGCCTTGATGGCATTAAAATCAGCTAGTTGTGGACTGGACCAAAATAACAAATAATCTCAAAATAAATATTTCACGATAGTCTCAGTTTCTGAAGACATAGGTTCTTTTTGAAACAAAAAAAGTCAGTCTTTGCAATGGCATAATTGTTTAACTCTATAAATATAATTTATATAGTTCTTCCATTCTCTCTGTGTTCAACTCCTTTCCTCATGAAAACAAACCAATGCATGCCCATTGTCTGCAAGCAAACATACAGGCAACTTTCCTCTTCTCACTTGCAAACAAATTGGTCTACGATTTTTGTGCAGCGCTTGCACTTGACGAAGCAGCACCAGTGGAACTTGCAATGGCAGCGCTCCACAATCTGGGCCTTGAACTGGTCATAGCCTCGTCCGCAGCACATCAGCTCACACCCATCCATTCCCTCCGAGGTCTTGTTGCAAAGCCGACCCACTGTGCCCAGGGACCCAGTGCTTTGATTCTTCACGCAGTAGTCTGGACTGGGCTCGATGTACACTAGATCGTGGCTTGTGGGAGCGTTGTACTGGTTGTTTATCAGCACTAACTTCCCACGCGTGTTGACCTTCATGGCTGCGGCACTGTCATACTTTTCCTTCAGTGCGTCACCCACCTTGCGGAAGTCAGCCAACTGCCACCAGCACGTCTTGAGGCTGCATGACCCCGAGACCCCATGGCACTTGCAGGACACATGGGCAAGGTCTGAAACAGTCTGTCGGGAAGGAAGCAATGGGAAAATTAAACAGTTATTAAACAGGCAGTCCTTAAAAAAAAACAACCAAAAAAACGCACTCAGCACGTGACAAAGTGCAGAATACATTTCTAATTTGTTCTGCCTATATACATGTTTGCAAAATATGCTGTACATGATCTCATGCACCATCTCTTCACAGTAAAGCACCCAATGATCCTGTGCGCTTTTCCATAGTGAAGTGAGTAAAACATTGTCCATTCATTTTTCTGACTTGAAAGAGAACAGCATGGCAGCAGATATCTGGCTTTACATTGCTCATGAGGTGGTTTCAAGATGTTTGGAAGGGAAAAGGAAACCCCAGAGCTGTCTCCAATAATCGTATCTCACCACAGTTCAAAGCTCCAGGAGGGGAGAGCAGACAGAGCTGTTACGCAGATGATCATCGGACACTTGTCTGATTGACCTGGATTGTCTCAACAATTGTCTTTATTTGATCACTGCTAGGTCAAACTCAGGGCCTGCGGTTTATGCGTCCCTACTTGATACTTATTTGCTGACAAGTCTCTGAGTGTGTGCATGCATACAACTCCCAATGTCTTACCCTTCGCCCAGCCTCGTTATTGTGAAGATTCATCAAAAGGCGGGCATTGTCTTGAGTGCCCTTTGGGTAGCTCTTCTCCCGTTCACGAGCATCCACAAACTCTTTTGAGAACCTGTAGCCGTAGTTGAGGTTGTCTCCGCAGCCACCCCAAAGCCAATCTCGTGGCAGATCTTTGGGGCGAGGTGAACGGCTACACCCACAGCTGGACAGCTCCCCCTCTTTGCAGGCACGGCTCACTGCATTTACCACCCCTGCTGCGCTGATGGCATATGTGAATGCCGTTTCTCGACTGCCTGCAGACAAACATGATTAAATGAGAAATATCTAATTGTAGTTTTATCATTTTGGCATATCAATCCCCTGATCCAATTTGTGTAGGTTATGCATGTATATTTTGTTTTACACTGAATGTGTGTCACTGTCATTTTGCTTTAAGAATCCTGGTAGAATTATAGGATGTGATTAGCCTAGAAACCAGACCAAAGATGTGATCTCATTTGACAGCATTCACCATACACTTAAGATTGCAAAGAAAATGAGCCAAGTGCTGCAGGCTTCTTGTTACCAACATGTTAAACAGTGGGATCTGGTTTGCTTTTGTTGGGCTTCAGCCAGAGAGAGGTGAGCGCCCTCCAGTGACAAAGATCATCTTTAACAAACAGCTGAAATTCACCCAAATTGAAGGAGACAAGTGTTCTTTCGCTTTTGTCACCAACTGATTCTTGAGCCACTAACTGGCATAATATCTACAACCAATATTTCCTCTACAGACAAAGGGTATACACTCAGAACGTATGAAAACACAAGACTAGTGTTTACTTTTAACTAATAGTGCACAAATCCAGGGACTTCAACAGAAGGCCAAGATTAGATAACTAAAGGAAAAAACGGATGACCAAACAATGAGGCTGTACATTGACTCTGAATACAGAGGCTGCTGCAAAATAAAATTACACAGATCAAATACCCACTCGGCCAAACCTTAAGCGATCACTTTAATGACAATACCAGATGGACGGAGAAATAGATGAGGGAGAAGAAAGTCTGAAAAGATAAGCCAAGAACAAACAAAGAGAACGAAGGCAATGGAAATGGAGAGACGAGCAAACTTGAAATAAGAAAGGGCAGTTATGGAAAGGCAATGACTGGAAAGCAAATGGTTGAGTAGAAAAAAAAAAAAAAAAAAGATCGAAACAACTGGAAACTCAGAAAATCCCACCTGGATATTATTCAGGGAATAAATGTAAAAAAAACAAACAAATAAAAAAAAGATATGTCAGTTCATTTCAAATCTTAACTGACAGGATTTAGGACGACAAGCAGACTTATTGACAGACAAATTCTACCAATGAAGCATCCCATCCTTATGCAACCCAACCTGTTGCAAACTTAGACATGCAGAAGGACGTGTTGGAACCAAACAATTCAAACCTTGCAACTTTATTCTAAATCACCACCCCTGGCAGCTCTCAGAGGACATGCAGGAAGGCAGAACATGTTTCCCTGGCCTTAAACATGCTGAAGAGAGTCTATATCACATGAGAGGGGGCTGGAAACACCGGCAGGCATGGCTGAATTAGAAAGATGAAAAAATAGAAGAAAAAAAAAAGAGAATGGGGGGGGCACTAATACAGTACATTAGATATGGTTTAGATAATGTAAATGTAATAATCTTAATAATGGAAAACTAAATAGCATTGCACATACTTCTACTTTTATCATTATCCATGCAGAGTCGGATGGTTTGCTTGACAATCGTAACAACATTTAAGACCAATGATATACTTAATTTGACAATTTTTGCACTAAAATCATACAGCCGTACTTGTGATCAGTGTCCAAAGTAGCTACTCTAAACCAAAGAAATTGTTTCTTTTAACTGCTAAAAGTATGTTCTGTAGATTATCCAGGGTAATGGGAACATTATTTCTGGAAGCACAAGTTGCCATTAAGTGCATGTTATTTTTAAAGCTGTAATCACCACGAACAAAATTCCATTCACCGTTTATTCCATTCATTGTATGAGAGTACCCACAGAAATCTAAGACAGATATCTGAAAACACCGCCAAATAAAACCAAACCTTTCTGTAAGATACAAATATGGGTATATGAGAAAAACTGGGGGGTTTCAAACAAAATGCATTCCTCTCTGCATGTCCTAGACAAACCTTAAGGAGCCACACAGGCACTGAATGGTTATCAAAACTACTAAATGGGATCCATTTAGTTGCCCACTGCAACTCTGCTCACCACAAGGATATTCTATGGATTTATTCTAATCTTGTTGGAAGATTATGATCAATAAATGCTTGACGTCAATGACCTTAACATTAGTTCCTGAGGTGAGGGAATTCATCCAAAGAAAACTGAAACAATCATTTTAAATGACAGGATCCAAGAATGGGATTTAGTTCTAAAGAGAATTGTAAAGCTCTGCAACCGTCTATGAGATCTGAGCACACTGCACATACGCGCAAACACAGAGCTGACAACTTGATAGATTGGTGCATACACTCACTGCACTCCCATGCTCCACAAAGTGTGTGCCTGTGTGTGTTAAGATTGTATCCCATTCATCAAGGGAAAAGCAGATTCTCTGCCTCCCTCTGGCTCCCTGTCGGGAGCTGGCTTAGCAGTCTAAAGCCACATGTTATTTATCCAGCACCCTCACCCACCAAGTATTTGCTCCATACAGCTGCTAAGAATCAGCAGCCCAATACATTTTACACACATGCGCATCTGAGAGAGTATGTCCATGAATCAGAGAGCAACAGAATAGGAAAAAGGTGGAAAGTGAATGCACACAATCCAAACATTAATGATGAAAATACAGCTATGTCAGGAAATATTTGAAACACATTTTCTATAAAAATGTCCTTGGTGTTCATATGCCTCATGGTCAGGTGCCATTATTTACATCCCTTGCCCATACCTATTTGCATGACTCGTCCAAAAACAGAGGAGTTGTCAACTGTGCTGCAGTTCCAGCGTCGATGTCTGAATTGGTACTGGCATTCTTTGATGCCAGTCTTGGCACCTTCTCCGATGTACTGCATGTGGTCCCTGTAGAGCTGACATAGCTTCTTCTGACCCGTCGACAGGCCTGCCAGCTGGCTGCACAAAGGCTGGGCACTAATGATGTAGGCCTCGGGAATAAAAGGGTTCATGGCCAAAGACCTGGATGAAGGTTGGATGATAATACAGTTATCACACTCACATACTACCAATAGCAAAGCAACTGGATGGCTTATAACTCTACATGTCCAAGTTTTAATGGAACTACAAAGTTCAATGTAATTACAACAGGAGTTTTAAACATAATTCATTACCCGATTACCGTTGAGAATTGTCTGTCAACTAAAAGGCATTTGCTAAATTACCGAGTCCTTTTAATTTAAAAAAGAAAACAACTTTACAAAATAGACTTTTTTGGTGATGTGTATGCCAGGTCTAGGGCCAAATATGTGCCCTTTTGTCAAAAAGGGCAAACTAAAACCATTTTATTGCCCATCAATTACAGCTTTGTTTGCTAAAACAAATATAAATTCTGAGGCAAAGAGAAATAGTTGAAACGGAAAGATAAGAACACCGCTGTGAGCATCTGGTTCCGGGCCACAGTACAATTAGAGGAGCCCATCCCTGAGTCCCAGGAGAGACACAATTAGCCCCCAGTGTAACCTGATCAACTAGGGAAACTCAGCAACAGGAGGCAGAGTGCGCGCGCGTGCACACACGCACGCACGCACGCACGCACGCACGCACGCACAAACACACACCATGTGCAAGAAGTGCATTCAAAAGCAAGAATAGTGGTATACGCACTGTTCAAATGCTTGAACACACAAGGCAAACGCTCTCCTCTTGCTCTCCTCTTACACATACACAGTTCAGGGACTACTCTGTGGCCTTTCAAAAAGGAAAGTGAACACAATTTGTGCAGCACACTCCTGAGGGTCTAGTGACGAACAAGCCCTCCGACTCATCAACTTTAGTCATCTTTGCTTTGCGGATTAAGATATTTGTATGCTGAATCTACAAGTTAAGCGTATGCATTTGTCTCATGATTTAGTCATGACAATATTGTGTTACTCTTTGCTTTCAACGGGTAAAGTAGATGAAATGCTTCACAGGAAAATAAATGTTTGCTGTTCTTCCAGCCGCACTTGGATGGGTGACATTTCTCCACAATTAGACATAAACAAAGACACAGGATGTAAAGACCCAAGATTTGCACTGAGTGGTTCTTCTTTGGTTACCAATATACACAGATTTTCCCCAATCAGAAGCACTCTGCTGCTTTAAAAGCAACATGCACAAATATAGACTTTTTTTCGTAATTTCCACAGGATGTGTGTTTCAAGCACAGGCGGACGTAGTCACAAAGGGTGTCAGTGTTTGCACACACTTGGATGCAAACTCATGAACCACAGTGATCTATAATTTCTATAATATTCATAATTTTAGTTTGGCAATATGAGAAAAGGAAAAATGAAGAAGAACAGTGTTCTAAAAAACTAGCGTGCAACTTTTCATACATGGTGTAACTGCAGTGGACAGGCTTACTTGCACAAATCCCAAACGAAAAATGGATGAAAATCACTGAAAATGACTAAATGGTAAATACAAATGCAACTTGAAATTTATATCAGCAAGCTTAGGAATTCCAAATGTTTGTGGTTATGAGGGAAAAAAGTAAAGCTCATTCCACAGTGTTAAGATTAACACAAACAGAAATACTGTACATTCTGAGAGAAAAATTATACATACCACCATGAGTTGGCCTCCACCACCACCTGCATAAGAAGTGTGAGGAGAGTGAGGGCAAAGACGCAGTGTCTGGAGTCCAAAATGCTGCCCAAGGGCCAGCACAGTGACCGACACACACAGCCCAGACCCAGGTTCATGCTGCCGCTGATCTGGGGGAGGACAGAGAGCACGATGCATGTCAGTTTTTGCGCCTGTCCCCCTGTTTACATATGGAAGTCACACTGTTGGTGTTCATAATGTAGAAAATGACAGATGTGGGGTGTCAAAATACGCAAAGAATGTCTTGCTCTGCTGTACGACCATGCATCTGCACGCTCCCTCGCTTACATGCAAACAGCGCTGTGGTTGTATATGTGAGCCCTGGGGCCATCAACGCAACCCTTGCACAGCAGAACAGTCATTTGGCAGCAGGTCTGAGTGTGAATCACATAAGACTGATAGACGTGCAACTAGAGGAGACAATGACCGTGAAACCCCAGCTGGACACATTCCTGACAGTTCACTGTGTTCAAAAGGCACAAACATGGATGCAATAGTCAAATCGGATTGCGTACCTCATTTTAAAAAACAGTCTTAGGCAATTAAAATTTAAAAAAAAAAATCCTCTATGTGGGGGAGGGATAAAATGTGAGTATGATCCAGGGATTTAATTTCTAATGCAGGTCATGAAATAAAAGCTCATCAACTCTGGAATAACGGAATCTGTTTCAATGATGTCAATGTAGTTTTTTTGTGTTACGTTGTACGCTGTGGAAATTAAAAAAATCAAAATTAAATCATCGAATACATTCATACTCATTTTTTTTTTTATTCTCGTTTTTTAATTCAGCTCACGGAAGGGCCACGTCAGCGCGACAGGCCCGGGGATGGTTAGCAGGTTCCTGCTTATCGACAACCGCGGATAGCGAACACAAGGTGAACCAGTTCATTATCTTTGCACAATTTCACGGTCTTTTTGTGCCAAAACGGGAAGAAAAAGAACGCGCAAAACCGGCGTGATTGAATTGTACGTGCCTGTCTCCTCCGTGGGCCCTGCATGTAGGCTGGGACCGGGAGCAGCTCTAATTTGTCACACAGCATTATTTTCCGGGATTGAGTCGCGGAGACTCATTACCCAAAGACAAGGCCAAGTTCACCATCACTCACCCGACACACACACACACACACACACACACGCGCACGCACACACGCACGCGCGCTCGCACCGGGAGGTTATGATATATTCCTTGCAGTTGTGCCGCGCGGAGCGGGAATCCACAGTGGGCGGCGGTCTGAAGTCATTAAAAAAAAAAAATAAAACTGGACCAACCGGAGTTCGTTCCGTCCGCCAGGCAGCGGAAGAAAGAGAACGCGAGAAGAGGGGCGCTGGAATCATCAAGCGCAATTTAGCAATAATTTCATTGTAAAACTAAATAATATTTTGGCTGTGAGCGACGCGACGGCTGGCGAGAAACTCCGCCACGGACGACATCCGGGTGAGAGAGGCTCGGGCGACCGCACAGGTGCGCCAAAATATATCTCACCCGCGTGCCAATTAGCGCCTTTTTTTTTGGGTGTTTTTTTTTAGAAATACAGCCCGACATTTTATTTTCTACCCACCGTTAAAAAAACCCACCAACAGCAATAATGACAATAGTTTTGTGTTATAATTATCGCTGTCGTTATTCACGGTGTTAATATTTTTTTTTAAAAAAGGATGCCGTTCGGTCTTCGCCCGGGAAAAGGAGACCCCACGGCTTGACTGATGCCTTTACGGGCTTCTTTTCCCTACGTAGAAAACAGGCTGTCGACAGTTTAAAACACACGTCGTGAATTAGGAGTAAACCTCGGGTATGGGGCTTTTATTAATGCGATAACAATAAATTAGTTCCTGTTAATTGTCAAAAAAGAGTCTGGGATTATCTCATCTTTCAGACAAATCCGTGTGTTTTCCCATTTAATCTATCAATTCCTGACAGAACCCTTTCGCCCCCCCCCCCGCTCTATCTTAATACCGCGCCTTGAAAGTCGAGAGTTGAATTATACTGTCCAAACAAATTCGAAATAAAATATGGATTTGCTTACGAATAAAAATGTGTGCGCCCTCCTAGTCTCTTGAATCTTGAGATAAATGATTCAGTTGCTCGCACAGGGTTTATTAACGGTGTGGGCCTATTCGATAGACAGACACAGGCGGATGTTAACCAGACGCTTGATGGCGATGTGATTTAATTAATTGTGACAGAACAGAATCCCCACCTTTGTCAAAACTGCATAGTAGCCTCGTTTATTGACTAAAACGAATACTATTGACGATTAGTCGACTGCCTCCAGTCGTTCCAGTGTTTAATGGAGCCAGGAGAGGGAGCCAGGACCTGTGATTTGACCATGAGGAGCACAAAGAGCTCCGCAGGAGCCTGCGAGCATCGTTTGAGGGTACTGTACCTGTTTTAAAACACCAGAGCGTTACTTAACCATTCAGCTATTCGCTCATGCAATATGAATTCGTTGCACAGCCGATTGTTTGTGTGTGAGCTTGACATCCCAATACGACAACACCTTTCACGCCTGTCACGACAGTTTGTCCGCGTCCGAAAACCCAGATTCTGTCCAAGAACGCACATGTTGCGCCTCTTTTGATAAAACAACGCGTGGAAACAGAGGACCATGAAGTCCAGATGCTACTCACCGAGGACCAGAGTCCCTCAGAGGTTGTAATCCACTTTTCTTTTGTTGTTGTTGTTGCGCGGATGATATCAAACCAATAATCCAGTAATGGCCAGGTGGATCCAAGATGTCCTCAAGCGGTCCGGCGAAGACAAAGTCTGTCTCTTTTTCGTTTATCCGGTTGTGTTGCAAAGTGCTTGGCTACGGGTTCCTCAGGCGTGCGGTGGTCACAGAATGCGCTCCCCGGGACGAACCGATGGAGGCTGCGCGTGGTGTGAACTGTTCGGGATTTGCCGGAGAACGATCAGTTTCTCTACGGATCAGTCCGTGATCTTGGACGTAATTCGGGGATAAAACTTTATATCACGGGGAGGAAACGTCGCGGCTGTTCGTTGTCGATTGACCTTAAATTGAAAACGGAACTTGTACTGCTAACCCCCCCAAAAGTAGCACTGTCCGAGTCAGATTTTTTATTTAAATTGTATCGAACAAAAATAAGATGAACTCATGGGCATTCTCCAGCCGCTCACAGGCTCGGGTCATTGCGCGTTTTTTTTGTTTGTTGTTGTTTTGTTTTTGTTATTGTTTTTGTTTTTTACCTGCGGAAAGATCCACACGGTGATCCTCGCCACAAACGACTTGTCACTTTACCTTCCATTATGTGCGGTGACAAAAACACAGTTTGACAACTGTTCAGCCCAAATCAAATGGATTTACCTTCAAAAAATGTAGAAAAAAAGGGAAATTATCCGTCTTACAAGGGAAAAAGCGATGGAAGAATTATCGGCTCCAGACAGCGTGCTCCCCCCCAAAAAAAAATCTTTCCGCGCCGACTATCTCCAAACAGTGCGGCTTGGCGAGCGCGCACGGTGCCGGGGGGGAGGAACGAGCACGGCGTGTGAACGACTGAGGCTTTGCTGGGACTCGGAGACTGTCGTGTTTCTGCAGCGTGTGCGAGCTGAAGGGAAGAAAAGTCTCCCTCCCTGTCTCTCGCTCTCTCTCTCTCTCTCTCTCTCTCTCTCTCTCTCTCTCACCTGCTTCGGTCGCCTCCTCTCTCAAACTAGTGCATCAGGCGTAGATGCGCCGCGTAAAATCCCTCAGACGGCGCATGCGCTCCGCGTCTCGCCCTCAACTCTTCTTCCTCCTCTTCTCATTCTTCTCTCTCTCTCGGTCAACAACTTTCAAGAAGCGAGGAATTCGAGTGTAGGTGAATTTGCGGAGCGAGAGGCGAGAGAGGGCAGGGCGGAACAGGCTGTAACAAAACAAGCGTCTCTATTACCTAAAATAAACTTTATAAAGCACCCCGGGCTATTACCCTATCCATACCAAAGCCGAGTTAGGATTTTCACTGGCGCAGATCGTGTTACCACTCAGTAAAATCAAGACAAGCAGGTCTATATCGTGTGCTTATACAGGCTGCTCTCATCACCTGAAGGCCTGCGAGCATTACGGTCATTACGGTAATTATTATTTTATGGTACATTATCTCAAAACGTGCTGCAAGAATCCATAGCCTTACAGTTCGTTGTTACTCAATGAACCTGATGATGAGAGTCAAAGGGCAAAGTGTTAGTTTCAGATGTGTCAATGTAGATTTCTCAGGCTGTATAAACTGAAAGCATTCAAGGGTGAAAGTCATGTTGTTTTCAGTCGCGCTGGAAAGACTATTATCGGGACTTGGGGTACAGAGATAGCATAGCAATTTCTAAAAGTTTAAATGATGTTAAAATGTCAATGGAAAGGGCAGCGAGTTGTATATCAGGCAGCTGAAAGAAAGACTGGAACTGAGGAAAATTATATGGAAAAATACCAGATTTCTTTGAGACAAGTGCCGTAGATTTAAATTGGATGACACCCCAAACACAATTTTAAACAGACAGCTAGTCTTTGCTCGTATCCTGAGGCGGTATGCGATGAATAGTGATTTGTCATACACTGCCTCCTGTTTTAGGTCCCTAATGTTTATCGTGCAGACATGGCCTGTATTTATGTGTACATGGTGTTCATTAAGCAGCAGTGAATCATCATTATCATTATTATTAGTATTAGTAGTATTATTAGTAGTAGTAGTGGTCATAGTGGTAGTGTAATTTTAGTGGGCTACAAAAAAAGACTAGCATGACATTAATTCAAAAATCGGACAGCGATTACATCGTGGAGAATAATGAGAGAAATTACATGTGATAAAACCACAGCTGATCCCATCTGCCAGAATCGCTTTGTCAGACAGTGCTTCAGATATTTCTACTTTAAGTCCTTTATAATTTAAGTTCCTCCTATTAAACTCATATGTAACTGTGAAAACCCATGGCGGATGCGGAGACCAGCATTGTGTTAAAGTGCAGTTAAAGCATACTCAAACAGCCAGATTTCTGATCACCCTCCCCCTCACATTGTCTCACTAAACTACACAATGTATTACTACCCTCCCTCCTCCACCCCCATGTTACCCCAGGAAGAAAGCTGGGCAACATCTGGCTAAGTTTATGAGAGAGAGAGAGAGAGAGAGAGAGAGAGAGAGAGAGAGAGAGAGAGAGAGAGAGAGAGAGAGAGAGAGAGAGAGTGTGTGGGGTGGAGGGTAGTGGGGCAATTGGTAGACCATGAAAACTGGGAAGAATTCTTTCTTGGGTAGCGAAAGAGACTATTGTTGTAGTTGCCATTAGTGGCGGTGAAACTTTAAACTTGAGAAAATACCCATTGTTGTACTCCAATTTGCCAGAGTCAATGTCAGTGTTATTGACATTATTTTTTAAAAAAGAAACACACATTGAAGCTTTTGTGAAAGCAATTTTAAATCAAACAACAGAAACAAGCTGACACACAGCAAAATACTGTCTGGGGAGAAAAGTGTTTAGCCCCCAAATTTCACAGTCATCTTATCATGAGAGCAGCACAGAACCACAAATGCACAGATATACACAGTACAAAACCTATACACGGCAAGGTAAGGGTCAAACGGAAACACTGTTTTACTATTGAATCAAAATACAATGATACTGCACGGATGTCATACCCTCAGGTCAACCTCCATAACAGAGAAAGAAAAAAGTAATAACACAGTGCTTTCAAATGCAAGTCACTTCATTATAAACAGAGAAGCCACTCAGACTCACAGGGTCAATAAACAGACAATAAAATAATACATCACGCAGTCATAAAATAAGCTGTTACTTCAAAAAAGAGTGGCACTCAGAACTGTTTTTGAAAGTAGAAAAGCAAACAGAACATTATATAGTGGTTCATGAAACAAATGCACAGTCTAAACGAACACAAGGAGAAGGGTATGGATTCTTTCACCAGTAAGTTAACTGATTTGAGTTCAGATGCTTCGGCGTTAAGGTTTTGACTACTGAAGAAGCAGATCCCCAAACCTTTACATAAAGTCACCCGAAAGGTACCCTGACTTGGGAAGGAGAAAGTCACACAAATTAGAGCAGTTTTACTGTGTAGTCCAGGATCGGAAATGATCCAGATGCAGTCTGATTTCAGAAAATTTGTTTCTGAAAATGAATGCATCTCCTTTGGCACAGTACATTGAGAAGGTCTCGGTGGATTCTGAGGTCCATGTTGTGATATTTGTAAAAGTCTCATATTTTGTTGCAGGAATAAACATTTTACTGCTATCATAAACCAGCCCAGTATTGGCATGGGTTTATGGGTCGTTCCATTGGCTCAGCTAAGCTACATTAGTAGTCAACAGTGGTGGATCAATTGCTGGTTGATGTGAAGCCAGAACTCTGTAGCACTGCAGTATTGTAAAATGAATCCAGCTTCTAGTCTATTGAAAACAGCGGGGGAATTGAAGGCAGTGGACAACTTGCCAATACCTTGAAGCTCCACAATGATGACTGACATTCACCCACAATGGGGCCGTGGCATTTGTCAGTGAGCTTATCTGAAGTACATTGAAACGGTGGGTCCTGAAATGTATATATATGTGCTTATATGCATGTCTGACGGTGATGGTGGGCTGACTGTGTATATTTGGAGTCGAAGCTCTGGAGTCTTTTGGTACTTGGCTTTCCTAGCAGCTGTGGAAAGAAAAAGCAAGAAAAAGCATTAGTGTGACGGGTCATGCACCAAGAAAAACAACAATACAATGAAAGAAAAACAAATGTTAAAACCCACGTAGTAATATGAAGATTCATCATCTAGCCAAGAATCTTAAGTTGTTTTTGATTTCCTCAGTCTCCTCCTAAAACAGCATACAAATACTCTGCTTGTTAATGGACACAGAGAACTAAGACATTCAGGTTTACTCACATTTTGCTCTTTCTTTACTAAAGTTTGACCATTTTGTTTCCTTAGCTGTCTGGCATGTTTCCAGACCTCCTTAAGAATGCTCTAAATGCAGCTGGCAGCAACCCAAACATCAAGTGCTCATTAATAAAAAAGAAAAAGGAACCGAATTGGAATGTGTCTGTTATTCAGGCCGCACAGCAGTCAGCAACAACTCACGTCTTTCCTCAGGGTAGGGTTGTAGGAAAAAAAAGAAACAATGATGTATGTCTAGCACACAGGGGGCGCCTCATTGGCTGAGCAAACAGGCCCCAAAATAACCACCAATCACTAAAGACGTTATCATCAGTCATAGGGAGGACAGACTGAAGGAACTTTATACTTTACATGTTGATGACCTAAGATATGAAAAGGTAAACTTTGGAAACGTGCAAGGTGACCTCACATGTGTGATAAAAGAAAAATACAAAAGTCCGAGGTGAAGACGCTTCCCAATTTTTCAATGGTAACACTAAAAATCCATCTAAATAATGTTGAACGGTATGCTCTGTAAGTCACACTCTTTCTGTCTCACTCTGATTGGATGCCAGCCAGAAGAGGACCATCCATTATGGGCAGAAGTAAATAAACAGTCACAGCAATTAAAGTGCCATCATTTGTTATGCAACATAGTATGTATTTGTTTGTGTGCGTGAGTGTGTGTGTATGCGCTGCAAATTTCAGCCTGCTTGCACATAAATGTAGGGGTAACCTGTCTGCGTGAACAAGCTTGCGTGGATGAAAATGTGCATGTGCTTCGGATGACCTTCTCAGGTTTCTTTGCCATCGTCTGCACTTAGGTTAATGATTTGGGTGCAAGAGAATCAACAAATATGGTCTCCCCCGGCAGGTCAATATAGGGGGTACAACCTGCATGCTGATGTACTTGAAAACCACTTCTCTTTCTTCTCCTTCAACACATCTACCCGTAAACAGCTCAGGCTTTCCCTATACAAAACTCACATGACGCCTGTTCATGAGGAAGTATGTGCATCTATGTGGTTTTGAATGTATGTACAATTATAGTGGAAAGATTATTTAAAATGTCAAAATGATGTGTTAAGGATTCAAGGAACTTTTATTGTCACACCAGCACACCTTACAGTATGTGGTACGAAATTAGTACCCACGTCTGGTTTCAAGCCATGAAAGTCAAATAAATCTGAGCAAAGAAACAAAACAAGAGCAAATGTAAACGTCTCACAGAACGATTTAAAGCAGAAAATTGAATGCTATTTTTTGTTCCTGATTTCAAGTGATAAAAGTGGACAGACCCATCCCAAACATTTATATTATGGGGGTTAGTATGATGTTATGACTGACAGAGGAATGTCGCGTGGCATCGTCCTCAAGAACCAGGACATGGAGCGTTCTCTTAAAAAAGACAAATGAGTACGATAAAAAATTGCCTGTTAACTATCAAACTGATGATATCACTTGCTGGCAAGAAAGAATGTGGTTGCTGTGCATTTTATGAACTCATTAACAGACTTGTTTGTGTATGTAGAATCAAGTTAATTGGATTAACAAACTTTCAATAAATGTTATGCAATGAGAAGTTGCTACAACACTGTTTTCTCATAGAAACAGCAAGTGCCTCCATTCCAGCATTGTTGGGTTGCTTTCAGGAGCAATGCTGCAAAAGAGACGGGCAAGTGGCCTGTTAAATTTGTGGACAACACATACCAGAGTTGGATGTAGTTGGATTGTCTAACCAACTGTATTACCAGAGAAAGTAAAGTTGTTCTGTTTTTTTGGTTATAGATGCTTTCAGAGGTACATTTGTTCATGATTTTTGGTCACTGAAATTTGACATTAACTTGAACAGAAAACCAAGAGTTACTAAAGTGGTCTAGCGTTGCCTGGTCAGTCATGATTAGGCCTGCTTTAGAAACATGTGACAAAGCAAAGCATATTATATCTGCTAGGAAAGCTAGAACCACACTCTCGATAATTTAGTGAGCTCAAAGGGCTCTGAGTGGCTGCTTAAATTCTTTTTAGCCCAAAGGTCATTATCCACAATTTTCTGGATCATCAACTGCAATGCATATGCTGCAGTGCACAGAGAATATTTCAACAAGTTACTGTTTCTCAAAGTGAGTTTGGCTCCTGCTACTTTTGGTTTAAAAATGGTCTTGAAAAATCTAATAAAGGTAAGGTTTACAACTTACATATGGTGTACCTTTTCCCTTTGCCTTGCTTTACACCACACCAGTGTACTGTTTTTTTTTTTTAAAGAAAGGCAATGTCATACCAGTGCTAGAATTTTAATGAAGAAAAAAATAACCTCTAAGTAATGTGCTTTATCTCTCTTTAACTCCAATCAGCCATTCCTATCTTATACTCCCCCATCTTCCTCTTCACTCCATCACTGCCAGGGTGCCTGATGGTGGGATCAGACAGGGTGAGCACTTTCTCATATTAATATCAGTTTAAGTTGCCTTTTGACACAGGGGAATGATTATTTTATCAAGGGTTATAAATGTTCATAAATATAAGTCGAGATGAGATGAAAAATATAAGTCCTGCAATCCTAATGGATCGATGATGGCTTCGACTTGTTGATTGTTTGATTAATCTGTAAAACTTTGGTTCCTACCAAGAACATAAACATGCATCAGACCTGATCAACTCTTTCTCACAGAATCCAGGGCAGAACTTTTCCGAACCTGATTTCATTATCACAGAGATTTACCAGCTACTTCTTTCAAGGCTGTGGGCTGGAAGCTATGGAGTTGAGGTTTCAGCACTAGTTCATATTAGCCAGACGTTGGTGAAGCCAGAGCAGGCAAATGGACACAAGATTACCAACAGTGAGAACAATATCATGGCAGAGGAGAGTTCAGTTGGGGTAAAATTGGACTGAATTCACCCGTTTGTCAAGTGTGGGATTAACTGGTAGTTTGCCAGTAAATGGCTGATTAGTTGACAAAAACTAAAGGAAATTAATGTAGACAGTGTGTAATAAATGCACAGACTGATATCAGCAGCCGAGGGCCTCGGATTAGATGCTGACCCCTGTGCTGAAGGCAGTCAACATGTGATGTTGGTATTTGACATTTGCACCAAAATAACTATTTTCTAGTGTTGCAATATACATTATGCTCTCATTCTTAACAAATCCAAGTGACAAAAATACTTAAGAATCATAGTTTTGGACGTCAGTATAATTTTGAATGATCGTGAGGATAGTTTTTTTTTTTTCAATTGCTTGTAAGAACAAAAATGAAGTTAGATGGCCCGCGCTAAACTACTTTTGAGTATCTGCATGTGCAATCTCCTGGTGGGCGGATCATCTAAATAAATTTAAGATATCAGCTTTGTGAGTTTAACAGAATTTCCCCAGAATTTACTCATCTGTCTGACCATTTGTTGATCTTCATCATAACTGCTTAATATAAAATGAGATTCGCAGTGTCCACTCAATGGCGTCAGATGGTAAGATTGAAGAAGTGAAACTTTGAACCGAGCGTCTCATTTTATGTCATAAAGAGAATGATTTATTTTTAATTCATGGTTAAGATATTTCATGAATGCATACCTAAAATGTGACCACTGAAAGCATCATATGTCAGACGAAACAGTATTTCAGTGGTGGGAAAGCAGATTAAAGGCAAACCAGTTGTCATCCGTCATCTGCCCTGCAGTGCTCAGCGGATATTTAACATCAACGAGAGCAAATGAAATAACAAGCATAGATAATTTGTAATCTGATGTCGCACAGTTAGAATGAACACAAAATTATGATTAAATATTAAATGAGCAAAAAGATCACATGTTACCCATACCTGTCAACCATTAAAAAGTATTGCCCTTAATTATGTGGTTTACGTCAAGTCATCTCGGGAAGTGAAAACATCTCTTCTCTAACAATTGCTCAGTCTTTCTTCCCTAGATCTATATTTTTCCCCCTTTTTTTTTTTTCTGCCTGACTTTTACAACTTCCTCCTGGTTGGGACTGCAGCTCTAACCCAAACAAAACTCCATTTTTTAGTTATTGGCCCTCATGGCATGTAATGGAGAATCAAGCTAATTATCCCTACAGCTGTTTTCACTTGCTTTTTATGTAAGCAATACCTGGCTGATCCAGAGAGCAACAGTGAGGCCCTTCTTAGTGCTCCAGGCCTCCAGGCCGGCTGGAATTAGAGAGCAAAATGCCAGGTTTTCCTCCCCCCAATACTGCCCATGTGTACCCCTGAACTCATCTCCCTGCATACAAACCAACTCAACCAAACGCAGCCTGCCACACCCCCTCACACGCCCAAAGCCTCCATCCCGATGCCTCATACAAGTCCCTGCCCATTTGATGCTAAGCAAAGCTGCTGTTCAATAGAATGGGTGGAACCGGATGATAGGTGTTCATTCCATGTAATTAATGAAGGAGCTGAGCTGGGGTGGGGCTCCTATTAAATTGAAGCAATCCCCCGCTGTCCTACAGCTGAAAGGGAGTGAGTGAGTATGAAATAGACAGAAAAAAGACAGGCAGTGAGGTAAAGGTAAAGGGGGGGTAGTGAACGAAAACAATCCCTCACAGGCTAATTACATAATTTCCTTCATCTGAGCAAACACATGCTGGGTGAAAGCAAGTGTGAGCAAAGCTCACAGATGCCAGGCCAAGAGGTGCTGAGGAGACCTACTAACATAGTCTAGAAGTGCTCACAGTGGACAGTCTATGCCAAGAGATTGAGCCAACGAGTTGGGGGAAAAAATTATCTCCTCATATTCACAATTCATATCCAAAACTTTATTGACTCTGCCTTCTCCAACAAAATCAGAGAAAAGCAAGTGCAGGTTTACAGATACTCGAGTAACATTTCTCTCGCAGCAGTGCAGCCAGAGATCTGTTCAGTGCTAACACCACTAGGTGGAGTTGACAGTTGATGAGAAAAATGCAGTGTAACTCCAATCAAACAAGAGAGAACATACAGCAGACAATGGGTATGCTTCACCGTTAACATTTCCAAGTGTCCCTCTTGATCCCTTTGCATCAACATGAATCTATTTTGACAGCCATATTTAATCTATAATCAGGGAAAAAGGGGAATGTCCACAATTTGTTTCTTAAAAATCACAAACACAGCAGTAGCTGAAGAAAGGTAGAAGAGCAATTTTTGTTAAGGACACCCCCCCACATCCCCCCACCCCCTTTCTCAATTTGTCTCCCTAATCCTGTACGGAATGATGGAGGGCTCTCTGTGGAATGGCGGTGAGTTCCTCGAGTACTGCCAAGGTGTACCCAAGTAAAAATGATACGGGTGAAATCTGCAGAATGGCTACTACTATTCCGAAAGTTTTTTTTAAACTTACTTTATGCACATGAAATACCCTGAAAAAGGCATTGACTTGTGAATGCTTGAATGGAAATCAGTACAGCATTAGCACTACAACACAGTATATTTAAATTCACGTATCAGTAAAAATGGAGATCAGGGGGAGGATGAAAAATGTGTTACTGGTAAGACAGCTATGCATAAACATTCAGTACATTTAGTACTTTTAACTTTTTTTAAGAACAGAATTACTCTCATCTGGACCAGTGAGGCATGAATGCACAATTCACCACTGTACCTTCATTCATAGGGTGACTAACCATGGCAAGTCACCCACCTTGTAATTTCTCCTGTCTCCCTCATTCTAAATACACTGGACTTTAGCAACAACTTTGGTCCAACTGCAGAAAACAACTGCAGGGTGTATCATGACAAACCCACGCTAACTCCAATGTTAACAGTGATGCTCGATGATTGTCTTAAACACAAGAGCCTCTGGGAAACCCACAGGCTTCAGTTTTGGGTTGTGCAATGTGAGGGAGTTGTTATTTTGCTTTGCACCATAAAGGTGCTAGTAAATTCCACTGCAGTTAAATTGATCCAAGTCCACTGTAAGTCTACTTTGAGGGGGTTTACCAAACTGGACTGGTCAGGGAACACAGACATTTTATGCAGGAAGAGGCAGAGCTGGGTCTATTTCCTGGGGAGGCTGAGGTTCTTTAACATCTGTAAGAAACGTCTGGAGATGTTTTAGCCCTCTGTGGTTGCCAGAAACTATTCTACATTGCGGGGTGCTTGGGAGACAGCAATAAGAAGAGAGAGGCTAAGCCGTTTGACAAGCTGGCTGTATTTCAGCATGAAGTTGGACTCTGATGACAGTGTCTGACAAACGCACATAGCAAACTGCTATCAATCATTAAGCAATGCCCTGTTCTTTTTGCCTTTTTTTGGTTTTGTTTTAAACGTTACTGGTCATGTTTTTTGTTGCCTAATACACCCTTTGGGTAAATGTATTTATACCAACTGTTGTATGCACCGCTGAAAAAAAAGGCTCATTTTATTCAAATGCTTCTTGTTTGGTCTTAAGCAATTGGTTTCCTACGTTTCCTTTTGGATCATTAAAGACTCTATAGGAGGTTAAATGAGCAGTGGAGTAGCCACATCCCTTCAGAGCCCACACTGCAGAGGCCTGAACAAGCCTGCATCTAGACACCAGCACAGGTTCAGCCAAGCAGGGTAGACAAGTGAAACATGAGCACACATTAAAGCACCTCCATCAGGTATAAGATCAGGGGAGGCCTCCATGCTCTCAATGTCTGCGGGGGTCCGGGCCTCTGGAGCCCTATCTCACCTCCATCTGGAAAGAGAATCTGAGGGTACTCTGATGGTCTGATAAGAGGCCATGCCGAATGACACGGTAACAGCCTCTCACCCCCATCTTAAAAAAAAAAAAAAACACATTACTGAGAGCCAGCAATCCTGATACACCATTATAAAGGTATGAAGTGGACGCTATGGAGGTTTAGCTTCGGTGCATGTTGGTGTTCATTTTGCTTGACAATGCTTAGAAATTGCTTCCTCGGCGTGTGCACACAGTTGTAGGGAAACACACGCCATTTGTAAGTATTGTCTCTCTTCATTTGCTCTTTGTGCTTTCAAATGGCAAATATACACACACGAATGTGGGAAAAGTGCATGTCTGACATGATGTTGTAATTCATATTTGTGTTTTAAAAAGCAGGAAAGTTTCCATTCGAGAGATTATGGGCTACACTCAAGACCTTGCCTCTGAACGATGGAAAAGAAAGACAGTGAGCCAGGCAATTAGTGAAACCTCAACTCTGCAGAACAGAAACACATTTTATTCACCATATATACTTTTTTCCTTTTCTACCTCTCTTCCTTCCGTTTCACATTTGTTTCTGTGTATATGCATGTCACAAAAAATATTGCCATGCTCATTTATGTGGTTCCCTTTTGACTGTTTTCTGGTGCACTATTACCCCTATGGCTTTATGCTCCTCTTGATGTCTTCTCAAGATGACACCAAAGCCACTGACCCATCAGTTCTCACTCCTGACCCAACTCGTCTCTTCCTCTCTCCCCTGCCCACAGACTCACTATTTCTCCATCTGTTCTTTATTGCCCACAGTTCAGTTCCGTCTCTTAACTGATTTGCCCTTCTAACATATTAGGCTAGAGACAAAGTATCATTTTCCCTTGCATGTTTTTCTACAGAAATTGATTTCTAAAGTTCAGATTAAACACACATAAATTTGACAGAATACAGAGAACAACAATTCACAAAGTATCTTATTCTATGAAGCCTTTTCTTGACAGTAAAGCACAAATGAACATTCAAGAACCGATGGCTGAACTTCATCTGTACCATAGCAACATGGGTCAAATATTTAAATAGACTAAGGAGCTGAGTCTCTCTGTGTATGGATTTATGCTTGCCATAAAGTGGTTCAACAATGACAAAACTGGACCTTTGAAATTAACCTAGATTAGATTTGATGACCTCAGAACTATTTGGGATGACTTGAACTTAACCTCAATACATTTAATCCTCAATGTGTGTGTGTGTGTGTGTGTGTCTGTGTGCGCGGCATCTATATGAAACCGAAATATTCAAGCAGAGATTTACCAAGTCAGCCAAAATGTTTATTTGGTCATCAAACATCAGAGCCCCTGGCCAGCCAATGTTAACATTGTCTTTGTTATTCATTCGTTATTATTCTTCTTGGAATATTAGCAAGCTGATTTGCCTATTTTACTTCTCTTTATTCAACCAAATGTAAAATGTGTCTACAAACAGGAATTGATTGACAAAGTTGAGGTTAATGTCAAGTGGACTGTGTGTTTGTACTAGCACAGCTGTGGTGCACTGCTTAATACTAGGTAAGTCCGGTCTCAGGAAGAGCCAATCATGTTGTTGGCTGAGTCTGTTTGCTGCTCCTGGGGTCAGTAGTGCCCCAGGACATTAGACACATTGGATACACACTGGGAAAAAAAGGCTTTCACGAAGCTTGGTGGTCTGCTAGTGATCTCTACCTCAGACTGATATTTGTGTTGATAATGTGAAGGGAAAAAAGAAAGATAATATTTCAAAAAATATTTCAAAAACTTCAAATTCAATGCAGTGCAATGACATGATTAAGGTTCGCACTCTCGATAAGATAGCCTTAAGAAAAAAACAAGATCATAATAACTAACAAAGGTTTTTTTTGGTGTGTATTTGTACATGTGATACATGTGATACATACAACTAACTTCTACAAACAGACATGACGGGAGTTAATGGAGAAAAGGAGATTATCAGAATAGATGTGAGGTTGACTGCTTTTTTTTGTTGGGGTAATACCCACCTATGCAGCCTTACTAGTTGAGAGACGGTCGGGTAGAGCCGCAGGTTGGATGGGAAGAGAACTTGGAGCGACACGGGGTATACTATGCATGATATGGAGTCTGCAGACATCAGAGGGAGGATAAAAACATACATTCATACATTCTTTGAGCTTGTTATGATCTTGGTGACTTCTTTAAACTCTAAAATGCCTCTGGTGGGACATAAATTCTAAAACCAAAGAGGGTCAAAAGGAAACACGAACACTCTGTGAAATCACCTTGAACCTTTGACAATCTTTAGAGCGTTCTTTACAACGGACTAGATGGTCCTGCTGGTGAAACTAAGATGGAGATACTACGAATTGTAAATAAGCAGTATAGAAAGAGACAGAGATTTGGCTCTGTGCATTGATACTAAGTAAATAATCCTCATTAGTTTTGACAAAGTGAGTCATAGTTTTGTGATATTTACTGCCGAAACACACTGTACCCATTAAACAGGCTCTGATAGAGCAATCCACACTGACAGCACTAAAGCTAACATATAACATTTACTTTTGCTGTGGGATTAATTTAACAGGTTATGATGTACTAGCTAACTCGAGCGAGGAAAATAATGATTGTTATGATATTGAACGATGATAAACAGGGAACTTGGGAATATACTGTATGTAAACTTGTCCTCACTCTGTTTATTAAAGATTGTAAAATGAAATACTGATGTGCAGACTAAGCTATAGATCACTTTCCAACCCTGCTTAATGTAGTTGAGATAACCAAAGTGTATGACATACTTTTCTGAACATTTTATTGATAACAGGATGGAAAAATACTTTTTCATTATTTGTACTGAACGGCCTTTCGAAAAGTTATTTAGAAAAGTGTTTGAGTAACTCATAAACTAACCATAATACTCATACAGTATGAAATGTTGCTTTGTGTGTGGGTGTGTGTGTGTGTGAACTCAGTCCATTTGTCTGGGCGGTGCTGGGAATAGTATCGGCTTAAGGCTGAAGGAATTCAGGCCTCCCGAGCAAGGTCATGTGCTGATGTTTAGTAGGAGCTTTCTCAGGTCACAGACTGTGACTTTTAACCATCACTCACATTACTCCAAATCTTTGAGTACTTCTCTAACTGGCATACCCACATTTTCCCCCACTTTACAATAATGACAAGTGACAGCCATCTCAGTCCACTTACCTAGCTGAAGGAAAGTTCAATCCTGAATCGCTGCAAAACCTGGAATTGACGTGGCCTGGTAGATTTGGTAGCATATGAGGAGTTTAGGCAGCAGTGTTATTTAGCACATGTAGCCTTCATACTATATGATATCTTTGCATTTTATCAGTTAAAAAAATGGATGATGAAAGAATTCTGCGGGTATATCTAATGTGACTCTGTAACACTGACACTACATCCCTGCAGATAAATATGACAGTGACGGTAGGCTTCAAAAGTAAAGATGTTGGATAAAGTTTCTGTAGATACATAAATACATAAGTCACGTGGACGCTTAACACAACCAGAAGTGGTTAAACAAACAGGGCCAGCTCCCTGTGGTGTTGCGCTGGCACGGCAACCATTACTTGACAGCAGTCCTGCTATGTTGCGCCCAAGGTTTCACATCATACTTCAGTCTCTGATACATTTAACTGTGATTTTCAAGATGTTTGAATACGTTTCTTTTCTATACATGGAGCACATGAGACTTTATAGTCGGAGCCATTCTTGCAGACAAGAGATGTGACGTTTTTGCATGCAAGAGGAGAACGTGATGGTAGAAGAAGACTGGGATCCCTCATTTTTAATTCTGATGGGGCGAATAGAAACCTTTGCTTATATTTTATGCATAATGCAATTATCTAATTTCCTCTCAAAGGGCATCCATATACATGGTGACATTTGACAATCAGAAATGTTTAACATGTAAATTCAGTACCTTTTTCCCACTAATAAATGATTATTTTCATTTTTTAACACCAAAAACTACGGGGTAGCGACTATGCTGATTAGCTCAAGCTTAAATTCAAATGACACAGAATGAGCTCTCTGTGGCCGGCCAAGCCAGTGTTTGCTGTGTGCTTCAATCAATCTATCCAGAACCTTTATTTAACCAGGTACTATTGAGATTAAAATGTCTTTTACAAGAGAGCCCTAGCCAAGACAGCAGCAGCATGACACTTCAACTTACAGCATAGATACATCTATATTAGACCCTGAGTCTCTTGCCCTTCTTCGACTTTATCTAAAAAAACACTCATTCCCTTGCTGTGATTTCTCCAGACGATGAACCGTAATATTATTACATTTTGCTAAATTGGACATTGCACAGACTCCGTACAGTGGAGCTGGCAGGGTGAAGTTTGTTAAACGTCCAGTCCAAATTATTTGAACATGTGCGTTCTCAAGAATAGCTCCTCTGGGTAACGTGAAGATAAGTTCAGGTTTGGAGTACATGCGTGAAAGGGACTTCTGAGACTGATTCTGAAATGGAAAACAACATGAGTTCCCCATTCTTTAAAATGTTACTTTTATAGAGAGCTTTACATGCACAGTTATTATACATAGTAGAGGTCACCATCGTTTAGTAACCATGGAGTTGATTAATTGGTGACTAATGACACACTATCAGTATTATTCAGTAGCATCACTGGCTGTGTACATGTGCATTGTGTTATGATTGTAATTTAATGCGACAATTACAATGTTACAATGTGTGTCTCCCCACCTTGGTTCTGATTCATTTTCAACAACTCCGACAGACACTTGTAAGCTACAACCTGTAAGAAATAACACACCAACATCACAGTGTCAGAGCACGGTGATGAATATGGAGAGGGAGTGAGATATTATGCCTTCTACATCGCCTTCATAGCGTCTATTTTTCATTCCAATGACTCCGTTTGGTTACAGTAATATTTCAGGATGGATAAAAGCCTACAAAAAATAATGAAACAAACTGTATGACATGTGTGTTATTGCATCAGGTCAAAATTCTCTGCTATTTAGTGAAAGGCAGAAAGTCATCCAACGCTATTGTGTTCCAGTTTAAGAAGGATATTTTATGTGTAGATGTAAGAAGGCATATAGATGTTGACATATCCAGAAGAGCAGCTTGGTAGAGTGCATCATCATGATTCACCAAATTTGCTTCCCTGTTTGCTAATATCTTGCCTCATATTCAGACTATTTGCACCATAATAGGACATGTTGCCAGAACTAAGAGTTTGGCATACGCACTCATCAGCAATGCAAGGCTTTTGGATGGGTATCTTGCACTTGGATCTCCTGCAGCTCTACCTAGGCCTCAGCTCAATTTCCTAAAGGCCCTGCTCCTTTGGCGGCAGGTATAGCATGAGTGAGCATAGGACTATCTCAAATCATGGCTTGGTAGACAAACTAATGTATGTAACCTTATAGATCTAAGTAAAAATGAAATGTAGTTCAAACCTGAAACATATAAATACAGTTGATAGGATGGGAGGGAAAGACATGGGGAAATGCAATAACAATGTATAATAACATCTGATGCTGTTAAGTATGATCAAAACCTAAATAAAAATGACTAATTTCTACAGTGTATGGACTACATCAAGCTTAACGTTTATCCAACTAGGCTTATCTTGCCAAAGGGAATGAGAACACCTAATCTGATGGACCCTATCAAAGCCAGCCCAAACTCCACCTGCTGATAATCCATTCTCACGACAACTTAACACCACGTTGCACTGCCATCAACACCAAAAATTGTTGGCCACTTCATGCCGTGTGTTCCTTTGAACTTGGACCTGCACTTGTGCTTGGACCATGGATTATGGAAGTAGCGACCTTAGAGTCATTCCATCTTTGACATTTTGAAAGTAAAAGTGTCTGCAAAAATGTCTAAAAGTTCAATTTAGGATTAGAATCAAGCTTGTAAACTCTATTACAGTAGACGCATGAAAGCAACATATAGCATGACAGTGACAGTAAGAGCGAAGCAGAGGTAAAAAAAAAGACAGAAACAAGAAGTGATGGTTAAAAAGATGGGAGTAATAACAGTGGTTAAGCCCTGCTCTTTCATTGAGTAAATCTGGCCGGGGCTATTTCATGGTGTAGGAATCTCCTGTCGCCCAGATCAAAGACTTACAAAGAGAGAGAACTTGCGGAGAGCAAAAGGAACAGGTGACAACTGTAACACAGATGGAGGCATTAACACATCCACACACGAACCAATCCGAAACTAGACAGACAGACAAGCGTGTGCACCACCACACACACACACAGAAACATTTGAATGGACCCTCAGTTAGATCAGAAAAGCGGGGAATGACAGCTTCTTTTGTTTCTACGTAAGCCTGAGAGAATAGTTTTCTGAGAAACTTGCATAAACCGTATATCTATCATGTCAGGTCCTTCAACAATTGCAAGGGGGTCAATACAGAATAGATACACATGCTAAAAATGTTTTGGGTACAACAGAGTGCATTCATCCTTTACGAGTGTATGCATAACATGTATCGTATGAGAAAGACACTGATGAAACTAACACATGTTCAGTGGACATAAAGTACAGCTAGATATTGTATAGGAAATATGTGAGCCTCAAGTGCAGCCTTATGATGGATAGATCTAATATAGTGAGGGCCATATCCAGAGGGGGTGAGCATAAGGCTATGTCATCACTGGCCCATCTCTCTCTCCATACGCCCCATCACTTTTCACTTCTCTTATAAACAGCAGTATGGGTGATACTGTAACTCCCACGCACAATGACACATGCAGGAAAATACAGAGGGTCAGGCATTCGTGCACACAGGCCCTCTCATTTAAAGTAGTAGAGTCCAGCGTTGCACACGCAAACCAGAATGCATACACACAATAACATTTTCACAAAGAGAAATTAATTCCAGGTGGTCCCAGAAGCTGCAATGATTCCGGTGTTATCATCACATAATCCAGTGAGTTCATGATTATGCACCTAGATCAAAAACACATACAAAAGCATAGGAAAGCAGTGGTAAGTTATCTTAATATATACGTACAAGATTTTGGTGTCACGCATGAAATGAATACATTTACTTTTATGTTGCAATTAATGCATTCATTAATTTAAATAGTTGAAATGGGCCACATGCGACCCCTTAATCATCAATTGGGGTTGCAAAGTTTGTGACTGCAGACCAGGTGTGTGTAGGGACATGTCAACTGTACACAGGTTGCTCTGAAAAATTCTTCGCAAAATGAATTTAAATAGCCGCTGTCGTCTGTGGAATTTCATTAGAAGGTTGTTGTGTAAACTGTCCAAACATCGGATGTGGCCAACTTTTATGTGCCCATACGATCCCCAAGGTACATTAAAGTAAACCATCAATAAAGCTGTTCCTGGAAAAAAACAATCTATGGCAAGAACTTTGGGATACTGACCAAGCAGGAATTGTAATCCCAACTGACATACAGCCTACATAATGTCAGAGCTGTGAACTACTAATACACTATTGTTTTCTGTATTTGTTGATGGCTTAAATTCTTTCCATATTAATTCTTCCCAATGCGTACATGTACCAAATAGAGCATGAAGATTCCTAAAGCATCAAATGTTTCTAACACAAATAATCATTGAGGTAATAACATGTAATTGTTGACAAACTCACATAGTTCCACAAGAACTGCATTATCCTCCCATACCCCCCCCCGCTTTGTGCCTCTCCAAATATATTGTTTCTGAATAAATGTCAAGTTGAAGGCTCCTGAGTAAACTGTTGGATCATCCCTGGGCCTTGTTGGGCTTCACTATAGAAAAGGCATCTAATATAACCTTGAGCGGTCCATGTAAATAGAACCATTGTATAAAAAAAAAAGAAAGAAAAAGAAAAAAAGGGATATTGGCATGGACACACTGCAGTTAAAAAACTCGTGTGCATATGTTGTGTGTGTGCATATGTATATACAGTAAGTAGACATATACAGTATGTAGAACATTTTTTAATGCAAAAACCTCTACTTTTTTATTTCCAAATTTATAAACAAATTCAATTTTATTGTTTCACTTACATTTTAAGTGGCTGCCTAAACAGCACTGGGTGTCTGGTGTTCGCCCAATACTGTTTAGTTCCTGTTCGTATCAAGATGTGGTAACGAATGTTGAACACGGGAAGGTCCCACCTTAAACATGACCATTAAGGCCAATAGCTTTCACTGTTTTCATAGAATATGAGAAGATTACACAGCACTATGACAAGCCAATTACTTTCTTCACAAAAACACACCTCTGTACCAACAACTCTTTAATGATGATGGCTTAAACGTTTTCACCAATAGAGCCCTTTCAGCTGCCTTGGCTGTCATTCTGCTGGTATAGTTAAATACACACACAGGTACACTTACACACTTACCCACAGATGCTGATTGAGTCAAATTGAATCCTTCTGTTAAACATGTAAAGGATCTATCCACACAGCAAACGGTTGTCTGTGCGTGTGTTCACTCGAGTGTTTACGGCTGTATGTATGTGTGTGTCATCCCTGCAGGCCATCAACAGCAGTCAGGTGAGGGATTGCTTGGTATCATAAGGGAGAAAAATGAGGCGTAGATAGACTAAGTTTCCTTTTCCACCATTTCAACATCCTCTCTCCATCCCCCGCTCCACTCAAACCTGTGTCACCTCTGACCCGGGCCCAATTCACTACTGTCATTATGCAATTAACACCAATTAAGTCATTTGGCTGTAAGAATGAGTGTGTGCATCTGCATGCATCTATGTACATGCTTGTGCGAATGTGTGTTTTGAGTATGTGGATGTGTGCATGAAAGGGCAATTACAACAGCACAAGGGAGCCTTTTGGAAGCGGAGAGCACAGCAATCAACCAATCAGCCTTCAGATGACTTTGACATGAAAAGAGAGCGAGGCCTCTGCTAACCCTGTGGGTCAGACCCAATTTACTCTATTTATCCACTCAGGAATGACTCTGTGTGAAGAAGGAGACACACAGGGGGAGAAGGGGGGGTCAAGGGGGCCGGGGGATGAAGAGCCTTGGGGTTTTTTGAGCAGGTGAATTGTAGTGGAGGGCAGGGGGGTACTTAGGGGTGGGATTGAGTAAAGAGACTGGGACTTGGTGAGAGGTCTTCAGGTTGTGTTTGCAAAGCTAAAAGGCCAGCATTTGGAGCCCATTTGCTAACAATTTCCCCTTGGAGAGTGGCTCTTTACTTATACACATACACATGGATACACACACACACAGGCATGCACACATGCGCACACAGACGCTATTTTTCTCATTCCCCAGACAGAGTGACAACTTGGCTGAAGCTGTTAGCATTGTTCGATGCTTCATCATGAAAAAGAGGACTGGCCCTGCATGACAATGTATATAAAAGTTGCAAATGCAACAGTAAGTGATTATCTGATCGCACTAGTTTCTGTCATTTGTTTGGATTCACGCAAACAATTAGATCCCACTTTAATGTGTTTCTGAATGCTTAAGGCCATTAACCAAAAAATCTATAAACACATAAAAAACAGGTTTACATTAGAACTCGCTGGGTTCTGATAGATTCCCTATGTTTTTTGGTTGTGTGCCGATCTTACAGGGACCCATTGTTTGAACGGGACAGGTAATCCATCTTTGGACATTGTTTCTTTCTTTTTAACTTTTCCAAGTTACATTAGGCATGAATAGTAATTCGGTTGGATAAATGGATCATTTTGGAAATTCTACTTGATGATGCATTTGAGACGAGTCCAACAAGTCAGCTGCCAAGTTCATGAACTGAGCGGTTGGTATATTACACTAAGAGGTCACACATTAAGGCTCACTTAGAGGCTGTAAAGGAACGTTATTAAGCATTTTTCAGCTTGAATAAACTCGTTCAACAAAATTTCATTTAAGAGAGTGAGTATACTTGGATCCTGCTTATGTAATTGAAGCTGGCAGATGGTAAAACTCCCACTATCTTTTAGTTTTACTTTCAGGTACTACAGGCTGGCTTGGAATTCTCAGTGCAGAACACTACAATTGTGGTTCTAGAGGAGGCAAATTAAAGACTAAAGATGCATTAAGAAAAAAATAAATGCCAACTTGCCTTACTCAGTCAAGGGGGTAACTACTGCTCCTTAACGCACACCCTATATGTATATATGTGTGTGTGTATGTGTATGTATATATATATATATATATATATATATATATATATATATATATATATATATATATATATATATATATATATATATATATATATATATATATATATATATATAACACACACACACACACACATATATATTTCTTATATATTTTTTTATATATATATATATATATATGTATGTATGTATATATATATATA
>CAAKHD010013907.1:599412-611156 GCA_901007705.1 Fistularia tabacaria
AACCTTGTCTACATGTATTTCTACATGCACACTCCATATCACCATGCATAAACATGCACACACACACACACACACACACACACACACACACACACACACACACACACACACACACACGCACACACACGCACACACACACACACACACACACACACACACGTTACGCCACAGTGGATCACAAAGAGAAGAAAGCATTTTTGCTTGGCAAGCAAAGCAAACAATTATCCCACATCTGTAGCTTTGAGTAAATGCTGGAATAACGATGGAGTTAGACAAACAGAAAGAGGTTGAAGGATGCTCACAAACACATGCTTGCGAGCACATGCATGCAAACACACACACACGCACGCACGCACGCACGCACGCACGCACGCACACACACACACACACACACACACACACACACATGTACAGTATACTAGCATGCAGACACAGGCACAGATGCGCTAGTAGACTCACTCACACAGGCGTGCGTGTGCATGTACACACATGTGTGTGCACACAAACACACAATTTCAAAACACACATCCTGTGTTTGGTATCCAAAACTTCAAGAAAAGGATGAGAGAGAATGACTACAATGAGGTCTACAGTGAGCACTAAATAGCAAAACAGTTTAAAACCCACAGAAAATCTACAGTTATTCATTATTGTGTTGCCTCCTGTTTTTTTTCTCTCTCATCCATCCTGTCTCATCTTTCTGCAATTTTCTTTCCACCAAAAAGGGAATCTGAAAAATGTCCACAAAACATCTCTCATCAGTTTTTAATATTGTTTCTGCTTTGCCACGATAAAGTTCTGGTATGTTGCCTCCTTCCACTCACCACCACCCGCACAACATTGCTGGACTTCATGCTGACATTCACTGAATTTAACTTACTTTGATATACGAACATCACCACGCGAAAACAATTCCTCATAATCAAGAGCAAAAATGGTAACCAGAACATTTTACTTAATTCAAAATAAGTAAAATATTTACTCTTTCCAACATCAGTTATTTAGATTAAAATGACATTGAGTCTGTGTAGTTAAATGATAAGTTGGAGGTAAAGCTGACATAACAGATGACATCATCGATAAGGCTGCACTGCTGTGATCTCAGTTTATCTGTGTGTGCATGTGTGTGTGTGTCTGGGTCTTTGTCCTAGTGTGCATGTATTTGTGTGAGTTTTGCAGCAAAATTCTTTCTTAAGACCAGTCAGGTCTCTCACTATGAAATTAATACTTTTCATTTTCTTAATGTTCCTTACTGGCCAAGGCTGGTCTGTAAAGAAAAAATGAGAAATAAGGAGAGAAAAAAAAACCCAAAACTGATTCAAGAACTTAGTCAAAAAAAACACTAATCTTGTACATGGCTTATTTCCAAGTTCAAAAGAACAGACGCGTCTGATTAAATGTGCAAAATGCAGGGGAGTTATTTCAGACACATGCACGCATGCACGAACACACACACCCACACACATACACACAGAGAAACATACTCATAGATGAACGCAGACAAACATGTGCACAAACAAATTATGGCTAAGCCTACTTATTACCTGAGCAAACACAGTTAGTCTGAATGGAATGCCTGCTGTGTAACACACTATGTTCAGACTTACAACAGAGAAGCCGGCAGGCACACACACATACACACACATGCACAGTGTGTGAGAAATAACAATGTGTAAATCTAATTAGAAGCCAAAAACAAAGCAAACACATGTTTTCTGGTCCCAGGTCTTGCACTTGCAGAAGGTTGTAGTATGCCTTGTTTTTGGCGCAGCAAAACACATGGTGTCTTGTTGGAGTAGCATAGGCAGGAAGCAGGCCAAGGACGAAGAGCATATGTGTGTTTGTGTGTGTGTGTGTGTGTGTGTGTGTGTGTGTGTGTGTGTGTGATTTGTATACATAATAAACATTAAGAAATACAAACAATACAAAATGTAAAACATGAAAAATGTAATAAACAATTTCAATATTATATCACCGGTCACAAAATATCTAACAAAGGAAACAGATGTCAAACTGTCTCTGAATATGCATTGAATAATCCCTTTACATCGCCATAATTCATAAGCAGAGATGAAAACAGAGACAGCATGAAAGAGAGAAGGGGGAAATGAAAGAATGTGGCTGAGGGAGACGAAAGCTGACAAATTAAATTGAGACATGGAGGAGAAAGACGGATTGCGTCCACTCTGGTATGCCATCTTTACGATCTGTCTGTGAGAGAGCCAGTGAAATTGAACTCAGGTGTAGTGTGATGCCGAAAAGCCATTTCTCCATTAGGTCCATGGAATCTCACGTAAACAAATTACACAAATACTTTCTCTATAAAAGAGCAGTTCAACTTTTTCTGACTGTGCAGTGAAACCTGAGCAGGGCCTTGTTTATGTGTGTGACAGTGTTTACTTTGTCCTCCACTCCCATCTTTCAGATGGAGAGAACACCGGGCCTCTGACAGCTCCACTCTGGTCATAGTACCTGTCTGTCTCTTTGATTTCTGTTATGGAGAACATGTGCTACATCTGTGTGTGTGTGTGTCCGAGAGAGAGAGAGAGAGAGAGCATGTGGGGGAATGAGAAAGAGATTTCTCTTCATCTTTTATGACATAAGGGGTGTTGAGAATGATTTGTAAAGGAATAAATAGCATACATGTCTGAAGAAATTGGATACACTATGACCATATGTAGAGGCCAAGGTGAACAATGGCATGCAGAGCCCCCATAACATGATGCACACAAGTCCCCAAAGTGCAAAATGGTAAATTTATTTCTTTGTTGGTCATTAAAAATAATCCCTTTAACATGTCGGTTTCATGTAAGACTTTATTTTCACAGGCTGGCCTTCAAGGTGTGGTGGATAAACATGACAAAATAACCTGATACGACTGGAATGAAAAGAAAAAGAGAATGCATCAAAAACACAACTCGCCATAACACTGAATCAGTGGGTCCCAATGGGGGTGGGGGGGCAGTAACCCCAAGTTATATTTCTTATTTCTTATGTCCAGTCTGCTCTGTGATTTTGTTTTGGTTGTTGTCACAGCAGAAAATCCCGCTTCACAAAAATAGGATGTTGGAAATGGAAGCCGGTTCCTTAAGTGCTCTTGTGGTGATCATACTGATTAACAATAAAATGGAAAAAAAACATGTAATTTATTCTTTCTGGACCGGTACCAGTCCGCGGCTCAGTGGTTGGGGATTTCTGATTTAACAAATTTTGGAAATCTCGAGGAGTACAATTGATTAATTAATTCATTCTTTCTGCATTCTGACTGATTGTGTATCCAGGTCTTCATAAATACCCATGATAGATACTGACACCAGCTGCCTATGATCTGATTTTACAACTGAGCATCAAACATTTGTTACAAATATCACAAAATCCTTCTTTGTCTTTTTTTGTCACTTTTAATTTTACATCAAGACTTACATTCCAAATACCATATGGTAGCTGACAATCAGCAAAAACTGAAATTAGTCACAGTTGAGTCGAGCATTTGATGTATTCAGCTTCTTACCCATTACTCCCACCACTCAACCCCCATCCCCCGCCCACCCAGACAGACAGACACACGCACACACTCATTAGAGATTCTAGCACCATGGCGATCAACGAAAAGCATGATCGCCTGTTTTGGGGAACTGAATGTTTGATAAAAGCTAGATAATTCTGGCTTGTGGAATGCTAATGGATTCTGGGTAGTTTGTGTCTGCAATCTTGCCCACACCATTTTCCCATTCTGCCTGTTGTAAATTTCGCCTTGACAGTTCTGGCTTGAATGTGGCACAACCGCAAACCTTCGAAGGTTGGCCACCAAGCATCAACACTGCAGTTCATGCACAGCACATTTACTCAGCCAACATTTCCGAATGAGGTAGGGATATCCTCCAAGAACATTTGAGCCAGTCATGGACATATTGTGGTCACAAAACAGGCAGCAACATGTAAATGCACTCAAATGAAGCCAAACAACAAGTGTGATCATCTTGAAATGCTCAAAGTTTTTTCACCAGAGACTTGACAAGATTCATAATCCTAACACCTACAGTAAGTGGGTGCAACTGTGATGCTATTTTAAAATGAATGGGAAGAGGACCACCCAGGTGAAATGTTAGTTGTAGGGATAAAGCCTGAAAAACCGACAGGCCAGGCAACTCTGAAGTAGGATATTGGAGTAAAGTGGAGGTACAATGGTACCTATTGATGACTGGATTTAGTTTTGATTCTGCCTTGCTTGACTGTCTGTCTCTGAGTACCGTGATAGCAGAGGATCAGTGATGTCCTATTTTTAGGTAACTGGAATGGCAAACTAGTTACAAAATGAACAGGCTCCAAATTCAGTGAAAGAGGGGTGAATGCAAAAAAAAAGAGAGAGAGGAATGTCAATTTAATACTTTTGATAATATCGAAAACACACTATTGATTGCAATTTGCTTGTACAATTGTACGGGCAACTATTTCAGCAATGAGCATTGTCGGATGGAGAAAAACATAGACAAGCACAGTGCTGGTTCTTTTTCAACCCGTCAAACACACTTACATCAAACACATAGCCAGCAGCTCTGTGAGAGATATAGCGATGGCAAGGGAAAAGAAAAAAAGGAGCGAGGGAGAGACATAGATGCACAGATTCAAAGGAGCCCGCAAAGCGGGAGCCTGGGGAAACGCAGCTAATCGGAAAAGTATCGCTGTCCACCCATATTCAAACTAATTCCAATGAAAGTTCAGATCCTATCAAATAAGTCCGGGGGGGAATGCCCATAAAACAGACACATGCACACAGTGGGACCCAAATTTAAAGTCCTATGTTACCAAAAGGTTCTGACAATATCAGGTTTTTGCACAGTTACTAACCTACGATCCTTCAAGTGTCTGCTGCTTCATCAATCATTATTGAAGGATATCAAATGTTTGTGTCTATGACTGTTTTGCTTATGTGTGATAGTTGAGATAGGTGCCATGGCAATTTTTTTCCACTGGTGGCTCTGACACAGAGAGAAGAGTAAGTAGCTGCGGGGTTAAGGATAGAAAGATGTCAGCGTTTTTGTCTGTTAGTGTTTATTGAGGAGATGGACATCCTTTAGCTTAAAGTAAGAGGAGAATGAAATGCTTGAAAACAAGGTTCCAGTGATTTGTGTGTGAACACAAACGAGTTTGTGCCTGCCTGCTCACAGTACTAGCATGTGTAAGAGCAGTTATGTCTCTCCCGGTGTGTGCAGAGGGTTGCATGACAGTGTGTGGTTGTACAGATCCCCTTTTGGCAGCAGCAGTGTAAGCCGAGGAGGGTCTTACACGGGCTTTAATCCTGTGCTGAATGTCATCGTACAAGTGTGGCTTTTTCGTGTTCTCAGATAAGAGAGAGACTGAGGGACTTTGACAGAAAATGTGGACGTTGCATACATGTGTACGTATGAGTGTAAGTTCATACGTGAACTTGTTAGAGAAAGACACCATTGTAAAGTGGCCTATCTCATTGGTCCAATGATAAGGATTACAGCAGTGGCACACAGAGGGAGAAAAAGCACAAATCTACATGTTTAAGCTGATGTAACAATGAAGATCTAAATCTAAGGTTTCCCTGGAAAATACCTGTCTGAAAATGCAGTTCGGCCCACCGCACAGGGCTACTTTGGTCAAGCTTTTGCTAAGACTGTTTTATTTCCAGTGTGGGCCCCATTTGAAAATTTGTTTTTTGGCCTTTAGACTCACGGGCTTTAAAACATTTAACTACGCATGTCATATAAGTACCCTGCAGCAAAAGGCAGGCGACCCATTTTGGAATTTGAAACCTGATTTCAGGAAACCTTATCCAGCTCTCAGATGGTCAGTAATAAAGAATGTCAGTGCCTCTAGAAAGGGAAAGAATGGTATCATAGCATTTTCAAATCAATTAAGAGCGGGTTTTTTGTAGTCACACTGCGCAAAATGACACATAGCCCTATTTTACAAGACCATCATAACCTTTGAGACATGATGGGCTCGCGTGAGAAATAAACTGCTGTTATATGAGGCTTAATTAGTGGTCCACTCCCAATGTCGGGTGACAGTCCAAAGGTCCTTGATGTTATTACAGTAGCTCTGTGATAGCCATGACCCTTCTGTACTGACTGTGCACTTCATTGACATTGAGTAGGAGGAAACATGTTACTTTTGATTTAGTTTTCCTCTAAATCTAAGCGGGGTGTCAGATAGCCCAATTTCCATCCCTCGAATAAAGAAAGAAAATAGTCCCTCACTAAATTAATTAACATGCTTTGTCTATGTGTTACATTTCCATGGACGTCAATCTTCTCTTTTATTTGTTTTGTATTTGGACAATTTAGTAGCACATAGGAGTATGCTGGTGTGTGATTTAAGACACGAGTTTCATTCGTGATATGCCTCAAGGAAGTTGATTAGGACGAATAAATGAGTTGTGATCAAGGTTCACATATCAGACATTCAGCAGGCACGAGATGCCCTTTTGTCTCTCGGCCTCAGACGACTTCTCTTTCCAGTGACCAAGTCTATTATTGGTTGTCTGTGTTAAAAACACCTCTGTTGTTGCAACCAACAGAGGCTTTAAGCAAGACCCTAAGCTTTGTGGTATTTCAGTGCTTTTAACTGTGTGTGTGTGTGTGTGTGTGTGTGTGTGTGTGTGTGTGTGTGTGTGTGTGTGTGTGTGTGAGTGAGTGAGTGAGATAGTTAGAGAGAGCGAGAGAGAGAGAGAGAGCATTTTTGTTAAGGAGAGAGAAGAGCAGGAAGCACAGGAAGTCAAAGGAAAATAGCAGGTTTAAGGTGAGAATGTTGTGATTCCCTTGTCTATGTCTCTAAATCCCTTCACCTCTCTCCATCAGTGTCTCTTTGTGAATGTTCAAACAATCTCATTGGGATGTAATCCAACTTGAACAGGGGATCTGACCTCTAGACCATCCCACCGAGGGCTCCCTTTTGCGGAACGATTTTCGTTCACACGTACAAAGATACAGAAACACTCAAGAGTGCCTCAACAGGTGCGAGTTTCTGCTAGAGGGAAAGACTTTTGTGTGCTGCAATCCTGATAAGCTCATAAAACACTTATAATCCTGCTAGGATGTCATTGACTTTTAGCTTTTTTTGATCTCTCTTTTACGCGCAAACAGACAAACATATACGCAGCTGTAAAACAAGAACTCATGGTTAGGTATTTTATGTTTTTCCAGTTTGATTCCAACATCTCTCGGTTCTTTCACAACCTTTAAATCTACATTTCTGTGATGTCTGTCAGGCATATGGAGGAAGATATAAAGATAGCTGATGAAGGCTTAAACAGAGAGAATGCAGAAGAGAGAGGTGAAAAATGGTGACAGCTTTAGGTGTACAGATTTATTATTGTGGGACGGTTCAGCCTTTTTTATACACAGAGAGCAAACCAGTTACACCCAGCATGTCCAGACAGAAAGAGGAGGGTGAGGTGGTTTAGTAAGAGAATTACACAGACATACTGTATCTTTCGCAACTCAAACCCTGAATGTATGTATTTGCTCAGATAAGATATTAAAACAAATGCAGGTTAGTTATGTTTAGGAAAAGGGGAGCACTCGTATTCCATTCATCAGTTTTCCAACCGGTATTATCAGTAAACCGAACCACTTCCACCCAAAAACTTAACCAAACATTCCCATCACTATGGAGAGAAACACCTCATCACCACCTCCTGTGGTGCTGTGCTTTCCACAATTCATCTTGGGAGGTCAAAGCCCAGTACTGTGTCCAAAAGTCTAGAAAAGACTATGAAGTAATTGAACTGTTTGTCATAATGTAACGAGATAAGGGCCTAAAGGTACAGGATGCCGTATTTCACACTGGTTATAGGGCCAGTGCTTTGGGGCTTTTTGCTGCATAAGTGATCAGGATACAAATACTGTAGACATCATACAACTTTCAAAATGCTTTAACTGGATTATTGCTCTTCTTAAGACTGTATTTCAAAGAAAGCCAAGTTGTAACCAAACTGCCCCTCAGAGCCCATATATTTGGGGGATTTCCCCCTATCCTTCAGTGGTATGAAGCGTATAAAGTCACAAAGCCTCAGGTCCACAGTGAGAGAGATTCTCTGTTAGCAGCTTCATCACATTTAAGTTTTAAGCTACCTTATCTACCAATCATTGTCATACATGCCATTTTATCTCCACCATCCAAATGGGCAGGTGAAGTTCCTGTAGATTAATTTTGATGAAGATTTGCTGCTTTGTTGATGAGAAGTAACAAAGGGGGACCGAATAGTCAGGCTATATCACAGCATTTTGAAAACTGTTTTGACTGTTCTTTTTTGAATCTTAATAAAGTGTCATTCAGTTTCAATACTTACTAGGGTTTGAGTCTTTTTTTCTAGATAACCGTGTTTGTACTGTCATTATTTTTTTCAGTGTCACCGTATTTTGCTTCAACTTTGTACCACAGTCTGGCATTGAGGGGAGGAGCAAGAGCACGCATTTTACCTATAATTTACATACCAAGGAGCCAGGGTCTGTCTGTCTCCTCGAGAACCCGCAGGGCAAAGTCTCAAGCACCTTTAGGAAATAGACAACTAAGGTTTACGTTGAACATCCAAATTTTATGTCAAGCCTCTTTCACACGCTAACCCATGTGGACGTGTTGAACATCTGGCCTGGGCGAAGACTGGCGTTTGCCTTTTGCTCAACTGATCAATCAAAGTTGACCGGGCTTTCCAATGGGCTGTCCTTGTAGAAAGCATGGAAGATAGAGGGTCTAAAGAAGTGCTGATGCAATTGTTTCAAAATGTTCCCTCATCCTCATGTATATTGCTCCTTTACATATTGAAACTTTCCAGTGTCACCCACAACAAATGAATTTCCCTTATTATGAATATCCCCTATTATCTTATCTTATCTCTTCACCCATTTGTACCACCGTCCATTCATTCATACAATGAAAAGGCCAGCATGTATACCCCGATTCATCATTAGGAGGGTTTCAGAGTTCAGGAGCCCCTGATTGCAGAAGACACAGCAAAAATGACCATGGTGTTGACATCTGTCAGTGCTAATAAAGTAAAATTCAGTTTCTAAAATTGTCATGAATCATCTTGATATTTGTAATAAAACTTTTTCAAACCTTAGCAGCAAAACAATGCAATGACCTCTGACCCAAGCGGTCAAATTCAACTGCAAAAGGAGAAAATATATTTTGGTTTGAATGAGTTCGCTCGTATGACAGAAAGAACTATGCTTACAGATTTAATTGGTAGAGATCTCAGGCTAGGAACATTAATTGGTCCCTTATGCAGACACCATACCTGTTTGGCTATGTTTAGGTGAGATTGTCTTAGACTTATAAAGCCAATTAACAACCAAGCACATCCAATCCACAAGATATGTGTGTTGCACTCCACCTACTGGGCTTCATAAAGGCTGCATAAAGCCATTGTGATTTACAAGAGCACATGTCTGCTACCTTTCACTGCATGGATAAATACGGATGACTGGGGATTTACTTTTGATAATGGGAGTGTAATCACAAAACCCCACTCCTAGTCTCAGTGCCGGGATACATTTGAGGGGACTGTGTGCGTCTGTGCTCTAGCATGTGTAATAAGTGTGTTGTGGGTGGTTAAAGGGAGCTTACCCAGACAAACAGCTTAATGATCCAAACATCAGGTGTCTAACTGACTCTTTCATACAACTTCAAAAAAAAAACCAAGAAAACCACAAAAAGAGGAGTAAACTTGCATGATAGCACTTCCCTCACTGGCTCCGTCCACCAGCTCCTCCTTTGTCTGCTGGGGCTGATGATCACTCTGGATTTTGTCTGTCTACAGCTTGCCAACATGACAAAGATGAATCACCATGATTGATGCTTTTCAATTACTTAATTTAAAGTAACTGTGCCAAAGCTCATTGACACATTGATGTATAATTATTGAACCTTATTGCAAGAACCTGTGCAAGATCTGCTAACACATGCATAGTATTATCAAGTTCAACAACATCTCATGTATTATGGCTGCATAGGCTCTATTGAATAATTCTATTTAACTTACTTGTTATAATAAATTCATTTTTTTAATCTCTAAGTTAAAACTCGTTGGGGTGTTTAAATGAATTACTCGGAACAAATTAAGTTTTTCTTCTGTTTCTCTCCACAGTGAGACAAACAGTCGTTTGATTATGCATGAAAGGAAAGAAGTGTAATAAATAATCCAGGTGTTGGTTCAGGATGCACTGAAAAAGATATACATATAGACCGTTCCGTTGCCGGTTCTTAGGTGTCGGTGAGTCATTGACGTTTCTCCACTCATGTTCATCCTAGTAGAATAACCTTTAACCCTAAAGACTGATGATGCTGACAACTGGATGAGGGATGGCCTCGGTCAGACGCCTCTCCTGACCTCCAATCTGTGGTTCATTGGCCCACAAAGAGAAATGACACATTAGGGCTACACACATGTGCAAGGAGAGAGACACCCAAACATTACTCCCATGCAAATACATGGTGTTTTTGCACACTTAAGGGCACGTACGGACACACTTTCAAGTCTGCCGAGCACTATTCAGCGAGGAGTTCAATTTTGCGAAAATCCAAGCCAACTCTTGTGCCTATAAATGTTAAATGCAACACACATTAAGACTCCCTAATGCAAGTTCAGTGTTCAGTTTAGAACATTATCCTAAAGACATTTGTCTAAAATCCACTGAGCTACATTTAATTAGAGAACATTCAAATAAGGAATAAAAAAGTCCTGCATTAGGCTTTTTAGTATTTATTCATTTCATTAACACTGGCTCCATTGTTGATGTTATTTGGCAGACTCCTCTTCGAGGATCATATATGTGCCATCAGCTGTTTGTAATTAATGTGTGGGGTAGGAAGTATGTATAATGAGGATTCAGAATAGGCGTCAGGCTGAACCGTTTAAGACGCCGTGGGCAGAATTGACTTTTGAAGACAACCTTTAATTAAAACTCCATTCACATAACATTTGAAGCATTATTTTTGTTTGCCGCTCTAAAAACAGAACACAAAACATCTCCTGCTTTACAATTAAGTAAATCCTCGGTGTTTGGGACCTCGCCGTTTCAAGTTCCAACATTAAAGCGGTGTCTGGACCAAAATTGGCCTTTAAATATGCTAATTTGTCTCTTTAACTCATACTTTTCAATGAGCGTGGAGAATATTTAGACTCGAATGAATGTGAGGACAGCCCTGTTGTGCAAAACTTCATACAAACATTCCACAAAGTGAAGCTACTTAAATTCAATGCCAGGAACACAAGAGCACAAAAACATACAGTCTTGGGTAGAGGAGGATTTCAAAAATTTTCTTTAAAAAAAAAAAAAAGAGAGAAAAAGAAATGACATGAACAATGAACTGTGGGTAAAAAGAGAGAATAGAATTTGTGTGCAAGTAAAGTACTTAAACTTGCATCCAGAAAATTACATTTCAGCTGATCAAACTGTAGAATTAACGAAGACAAAACGTTTGCAACCCCAGTTTTGTTGCTTACAGAGTGCTATGGTGTCCGTCTAAACCAAGGCTCAGACACAAAAAGAGCTTGGTTACACGAATAACACATGTTTAGAAAACATCCGGGTTTTGATTTGTCCCTAAGATCACTTCAATTTTGTTTTCAGTGTTACAAGATAATCAGTAACTGTACTGCAGACGTCAAAACTTTGCAATGAAAACAGCAAGCCTTTCACGGATACAATGAGACACAACTCATCTCAGATTATAAACTGTGCCCCCCCCCACCCCCCCCCCCCCCGAAA
>CAAKHD010013907.1:611176-625366 GCA_901007705.1 Fistularia tabacaria
CTTCCCGCAAAAAAAAAGCACAACACCACACCCAATAAAAAAAACACCCCCCCCCCCCCCCCCCCCCAAAAAAAAGTAGATTTACAGCAGAAAGTATTAGTCACTTGATCCATACTTCTGCTGAATAACATACACTACATCACAACACACTGCATCCAGAGGCTCTGACTGGTTCAAACTGATGCCTAAGGGGTTGGATCAAGAATCTTGCCTGACCATGACTTCCTTCCACAGTTACTACAGATGAGATTAATGTGGTTCATACATCATTTGGGACACTTGGATTAAAAAAAGAACACTAAAGGCAAAACATTAGAGACAGGCAATTCAGAGAAAATCTACTTCCCCAACACCCAAACTAAACCATTTTCCACAAATAAATGGGATTAAGCACTTTCTCGCTGAAATCTATTTCATGAATTGCTCAGAACACTTACACACCCACAGAAAGTAGACACACAAACATTGCATTCAGTACAAACACAGCAACGGCAAATGGAAGTGGTCTTCTTGACTTGTTTTACCCTTGCCGACTCCTAAATTCTTCCTGAATACACATAGGCAGACACAAACATGCACACAAATATAGTTCTGTCCCCATTTGGAAAGCCTGTAAGCTTCTTTTCTCTTCATTCAGTACAAATAACTTCACGGTGGGATAAAAGCATAAAGTTTCCCGAACCCTCTTCCCCCTCTCTGCTTCACTCTTTTGGCTCCATATTCTCCTTCACTTTTTCCTTTAACCCACTTCTCTTGTGCTCTCTGCCCAAAAGGACATTCTTATTTCATTAGAGGGGGGTCTGGGAGGCCAGGAGGGTAAACAAAACCTCCATAATCAACAGCAGGACATACACAATCTGAACGAGCCATTCAGGACTCAGTGTTTTCTGAGAGAGAGAACAAGCTAACCAATCCAAATCCACACCTGGATGCCGAGAACTTGCCAACTCGTGCTCTTTCCTAGATCTGTGTGGAACTAAAACTGTAGCTTTGCGCGGGGCGTCAAGGAAACACCAACCAAAGAAAGCATGCCTGCAAAGACAATGATATGCACACAGATCCCTAGCTATTTGTCTATCGGAGCTGTCATCTCTGTTTGTTCATATTAGGAAGGGCTCACTCAGGGACAGGATATGGGGATTAGGTCTGGCCTTATTGCGCTGTAGCTACACACCACTAAATGGCTCCCATCTGTTCTCCCATAGAGAATGGCTAATACATGTTAGCTGTGCTTGCGTTGTTCACTGCCAGAATAACAGCAGCGGATAGATGAGCAGCATTGATATCGCTAGCCACAGCAGCACTCAGCGCTAAAGGCTAATGTGCCCGGCTTATTCTATTAGATTGGAATAAGAAGAACAAATACAAGCACACATTTACTCACACACACACATACACACGCACACACATACACAAACGCACACGCAGACATACGCACGTTTATACGCAGGCATGCACACAAACTCTACAACAATGCAGGACTGAAGGTACTCAAGCAGTAGCCAAGCTCCGTGTCTGAGTGTAGGTTTACCTTGAAGAGCATACATTAGAGGAATATAAGCTCAAATCTGTGGTGGAAAGAACAGGAGTGATGGAAAAAGATGGAGGGATGGAAAGAGGGAGAGAAATGGGGCAGTGTGGTCTGTTTCATTACGGTGAATCCTGACACTGCTGCGTTCTCAACACACATGGTCTGGATTATAGGCTATGTGGGCTGCTCTGACGCTGTATATACTCAGCAACGCTCTCTTGCACACATACGCGTGCACACGCGCAAGAAACATTGTGGCTAAACACACACAAGCTTTGCACTGCATCAAGACAAACTATTTGCTCACACACATATTAGAGGACGCTTAATCCCGGCAGCAGTGCTGAGGCAAAGTGAATAACTACTAAGTCACAGAGGTTAGTGAAAGAATCTGCTTGTGATGGTCCACCTGTGGATTATTGGGGGAAAAGAATGAGATGTACTGGAAACTATGAGTACACCAGGGCTGGTTTTGTCTCTAATTCCCATATAAACACATAGGCACCCTTCTTTTGTACCCCTCATTCCCTACATCTCTTTCTCATTCTCTCATCTCACAACTACAGTGTGGTTTTATTCTGCCCTTCTCTGTTTTACACACCCATGCATTAGCTTCAAGCAAACCATAACCCTCTCATAACAGACCCCTTTTCGCATGTGTGTGTTCAAAGGCACCCAAGTCTATGGGGGGGCTTCAATATAAAACCCCCAAAACAGGAATTATCTTTATGACTCTGCATTCTTTGTTTTATGCATTTCAACATGTAGCCTTAAAAAAAAAAAAAGCCTTGTGACTGTTCTGTGGTATATTGCAATTAACTACCCCACACACTGGCACACAACAGGGCGGGGCAGTGCGGTAAAATTTTACTATTACTGAAAAAGCAGGGCTCGGAGAGACAGACTTAACCTCTGGTTTTTGTCACTGTGTCGTTTTTATCACCTCCGGACCCTGGTAGACTCTCTTCAGTCTGCACGGTGCTTATAGAACTAATACTGCACAGTCACCTATATAGCTACACAATGAAGGCACATGATGCAGTGCAATCAACACATGAACCTCCAACAAAAATGCAGTCATAAACCTGTGTATTACCTGAGGAACCGAGTCCACTGGTAATCAGACCCTCTGAGAAAACAAACCATGTTCTATTACTCCTTCATCTGTGAGAGTTGGATAATGTTTATTGAGACACCACCGGTTCATTGCCGAAGATTTCTCCGGCCCACTCAAGTGATTTTTCTGAGAGATGATTTCAAATATCAGGAATAACACATCTTTGGAAGGAGGGAAGTAAGTCTAAAATAAACACAAGCAAAACAGCAAAAGGTGTGTGATAGTAACTCACTTTTGATGCAGGGTTCCCATGGCAGTCATTCTCATGCCCATATGCCCTCTTCATCATCCTGTGAAACACATCAAGGGAATCAGACAGGGTGTGATGACATCAATGAATAGATGAAAAGGATGGGCTGAGGCTGGATGGATCAGTTCCAAACTTGTTTGCATAAAGGCTGTGGGAAAAAGAGTTAAAACAGATTTAAAATCTAATGTTATTACTCATTTGCATTCATTTAGAAGTCGTGATACAATCCAGTTAGAGATATGGCCTCTACGGTCAAAGTCAGTTGGACTTTACTTTCAACTTTTTCTACAATTACAGGTTTCGCTAGAAATCTGTAATTGGCAAAGGAAAAAGACGTCCACACCTTGATACTATATCGACCAAATTCAGCAAAGTCTACAAAATGTTGCCACTTCCACAGAAGTTATCCAGTGGCTCTGCATTTGTTTGTTTTTTGTTCCAAATCATAAGACCACTGAGTTTGACATTTCCACTGTTACTGAAAGATGTGTTTGTAAACTTGACAACAAAAGCCAAGCCATGTTTGTTTTCTTTTTCCTACCCTTGTGCATAAGTAGACCCAGGACATTGTGTCCACACATCATTGCATATAATCAGGTTGGAAGACTGCTTCATTTTATTCTTGACAGATCTGGACTGAAATGTACTTCTATAAAAAAAGAAATGAAATTATTAGGGCCATGAACACCAAAAACTGAGAACCTGAGAGTAACCCACACCTTCACAGTTTGAAGCAGCGGGTCACTGCCTGGGCCTCTTTTCTCCATAGCTGAGAATCATGAGTTGCCCTATGGCTTTAATGTAGAAAATGTTATTCATGTTTTTCATTCAAAAACAAGCAACAAAAAAAAGTTGAAAGTCTTGAAATGTTTTCTTCACTATATTTTTGGGATATAATCAAACACATAAGGGGTTTTCTTGGGGCTGAAACTATGCAGACCTGCCAAAAAAGGGAGTTTAATTCTTTAAGACACTAATAGCAGGACGCTTAGCGTGAAATGCCAGCTAACAATAGTCATACCTTTGCATGCATAGGTTGTAAAAGCAAAACAACGCAATGCATGCAAACAGTGCTATAAAGCATATAAAAAGGTCTTGGCAGCAGGCCACAGCAGCTTTGGATGGCCTGAGAGGTTGTGACAAGCTTGGTGAACTCAGTGGGCTAGAACTGAGAGGCTAGGCTATTGACACAAACTGATCATGCTACATGCTAACGGCTAACAAGCAATGAATGGCTCTGACAGGTCCCATAAACAGAGCCAAACTATAACCACTCACACTGCCAGGTTTAGAAGGCACACAAGAAAACATCTGCACACTCACACATATGCATGCTCGCAAATGTGCACAAACACACAAACACACAAACAGGCTGAATACCATGTGCTACTTCTCATAAATCTGAAACAAACAGCATGTTAAGGCTTAGAAAAAAAAGTATAACAACCCAAGAGAAAGGGTTGTATAATTCAGATTCTGATAAACACTTTATGGCTGTTTTCTATTTCCTCCTGAGACCAATGCCAAGTATCTGGCAGTGGCGCTGGCACAGCTAAATGAAAACAACATGAATTCGGGTGCATCTCTAGAGGAATAAATGGACTTCAAGAGGATGTCTATCCGGCTTAAATTTCACCTGTCCTTTGACATCCATCACACATGAAGTAGAACGCTTCAAGATACAGGAATGGGAAGGACTTACTGAATATACAAGTCCAATTTTTGGATATATGATTTTGGAGCTCTGAAAATTCCAAACAAATGCATCCAATCATGTTTGCACATCTTGGCTGGATATCATGAAGACACAATCAAATAAACCCATTTATAAAGTGACAAAAAAGAAGTCCCTGGTTGTACTTACTATTTATAGTCACTGTTTATGTGTGATCAAAAAGGAGGTGAGCAAATCCTCTCCTTGTAATTGTCATTATAATTATCATAATCATCAGCACTGTCATTATCATCAGATCAGCAAATTGTACCCTTAAACCGACACAAAGTTCACCTGAGAAAACTGTGCTCACGCTATATTTTCACAAATATAATCTATAGGTATACAATATTAAATTTACTACTGTATAATATGACCAATCTACACAAATGTTTTATCATTTTCTTTACAACCAGAGGAAGGAATCCCAGTGAGACGAATGATATAGTTTTTTACTGATCGGATTCCGCCAAACTTTAAAACTCTAAAGTGTTCCATACGGCGAGCACAATAAAAACTAGAGAGGTAAAGCAAGGCTGCCTTGCCATACAGCAGAAGAGGCATTTATATGGAATAAGAAAAGGGGAGTAATGTCTGATCAAAAAATAAAAACAATTATCCCAGCCTCTGGAGAAAAGTGGGTACAACTCACATCTTTTGATGGAATAATTTGACTTTATATTATGATATTTTATTCTACTATCTTTTTAAATTATTTTCATGGTTGGAGAATTCAGGTTAACAGCATCAAAGCCAACAGCTAAATTATTTGCATGCCTAGAATATGATCAGTTGTGTGCATCCTCACAGCGTTACACAACATCCTAAGCATTCTGGAAGTGATTCTCATCAAATATAGAGAACTGGGGCACCTTACAGCACTGAAAAAATAGCAAATGACCCTACTGCTCCTTAACTGCTTCAGATGGGCAGGTTTCTTCCTGCAGGGGAGTGTCAGTGAGGAAGAATGTGAGTGTAATGAGACAGGATAACAAAATGCTTTCTGTACTGTTAAGGTTGAGGAGACACTTTGTAAATGAAAACCATTTACTATGATGGGCATGGTCTGTCGGTGTGTGCTTGGAAGGCATCAGGGTCAGGGGATCCCCGGTGCATGTTTGACTCCAATTAAGACAGCAGTTTCAGAAACATTTATAAGGCCTTGAAACATGTAATGGGCCATATCAAAACAGCTGTGAAGATTTATGGTCAGGTGGAAATCCCCAGGTATCATTTTAAACCATGAAAGACACAAAGGTAAACTCCATTTTCCTAATTTTTGGAATCTCCCGTGTAACAACCTCTTGACAACAATAGATATCTGACAAGTTCATATTGTATTCAGACAAAAAGCTCCTACCAACAAATGAAAGACTGTAATGCCTACTCTGTTGTTCTTTAATAAACCACTTTTTTCCTGACAGCAATTTCCTTGGGTTACACAGTGTCATAAAACACAGAGGTGTGAATTGAATCTACTCTTACACATATGACTGCAAATGCAGAGTACAAGACACCTTTGCATGAATACACACTCACGCATATATCCGCAAGCATTCCACGATAACAAAAACAGTTTGTTCTTCCTCAGCTGTCTTCTAACAGTCACATTAAGTCTGTCCTCAGGGCAGTCTGGATATAATACCCAGCCACAGAGAAGTAGCTCATATGAGAGATGAATGATATATAAACTAATCTCACTCACAAATCCCATTGATCAAAAACACTCATTTGGCAGCTCTTCTCTTCAGGCCCCTTATCCAAATGATATGAATAACTTTGACTTGGCAAGGAGCATTGGGGTTGAAAGAGCAAAGACAGAAGAGAAAAGAGGCTGGAAATTTCATGCTGGCGAGTCCTGACCACAACTGAGCAGCGGTGGGGATGACAAATTTTGAAATTGCATCAACTTTGAAACTTTCAAGATGAGAGCCTACGATATGTCATGTTGTGTAAATAAGCCCGAGACTCAACGTTTTCTGTGTGGGTGAGTGTGTTGCTTGTGTGTGTTCACAATGACCTGGTCCATAGGGGGTCTGTGGTTGGCATGCGGGGGCCCTCTCGGCAGGCTTCGGTGATGCATATTTGATGAATGCGAGTGGTGAGAACGGTGAGGATGATGAGGCTGAATGTGGTCTTCATCATAGTTATCTGCTATCATCTTCATCCGGCTCTGAGTCTGTAAACAAAAATGAAAAAAAAAATTCCAACACATAATTATCACACACTAATATTTGGCCTTTTGTTTCACAGAAAATTCATTTATTTTTCTCTTGAAAACGTTCTCAGGGTCTGATGTTTCTCAGGGCTGATTAAGCAGAGGCATTCTTGGATAAGGAAATAACAATCAAGGATGATAAAAACAGTACCACTAACAACCCTTGACGGCTCATAAATTGAGTGAGTCCGAGTGCGTGATAAAAATATCGTAAGCCTGTCAAATGTCATCCATTTTGCAAATTATCATTTAATTGAATTAGACGATGCTAGTAAGAACAGTTAGCGAGTGTTCCATATAACCTAAGGCCCCAGGCTTTCTGGCTTGGTTGAGGAACCCGCATTCTAGATGCGGTGATTAAAATTACTCTGAAATATGCATCATTCTGCATGTCTGTAACTACGCAAGTCAGGCTGAATAACTTTTGTATCTGTGTGGGTGTGTATGTTTCTGCAGAACTGATGAGTATTTGTGAGAGAGGCTGTCATACTGCCAACATCATTGCCTTGGAGAAACAGCCTCCGAGGACCAACATTAACAATCAGCCTAACTCCTGTGAGCCCAGTTGGCCGGGAAATAGACAGAGACAGAGTGGGTGCAGATGTATTGACAGGCTCAGCTTTATTCCTTTAACTGCAGATACATCTCCCTAGGGCCAATATGATGGTGGAGTGAGAGTTGCACTTGGAATGAAACAATCTGAAGAAAAGACATGCACACATCTCTCATCCAGAATCGTGTGGTTTGCTTAACTTAAATCATAGCACTGTGGTAGAAGGAGAAAAAGGAAAAGTCAGCTGCACAAATATGAGAGAAATGCAGCCCGGGGACATTGCTGTTGAGATAAGGTGCTAAAGTCAAATAGCTGAGGGACCACATCAGTGAGAGGATTTGGTATCAGCGGGTTTAGCAAGTACCCTTAATTGAAGAAGAACAACTTTAGATGAGTACCTTGACACCAGAGTTTGAAGAAAAGAGAGATAAAGACAATGATTGAAGGACAGAGGAGGGTGCAGCCAGACCCCAGACCAGTGGTTAATGCTGTTAAAAGCCTGGCTGGGGTGTAGAGCACACCTCAATCTCAGGTGTTGACATTAGCAGGTGTGACTGGGTGGAGCTGGCCTCAGTTTACGTTACAGAGCTAACACCTGTCATTGAGGCTAGTGCAACCACAATAATACAGCAGGCAGCTAATGAGACTACTGTAGACGCTTCTATTGTAAAGTTCTCGGTGGGATGTATTTTGAAGCCAAATATGTGGCAGAGAGTCAAAAATATGTTTAGTCTTTGTTGCTTATCTTATATAAACACATTATTTTTGCATGTTCACCAAATTCTAACGTTATTAGTCAGAATTAGAGGTCATAAGTCTTACAGTGGATGTAAATCTATACGGATGCATTTTATATTTATTGAGCTGAAACAAAAATACCAAAGACTAAATTCATGATTGACTCTCGAGGAGTCTGGCATGCGGTCAGGACAGCCCACATTTAGATATCCAGTTGAATGAAACACCATATGGATGTACATGGCGAACGAACACATTTCACTCTATTAAGTATGTTATTGTGTGCATGTACCTAGGAGGTCTGCGTATATAAAAATATATAATAAAATGTGCATGTTCTCATCATGATTTAATTAGTGGGTTTTGCTGCAAAAGCAGATTGTTAATGGCCTCCATGCCTGGGTGTAAAAAAATAAAAAACTTCCAGAACACAGTACTTGTATTGGGAAACAAAAGTACAGGAGAGGAGAGAAGAGAAGAGAGTAATATCTTTAGATCTGTCATTATCGACAATGACATCCCATATCAATTAAGGCTTTCAGGTAACTGGTAAAATGTCTGTGTCAGTGTATAAAGGCCCAGCAGCTTGTCTCCACATTGATAACCATGGTCAGCGGTTCATCTCAGGATCAAATCAAGCCTTTTTTTAATTAAAACTTCTTCCTCAATCGTAGAGGATGTATGATAAATTATTGGAAAACAGAAGGCTAATTTAATTGCAGAATTAGTCAACGAACAGGTGGCTAAGAAAAGTTTATTGTTTTCTCCTTTATTTTTTAGTATCAGGTTTATTTGAAGGCCTATACTGTATACGGGCAAACTTGATGTAACTGGAAAAAACACAGAATTGCTCTAAAAAGATTGGTTTACACAGTTCACTCCCAAAGGCACACCTTTGAAAAGACACACATAATCTTTTAAGGAGAGAATGGATACTCGAGTTCCTCCAAAGTGAGTGGGGTAAAAGAGAAAAAGCCACTGAAAATCTTTACCTCAGAGAATTAGAAATGTATGTTTTCTCGACTTCAAAGCATTGCTGATGTTTAGCAATTCATCACTAGGATGGGACCACTCGGACAATTCCCACATGGGGAAACATTTGTTCTAAATCTCCTCAGGATGTCTAAACAGTACACTTTTCATGTGTGGGTGTGTGTTAGTGTGAGAGTATGGCTTATCCTCAAAGGGTAGCAAGCTGTCTGGAAAAAAAAAGGGAAAGTTTATATGGACCGCCCGCTTGCACAGAAACACAAATGCACAAGATACCCGAAAAGTTGAATATGGAGTCAGACAGGGCACCGCTATCTGTAAATCTATCTGCTGTCTCTGGATCAGCTTTCTCCTCGGAGACTCTGAGTCACATAATTCCATGGCATTTCCTTGTCAGTTTCCTTCCACTATTGGCTGTTTGGTACCTGAGGTAGGCAACCTATCCTGATATGTGTGTCAATGGGCCAGGAGACAGAGGGGTGGGTGTGTGTCCTGTTTGGCAACATAACCTCCAGAGAGCACATTCTGTAGAATGAAAGGAGCTGCAGTAGTGTAAAGAGTCCCAGGGGAAACTACTTGCCTTACAATCTCCTGAAAAAAATGGAGGCCTAATGTTTTTACGGCACCAATATTAGGTGGCTTTAGCTTTGCCTGGAACACCTTTGTCCTTAGTGGGGGTGCAATCAGGAATTTATATCCATGTATGTCTCATAATCTTTCAGAAAACAATTAAGCATACAATGCATCATAAAGAGGATACAAGGAGGAAAACTTGTGTATTCCCAGCCAATATTTCAACTCCACCCCTTTTTTTTTCTTAGCTTAAGGCCCAGGGACCACATCGTTGCAATTATAGCTCATCACATCATCAGGTGGACTGTAAATGCTGGTTGCCCAACGGGAAAACATGACGCATCCAATGGCGATAAACAGATAATGGCCTTTCCTTGAAATTCCTTTAATGAAGTTCTACCCCCCAAGAACACCTTGCCATTTACAAGACACAACAAACACAGGTTCTCTCTTAAATGCACACCCCGCCACTGCATCTGTTGGCATTTTAAATGCACCATGTTTCCCAGAAGCCTCACTGACTCAGGAGACTGTGCATGAGGACTCCCAGCTGTTGGCCCATTATTGTTAGCATTTATGTTAACTCAGTCACCCATTTAGACTCAGTAGACTCAAGTGATCAGCAAACTGTAGTCAGATTTTAGTCACATGGAGCACTTTAGGTCATGAGTGTGGGAGGGTGAGTACGTAGGTGACTTTTTTGACCAGAAGATATCTGCTGGTGTCTCATCAATGATACTACGACAGAGCGCAGACTGTAATGCGTCATACATATAAGTGTCTGATTGCAACAGAGCTTTACGAACTGGTTTTCATTATGTACCTGGATTTGGAACCAGATTTCCACATTTTCAGGTTTGGCTTAAGATGGCAGAATATAAGAACTGTGTTTTGAGGCAGGGAAGTCAATTATGTTTATTGCCAGAATTATTAACTTTTATTTGTTCGTTTAAAACTTGTTTTACAATTGAAAAGATTGCCCATCAGGCTACTTTGATTTAAACAAAGGTTTATGTTCAAGAGTTCAAAAGTTTGAACCATTTTTGCACTGCATTCATAAACACAACCGAAATGTCAACCAAATGGTAACTATAAACAAGGCTCCACTTGTTTCAGACATCTCACAGCAGTTTACGATATTTAGTATTTACGAAATACTGGAATTACATTTTGAGATTAGTTTTGGTTTATGTGATACACAGTTCGGACCTACAGTTGGGAAAGAAAATAGTCACAAAATGTGTTTATAAAGTACGTTCCATTAAATGCTGCACAAATACGAAGTCAGGGAAGCTAGATGTATCAAATTAAGCTTCTTTAATAATAATAAATACAACTATCTGGTATTTGTAGGTCCTGACTGGAATTTGAAAAAGTTGCTGTGAAAGATACTGGGTGTTAATGTCCAGACCTATCAACAGATTGCATTTTATGACTTTCATGAACAGCTGTGAGACAGCAATGCATGACTCCTGTGCAAACCAGTCAACCTATTAGACCAAAGGCACAGCACATTTAATGAACTGCTAGTTGATAGATACAATGCCTTTGAGATCACATGGTGGATGGACATGTACCTGCTGTTTGAGTTGGTGCATGAGTCTGTCTTTTTCCCTCTTAAGCGCCATCACTTCTTCCTGGGCTTTCCTCCGGTTGGAAGAGGATAACTCCAGCAGGGCAATGTTAGCATCCTTTTCACTGATGGCTGCAAGTAAAGCTTGCTGCCTGGTTGGGAGAAAGTGACATTTTTTTGAAAATAGTCTCTATAAGCACAAAGTAAAAATTAGAATGTTGAGTAAAGTTTTTAATGGCATGCAAGGACAGGTTATCATTACAAACAGTTATAAAGCCTTTAGTCACCATTTGTGTATATACAGATATCACAGCAAACTTCGTCATTTCTAACTCAGACAGAGTCCACAGAAGGGAAGCAGACATCTTTGAAGTGGTTGTTTAAGTGCAGTATTAGTAGTACCTCAATGTGACTCATGGGCATGTAATAATGTAATGGAGGCTAATAGAGCAGACGGGGGGGATATGACATATTTCCTCTGTCAGTGCTTGTTACTGCAATGTTTGTGTGTGTTGTGAATATGTGTACAGAGCGCAAATAACTGTCTTCAGGTGTACAGGACACACACGCACGCACACACACTCAGACATGCAAATATACACCCACAAAACACAAGAATGCTTTGCGTAAATGTCTGCATCTTTTGTGGTGGATCGGTGATGACTGTCCTCAGAGCAGGATGTCGTAAATTGAGTCTTATGGTCAAAAGTAATTCCTTCCCCCTGCTGTTATAAACACATTCAGAAGCAAAATTGATTCTCATAGCTACTCAAGAACACACACTACCTGTCCTTTTGCCACAGTCTCAAGGCAATCCATAAAACATTATCAAAAAAGAAAAGAAGACACAGAGAGCATTAAAAGAATACATAAACACGTAACAACCAAGTGTACAGTGGTATTTAAGGCTTCTGTCTCTGTAATCAGCTCAGTCTATAATGTTCATTTGAATGATCATAGCAGGAAGCCTCACATTAGAGTATAGCAGAGAAGTTAGAAAAAAAATATCGTGGCTGGATGCCATGTGCTTTTAATCACATTTGAAACTAGAAGAGCTGTCTGTAGAGTGCAAAAACCTGCCAAGGCCAAAGTAAAAAGAAAAAAAAAAATCACAAACCAACAGAAAACATGACCTCTTTGGCGGAGGTAATGATGGAGGCATTAAACCAGCATGGTAAGGTAAGGCAATTTGTGGGTTTGTCAGAGGTTATGGTAAGGGATGAAGGGGGAGGGAGAGTGCATTCAAATTACTCTTTGTGCTCAATTAAAAATTGACCTGCATTGAAGTGTTTTTATTCCATGATTTAAGTCCCTGTAGAAATAACTCAATTGCAAAAATAAACATGCTGAACTCAGAATAAAGTCCTGCTGCTCTGGGACTCCACATTTGGTGTTTTTAGAACAATTATCTACACACCGCATCTGGATTCTTGATTCTCCCATTCAAGACCATTAATAGGCTGCTGTGTGTTTGTGTGTTCAAATATGCGCTCCCATTTGTGCCTTTATTTGTGTGCGCATGAATTTGTGTGGATTGAAGCAGCTAATCACACCATTAATCACAGAAATGGACCAAGATGACACTTTTCGTCTCCCCACACCTCCTTAGGTATTTTCTTTTAAAATGCTTGTCGTAAAGGGAACACACACATACTCGCAGACCTAAATTACACTTGTGACAGAGCAAGTGGTTTACACTACATGCTTATTTAGTTTGACTTTTCGTAATGTACAATAGGGAAATATTCTCAGTTTAAAAGGAGCCCAAAAAGTGTGACAGGTTTTCTTTTGTTTTTAATCACTCCCGAATGGCTTCCAATATTAGATCCATGGTCTGACTCTGGATCGGGATAAATTAACAATTTAAGTGTGATAATATTACAATATATTAATTTAGTTCTCAGTGAGTTTGTGTGTGTGTGTGTCTGTGTGTTTGTGTGATGAGTTGGGAGGAACCAAAGTCATATATGGGCTTGGAATGCTCTACGGTGTGTCGTCATTCATAAACAATGTGTCAAATGAACAGCTGCAGTGTACCGGTGGAAGACAAACAGAGGCTCCAACTCTTCTTTGCTGAGTCAAGGATTGACTCATTCAATTGTAGTTTTAAGGGTAGAACATGAAAGGGATTGTTTAACTTGCCCATGTTTAGGTAACTACAAATAACAAAAGAAAAAAAAAAAAACAGGATGTAAATGTTATGTCAGTTACTGGTCAACTGTAGCCCATCTGGGGCTCACAGAGATCTGAGGGCCAGTAAAAAGTAGGTTCAAAGTTTTTGTGGTATTGAGTATCTTAGTACAGGTACAGACTTCCAAATTTAAAATGATCTCTTCAGCCTTGAATGTTCCAAGTCAAACTTTAAAAAAAAAGGAATTAATTACAGTGGCTACTCAGCCTTGATACAAGTTGAATAACTACCAGTCTCTTAACACAGAAGATTACAGTGCCTCTGAGTGCCACTGCAGAATTCTGCTGAGTGATGTCTTCCTAAAACAATGATGTTTTTTTTTTGTTAAAGGTAGTCAGCCAGTAGACAGTGCTACCCACATCCCTAATCAGTGGTTGTTTTTGCACTGTGTGTGTGGGGTGCGCACACTTGTATGTCTAAGTACAGTATGAGACAGTGGAAGGATGGATGAGCATACAGGAACTGATTTTGTCAATGACGCAAATTTCACATCCAGGACTACAATGTTGCTTTTGTGCGTCAATGTCTTGTCTGAACAGAAAGTAGTGATACAGTACAATGTGTGTCACACATTCGCATCCTGATGCAAGACCAGATGCTGACAAATGCTTGTTCTCTTGACTTTTGGCTGATGTTGAGTTGTTAAACCACCCCCCCCCCCCCCCCCCCCCCCCCCTTTCTCCCCCCCCCCTTACTTTGGCTTTGCCCTTCCCCGGCAAACAAAAGATTATCTTCCTTTTCT
>CAAKHD010013907.1:632298-656325 GCA_901007705.1 Fistularia tabacaria
ACACACTCACACACAGACAGGCAAGCTCCCTTGGTAGATTACATCACAGTTATTTTATCAATGGCTTCCGCTCACTCCTTCTACTAACTAGTGTGTGTATCCATCTGTGTGTGTGTGTGTGTGTGTGTGTGTGTGTGTGTGTGTGTGTGTGTGTGTGTGTGTGTGTGTGTGTGTGTGTGCGTCACAGGGAATGCCTTCTGGCGCTGAAATTCATTAATAAATTCTTAAAACAAAAATATATCTCAAGACAATGTTTATATTAAGAGTCCTCTCGCTCTGCTCCTGTAGGACAATCAATCCCAGGCTGTACTCTGTCGTCATTTTCATGTATATTTCAAAGTATTGCATTGCAGCAGGCTGTGTTTAATATTCTTCAAAAGGAAGTCGGCTATGGAGTCAAAAGGTGTGGTTTTGAGGCAAAGGGGGAGGCAGAGGTGATTGTTCCGATGGACTAACTGATTATATTCTAATATCAGTAAAATTGGTGATAAATTTGAATGGGAACTTGACAAGTGCCTGTAACTGTGTAACTTGTAGATCATATTTGTTTAGTTTGGGTTCAGTCAGTAAGTTGCTGTCAATCAAATGTATCTCTCCATCAGCTGATTTTCCAAAAGACTTCTTTTCATTTATATTTCTAATGTACAATAAGGGTTCCCGATATATGTATTTTTGAATAGTTAGATAATTAGATTTCAGTCGGATTTGATAATAGTAGTGGGGAGTGGTGCAGTGGTGAGCACTGTCACCTCACAGCAAGAGGGTTTCCTGATTAAATCAAATGGTTGACTGGGGCTTCTCTGTGTGCAGTTTGAATGCCCTCCCTGTGCATGCAAGTGTTCACTTCATCTGTTTGTATGCTCTCCAGCTCCTTCCCATATTACGTTAATTGAAAACTCCAAATTCTCCATGTGGATGAATGAGAGAATGAACATGTATATGTCACATTACGGGCTAGGGTGTGCCTCCAGCCAAACACCAGCCCGTATTGGGTCTGTCCTCATTGTGTGTGGGATAAATGGTATAGATAATGTATAAATGCATGAAAAAAATTCAAAATGATTTTTCAATAACAATGTGGAACAATTTCAAGCACTTTTGAAAATAACTTCTACAATCATTTTTTTTATGCCAGTCAAATCACTACACATTTTTAGATAATAGCATATCACCCATAAAACCATGAACAGGCACATTCTTCATTTACACTAGGATCACTACTCTGGTAACTACTAATACCTTCTAATTATTTTTTAAGAAATGAAAAAAAAAACAATTTTACTATTAAACTAACAATTCTTGGCCTCTCACGGCCCCTGCTGTTTTATATATTGGAAGCTGATTTTCATGTCTATCATGCCTCTGCTTGATTTCTTGGGTCTCGCCGCTGTCTGATCCAACAGAGGGAAAGGAGGTATGATTTCCATTTACTGATTTTAAAAGGAGAAACACTGAGACAATGTGCAAGGATCACCATCTAAAATAAGAAACAACACACGGCATTGCTTATGACTCCAAACAGACTTGGGTCAATTACAGCACTACTGAGATGACAAGGTGCACATTAACAGCTTTCACTTTCATGCGGAAGATGGACTGAAGACCACCTTGAATCGACCCAAGATCCAAATTAGAACCAGCTAAGTAGGGTAGAGGCTCAAGTACAAACATTTTGACATGAAAATCTGACTTTGTCAAAGGGCAGAGATTTTGAAAGAAGGAGCATGGGAGAAATAGAAGTTAGTGAGCAAGACATGTTTATTGCCCTTTCATCTGCAGTCATGCAGTAAGATACAAGAGAGCCGCGTGGAGGTTGGAAACACTGGCAGGGATCACACTAGGATTGACATGCCAAGATGCCTACAGAAACGCACGCACACAGATAGACATGAGCATGTGTCTGGACATAAATCAACCAATGCTCATTCTTTACACGTGATGTTGTTATGACTCTGTCTGTGTGCATCCATATTTGTGTATTGCTCTACCAAAGTGATATGCCAGAGCGCCTGATGTCAGGAAACTCAGACACTTTGAGTCTGACAAATAAACCGTGCCAGGAGGAGGATCTAAACAACGTGCCGCGATTGCTTTATTACTCAGTGTTTGCCCTAGGTGTCATGTTACTAAAGTCTTCAACACCATAAAAGCCTTCTCTATGGTCCAGCACAGTGTTTGTGTGTGTGTTTGCTCTGGCAGAGGCTCCCTTGTGACTGGTTATATTGGACATGCTCAAACAAAGCTAAACACACAACAGGAGCCGCGAGCAATTAGGCCCTGCCATAGTGCATAACTCCTTTCTGCACACCCAGTTTCCCCCTTACCATCCACCAGAAGCTTTGCTTCTTCAAATCAGAAAGGGCAGGGCCGATACGTGCATGCCCACTCTATCCTGACATCTTGTGTAGCATTTCTTAGGCGTCCTGCCTCTGCACCATTCCAAGTGAAATTCAGAGGCAGAAATACCAAAATTTGACACACAAACTAATATTTGGAAGAAAATGTATATCTGGTCTGCTTAGCAGAGAGTTAGGTGTGCCCCGTGTCTGTTTTCCACAGTCAAAGATGACTTTGCAAAATATGATGACACACATATATATTTATTTAATTTTTTTTAAAACATTGCTGAGGACTGATGCAGTTTGAAGAGCAAAATGTAGACGAGTTCCAGTTCTTGTTAACTCACTCCTGTACAGATGATTAAGACATCCTCTCATGGCAGAGCCAACAGCACCGTGACTGATGTACATCCAGTTTCAATCAGATCCTCTCGAGGCCGAATAGAGGGTGATATCTCACTGTGTGTTACTTGGAATTTAGACATGGTACAGATCTGTTTTGAATCATTGTAAGAGAAACTGATAAACTGAATCTGGGTCAACCTTTTCTCCTCCTCTATGTCTCTCTCAATGAACTGAGAGTGTCTCTTGGCATTTTGTCACTAGACATCTTAAAACAGAGATGTTTCTCTTAACATGGTCTGCAAAACCAAAAAAAAACCAAAACCCAGGCATACAGTTTTTGACATGTATTGCATGTTTGTGTACGTGTGTGTATGCACCATGTGCATACAAAGGGGTGCATGACTGCATTACTGTACGTGTATGTGTTTGTCAGTGTGTGCATGGGCAAGTGCATGATATATGACATACCAGTTGTGTACTAATAAAGTTAACAATTGCCATCTGGCCACAATAAAAATCCTTTGCTCTTGTTTTGTTCATGTCACTAAGTTACCAAGCGATTATTTCAAGATACATACACTGCTGCCACTTGTTCTATCAAATGACATTGTTAAACTCGAGATCCATCTGGAATGTATGGAATGCAGAATAGAATACTATTGTGCTGATAGAATAAATACATAAATGAGTGTGTATTGCTGTAGATACATGCCTGTTTATGTGTGTGTGTGTGTGTGTGTGTGTGTGTGTGTGTGTGTGTGTGTGTGTGTGTGTGTGTGTGTGTGTGTGTGTGTGTGTGTGTATGTGTGTGTGTATGTGTCATTGTCCAACACAGTCATGCGTTTTTGTGAAAGCACATATGTTTGTATATGTACTACCAGTGAAATGCGCTTCCATTTGTGAGTATATCTGGGGACTGCATTCCTCAGAATGTTTGTCCGATGTGTGTAAACCTTTTGTAGTGGCTAGCGTAGCTCTCCTGTTACACACACACATGTTCTTTATGGGCTAGCTAATGGAGCTAAGCTCTTCCTGCCTCTGTGATGTGGTTTACTGTTGTTTGATGTGCTGAGGAATTCTGCATAGGAGAGCACCCCGAGCCGATCTTATCACATAAAAGCCCTTGCACTAGAAGAAGACACTCAACTCTCTTTTTTAACTTAATAGAGGACTGTGTAGCTGTGAGGGTTGTGTGTGTGTTTGACTTTTGGGTACACATGCGTACCACATCTCTAACTCAATCGCGTGTGTGACTAAGGGCAAAATACACGCATTTGGATTCAGCAGATGCTTAACTCGAACACCTGAGGCAAGAACAGACCGGTGAGCGTGAGAGAACCCGCAGTTTAAAAGTTATCATCTAGTGTTAACTATAAAGCAACATATTTTTTGTGAGTTCTGCATTAAAATTAGACTGCTTAAGAGTAGCAGATGCGCACATTTAGTTTAATCCCTACAAGATGCGCTGCACGCACACACACACGTGCACACACAATTGTATGCAGTGTCACTGAATCACTGAATATTACAATGCATTACAATGCAATATTCTAAAATCCTGGAGAACTTTATTGCTCCATATTATGCATGAGATTAGAGTTTTTGTCATTTCTGTATTTTAAATTAATAATTGATCATTATTATCATCTATATTCAACAATTTACCTACTTTAATAACTTGCCCTTATTGTCTAAGTAGCAGGTGGGTTTTTTATCAATACTCTAATCATTCAACTCCAATGCACTTTTGGCATTTTTATTATTGCCGCTGCTTGGTTACAACAAGTCTAAGATTATGAGGGCCAGAGCTTCTGAGGGAGCATTTGGAAGGTTGTTTGAGGTTTGTTGATTTCAAATTTCAACAAAATTTTTTCACCATGACTCAGGTTACCTTTGATGTGGGTGTAAAAGTTCTCTCTCATCCTGCTTTTCCTAAAATTTCCCTTCTAGGATTTCATTCCAGAACACTGAGGTTTTTTTGGTCACCAACAAACAGACTGAAAATACAGTTGGCACTCAGTAGAGTAAAGGAATTGTGGTCAAGGCTACAAGGTTTATCTAATATAACTAAAATAGAGGAACAATGTGTTTTAATACACTGGTCTAGTAGGTAAAGATGACATATGAAGAGCTTTAAAGGGCTATCAATCTGTTTCTTTGACCTGATCTTTGACTGGGACAGCCTCAGATATAAATCCGTAACTAAACAGAATGCATGATGTCACTGTCAGAAAGCTATCAAAACATGGAGGAGACGTCCCAGAGCATTTTCCGCTGCCGTCTTCTTAAAAGATCTTTATGAAATGGGGAAAATCATACACTTGCACTCAGGAAAACAGATTTTTGTTCTGATCTATTATTACCTTCATTATATATGTCAAATAAAAATGGTGGTCTTAATCTTAAGTGTGGAAATGTGGATGGAAAAATATATACGGAAACATACTGTATATGGAAATATTAGTTTATGTAATTTATTATTCCAATAATTTTAATTTTACAGTCTATAGAACACATCACGTTTCTCTGCGGGGTCCAGCACAGAAAAAGAATAAATATCTTCTCATCGGTTAGAAACTTTTAAGTACTTCAAGACACACCAAGTGACCATTATTGGCACTGACATAAATTCACAATAAATTTGAAAATCATACAATTTAATGAGTAGGGGCTCATAATGAATTCTTTTACATGTAAGTTCAGGGGAAAGAAAGTATCATGATGTATTTTTCATGAATGGTCTCAGTTCCCAATGTAACCACAAATAAAGAGCCTATGTAATTACATCAAGCACTAAAAAAATGGTGATATAATGAGTTAGAGGTAAATGCTGCTTTTCGTCTGATTTCAGATTTGGTATTCATTCTCTTGAGATATCAAAGGATCCACTAACCTGGCAGAATATGGATTTTGCGGAGTTATGCAGCACTTTAATTCAATTCTGTAATCAATTAAGTATTTCTGATTTCTGATGACTTAGAAAGTGTGAGCAAAGTGATAGGTATATTGGTGGATGTCATAAAAATCATAACAATAGAACATATTTGACAAGTTTTAGACTTAAGTTGCAACATAATTTGACAGAAAAAAGGATGCTCTACCCTCATATGAAGACATTAATGGATATGCGTATTCCCACAATCTGAACAACACTGTTGAGTTTCTGTTTTTCATCTCCATCATCTGTTCCATCATCTGGGCTTCCACTCCCTCTAGCTAATATTTTCTCTGAAGGATTTCTGTGTTGTTTATTTAGTGGTGACCAGCCTGTCTGCCCACATGAAAGCCTTTTATATCTTACTGATGCTAGTTTATTGATGAAGGACTACATAAATTCAACTGTGGTTACCACCCCATGAAGTTTTTCCTCTTCTGTTTCGCTGTTTCTTGGTAATCAACTCTAATATTGTGAAAAATAAAATGAAAAAAAAACAAGTGTCGGTGATGCTGTGACTAAATTCTCTCCACAAATAAGTAGCGCAACTAGTATTTTCTGTATGATTTGAATCCCTGTGATGAGCTTAACTCCAATGACTCCATCGATCTTAATTTTCTTCTCTCCCAGTGCCCCTTTCCGTGCATTTAATTTTCTCCCTCTCTCATCTCCTTTCCAGTTTTAAACTCTGGATACCCATCGGCTTTGAGAGAGCACTCATGTTTCCAATATGTCTCGATTTAAAAAGGACCAAAAGAACAAGACTCGGGCCAAAACAAGAGCAGGAAAAATCATCACACAGCCACTGGTACAATCTGCTTATCTTTCACTGCTAATAGCGTCCATGCTCTTCAAATCATTGCTCCTCTATATGGGCCATGCACACACACACATGCGCACACGCATACATGCAGACATGCAGACATGCAGACATGCAGACATGCAGACATGCACACATCCTCACACGCACACACACAAGCACAGAAAGACAAATTCATGTGTGCACATGTTGTTATTTACTCATTCAGTGCACATCAGCAAGGATACACACGTTCATCCAAACTTGCTTGGGCTGTTTCCTGCCATTGCCGAGAAGCACATAATGATAATTACAGTTTGGGCCTGCATCCCTGAATTAACCAGATCAGACACACATACACAATCAAAAAGTGCCAGCGGCTGCCTGACTGAATGCTGACTGGTGTGCTGTGCTGGAGCAACCTAATGCTGGGAATTGGTCCTTTCTGCTGTTGTTCTCTATTAAAACCTCCTGTGAACCCCTTGAAGCAAGACTGAGAGATGTGTGAGGCCAATAAAATCCAACTGAGAATCAGATAAATTTGGCCCGTACAAAGAGCCTTATAATGGCATACCTTTCTGATTAAAAAAAAGGAAAAGAAAAAAACCTACTTGGGAATGTATATTAAAGCTGTTGAGAGATGGAAGGAACTCAGCATTAATTTGATTGGGGGAAAATGAGAGTTGAAGAGAGAGCAATCCACAGAAAACTCCTAGACATGCAACTTATGAATAAATGACGAGAATAAAGGCCGAAACATACATAAGAGAAACAACAGGACCGATGCTCAGGTGTGTGTGCGGACCACAGACACTTTGAGGCCTTTACAGTGTATGACTATATGCCAGTAATCTCCATAAACACACTTGTAGGGTATAACAACGCTTTATGTGCCCATTATGGTAAACCATAAGGGCATTTCATGAAGCCGCTGTTTTAATGCTTGTTTTACAACACAGCGCATCCAACAAACTATTACACACTGTTGCAGTGTGTTGCACCCAATGTTCTTTCTAAATTATCTCCCAAACCTTCTTTAAAAGAAAAAATCCCTGAGACCATCTGGACATTCATCAGTTGAGCGTAAAGTAAATTAGAAATGCACTTCCGTGATATGTCAATCTATCTAGTTTATCTAATGATGCTGAGAACCACTCCTTCCTTGACCTCATCTACTTCTTTTAAGACCCTGAGGGCTAGGCTTTAGTTTAGTAGGGTATTACTGCTCACTGTCATGTGACGTGTCCAGGGCTGTCTTTTAAGATTGCCGGGCCTACTTCATTAATTACCCACTGAAACACCCACACATGTGCACACAAATTGACACACACACACACACACACACACACACATAAGCACACATGAATCCAACAAATTTATAGAATCCTGCAAACGCTTGGTATTTTCTCTCCCGCAAGTTAATCAGACTATCAGACCATTCCCTAAACTTCTGCACTGTCAAAATCCCACTCATTAGCTTTGTAGTGTGCGTGTGCATGAGTGTGTGTGAGTACATGCACAAGCAAGAATGTGCACGTATATATGTGTTTGTGACTGACACTAATTAGCAAGGCTAGTGCACCTACTTCCTCGGACCATTTCCTGTCATAGTAATTATTAGGTATATGTGATAAATTCCAGGCCTTTTTCCACCTGCCGACGGACAGGACAAAAGACAAGTTGACCAAAAGACAAAGGCAGGAACAATTAATACTGAGAACAAGTGGAAGACGTGAGTGTTACAAGAGTAATTAAATGACAGAGAATAGAGATAATGTCCCGCCTGGACAAAGAGTTAGTCAGTTAGAGGGTAGATGCATTTTCCAAGAGCAAAAACGTTTTTTTTTTTTCGATACAAATCTGTCCCATTCTCTCTGGATCATGCTCAGGAAGAGGCATTCTTTTAGTCTCTGGAAGGACATTTCCATCAGGTTAACCATACACACATGTTAATGTGCTATCCAACCTTTGTTTCAGATCATGAACACGGCTTTAGCTCCAAAATCACATTTAGATATTGAGTATGGCCTTGAAGTCACTTGCAGAATCTCAGGGAGAATCTTCCAAGTCTTTCACATAGCCCTTTTGCTAAAAAAATCTTCATAATCTTGAGCCTCCACTGTTTCTTTTTCCCCCTGTTTTTGCTGTGTTCTGAATTTCAGAACTGTAAATGATACAACTCGCAATTTTCTGCAAACTAGTAAAATGTTGCTGTATTCTATATCTTGCAACTAAAACATTTTAAAATGTGAACGATTTGTTGGGGACGAGTTCTTATACATTCATGACTTGAAAAAGCAGAGTGGATGTTTAGGATTTATGGGTAAAAGAGGATCTCTATGAGAGCCATTAAAAAATATACCTGCATTTCTGGATGTACAATACACACGGTTTTATGTGTGAATACAAACAATGTTTATGTATATCATCATGGAACAGCTCATGAACATACATTGAGATTAATATTCATATAATAGGTTCGAAGTTAGATTGGCAAAAATGTAGGTTGTTAATTTTAACGAAAGGTACAATTTTGCTTCTTTATCAAAGACAGTCAAATACAATCAAATCACAATCTGTATACTGGGAATTCTGTTCAGCGCGCTCCAATTATGCCTATCCGCAAATTTTTCGTGCCTCAACAAAGTCTGTCTGTGCTGTTCTTGGCAAATCGCTATAGCTGAGATTGCGTCTGTGCAGGTACATGTGCACACTGCAGTTACCCTTGTCATGCATGTAATCCATGGATTGAGAAGAGCTATTTGATGGGCTGTATGAAAGCCTAACCTGGTTCCATTGCCCGATCATCTTGTACTCTCACTAAAACTGCATGATGCTCTTTTCTGACACTGACCCTCCTATAATGCAACACATATTTAACGCATTAACTGCAGAATGAATATCATGCTCCACTTCATTGCTGTCGCAGAGAAGAGTTGTGCTTTTTTGCTCACGAGGCTCGCAAGGTACTGGCAACTGTCTTCTGTGGAAAGACAGTTAGCCTTAGGTTTATTGAAGTTTTGGTATGTTTGGTAGCTGTGCTTTTAACGCTGGAGGTACAGAAATAAAATACTGTATCAGCTTTCACAGAGACAGTTGTGTTGAGCATGACACCTAGTGGTACTCAGTTCTAACAGAGTATATCTCCTATGCATACAAAATGTCATTACCAGCACAGCTGGTTTAAAACTGACATCAGTTTAATTGATAATAGAAGTGAGTATTTTTTTTAACTTATGGGCAAAACTCGACAGTGTAGCTGTAATCATTTCATCAATAATCAGTCTAGCAGAAACTCTCAATCTGCTACTCCTGTGTATGACATGAAGACATAATTTACATCATTTATTTTATGCCATTTTGTCTTCAGAGAACATGGAAAGTGCTGAGCTAACTATTGTAGGGCAAATTTTTAGCCAAAGTTAACTGTGAATTGGATTAATTCCCTTCTGATGTCTCCATAGTATAAGACCATCATGAAATTTTTTACACCTTTCTTCTCTATTTTATTATTTACATGCACATTTGTTGGTCAGAGAATCCTTTTTGACATCAGAATCATAAGCCCAAGAGCTGAAAACCTTTTAAAGATAACTTTGTATGTAACAGAAATCATCCATTACCATACTGTACTGAGCAAGAACTTAGAGGCAAGGATATCCATGGGATGAAGCCCCCCATTGACAAAAATTTCAAGGAGGAGGAGGTGGAGGAACAGGGAGGTGCATGCCTAGGCCCTGACATAATAACACTCCTACTGGCCCAAGAGTCGACACATGTCGAAGGTAAACATGTGTGTCAGAGGGCACATGAGCATAGACAGACATGATGAATGGCCCCAAGTTCCCACGAGGCGACGTACATACAACTTCCCCGGAAAAAGAGGAAGGTGATGTGTGGTCAGCCCCTCCTCATCACTGTAGTACAGAGAATTCAATTCACACACTGCGAGCACTTTCGATGTCTCATCTTCGGCTGTCACAACAATCGCACTATAACATCATACTCGTGTGTGTGTGTGTGTGCGTGTGTGAGTGTGTGTGTGTGTGTGTGTGTGTGTGTGTGTGTGTGTGTGTGTGTGTATGTGTGTGTGTGTGTGTGAGTGCGCGTGCAGGGGGGTGTCTTTGAATCGACACATATGTGCCCGAGCAGGACACAAATCCTTGGATACACAGAGCTGTGACTGAATTGGCACTGAAATACTGCGTGTGAATTATAATATCAAAATCACATGAGGAGCACAATTTTCCTTTGTGTGCAGGTACTTTGAGCGGTTAGGTGTATTTGCATGCAAAGTTGTGTGCATATATATATATATATATACACACACACACACACACACATATATATATATGTACATATGTATATCTATCCACACTAAAAATGACTTGCAAATAAAAAGTAATGTATATGTATTTATAAATGTATATACAGTATGTGTTAGTGTGTGCGCGTGTGCGTGTGTAGGTTCCATCAGGAGATCAGCGGGCAGGGACATGACCTTACCAGTACAGCGAAACTCTCTGTGTGTTGAATAGTCGTAACCATGGCGAAGGCGCTGTGCAGACAGGATGTCTACATCGGGGATTTGAAAGTCATAATGTCGCTGCTGCTTTAAGCTTCATTATGCCACGGGTTACTGTAACTTGCCAACAAACAGATAGATGACCACACTTGGAAATAATTATGTCCCATGGTTGCAGGTGTGGGTATATTGCATTTCCATAAAAAAGGACTACTTAACATGCCTTTTGTGGATTTGGGGGATAATTGTGTAGAAAAATGAGGGAGTGTGTTCTTGATACAAATCTTCAAGGGGTAATTTACTTTGCTAACAGAATATCTTTACCCAACATCATGCAGGTGCTTACATAATGTATCTAATAACTGATATTTATCAGCCTGTTTTTTAACCGTCTTCTTTATTAATGTAGCCCGAACATAATACATGTTTTCAGGATACTTGAGTATGTGTTCTTCTGGAGATAAACATCTAAGTGTGAACGAATGGATGACCGGGGTGAAGTTGAAACAATACGGCGTCCTGTTTTGTCCATCTTGTCTCAGCCACTTTATCTCTGTTGTCTATGTATCATTTTTCTCTAATACGACTCAGCCAGGCAGACCCTGCATCAGCTCTACTCTATTGTTTCCCTTTGTTCCACCACAGCGTCCATCATTCCCCCTCTCCCGTTCCTCGTCGACCACCCCCTCCATCAATCATTCTCTCAATATATCATCCTTATTTTTTCCATCATTTACTACTTCCGAACCCCTAACCCTCTGCCACAGCCTTTTCTCTTTCTTCTGCCTTACCAGAAATGTCTCCATGATTTTCCCATCATCTCTCAAACTATCAGCACTCCCCTTTTCTACATCCAAACCGTTCTTTTTTTCTTTTTTTTCAACCCCCATGTGTCCATATGCATCATCCTCGAAGCTGTTGCCACCATTCTCGGCTCCATTATCATTTTCCATCACTAGAATATAAACAAAGATACTATCAACTACATTACCAGTGTCTACAAGAGGATCAGGTTCAGTAAGCCACTGTAATATTATGGCATGTAGTATTATCCCATTTAGACGATGGAAACATCTCAATGACTGGCCATTCAAAATGTCCAAACACATGACTTCTCCATGGCACCTACACATTGAGACCCTTTATGTATGCTTTAGCGTGTAGCTCCTGTTCTTCCACGTGTGAGCATCCATGTCAGTGTCCACGACTGTGTGTGTGCGTGTATGAATACTGTACACACTGTGAACAGAATAGTGGAAACTCGATCTGGTGCGAGGGGGGATCTCAGGTGCTCGACTTGATATTCAAAAAAATATCAAATATTGAGATGCTGTTTCTCTACACATCTTTATCTTTTTTTCTTTCTCGCTCTCTCTCGCTCACATACCGTCTTGCTCTCTCTGTGTCTCTTGTCCACGCGCACACACACACACACACACACACACACACACACACACATGCACACACACTAGCACTAGAACCTCGGAAGCCCGGCATACAGTGAAAGGATAATGACAATGATGTTTTTCCCCTCATGTCGCTTTCATTAACAGTGTTGAAACGCCAACAGTCTGGTCTCTTTCTCTCTGGCACACACGCATGTATCGACAAAAAAAGCACACCGATAGAAAGCTCCACAGTTCACCGGGGAACGTGCTTCACATGGTTTGCTTCAGCTGGTTTTCTTGACAAATGCCACACTACAGCAGAGAGACGGAGAAACTTGGCGCATAATCAAAATTCTCTCAGGATTTCTGAGATTTGAAATACTTCAGTTTGTGTAGCCCTAACCTGCATCTACTTTATCCTGTCCGCCCTTTCATTATCTTTGTTTTGGTTTTTTTATCTAGCCCTCACTCCAAGGACAAGCACCCCTTCCACCCACCCACCCACATCTCTTTCTCTGCCCAATCTCTCTCTAGTGTTGTTTGTGGTGACTTGGAGCTGGGCAGTGAAGCAGGTCTAGGGCCCCTTTCAGCAGAGAGCCAGAGTTTGTATAACTATGTATGCGTCGGCAGACGTGAGTTATTAGAGGTTGAGCGTATGTATCTTGTTGCTTGTCCAGTTAGTCTCACGAAGCTTCGCCCTCCTCCCCTTACAATTCAACAGTCCTTTAATCCTCATCATCAATGACCCCAAACCCCTGCTTCTGACCTCTTCACACACACATAGAGTCTAGTACACGAGAGACCACACACACTGTCATGCCCTCTGTGCCCCTTTAATTAGCTCATACCAGTGTAGACTTGTATCCAGTCAGAGATTTGAACACAAAGGCAAAGAATCTCATGTAATTTGTTGCTGTTTATGTCAACCAACCATCACACCAGTCTTCCTCAAATGTCTCTCTAATGGTGAAATAATAATGATTTAAGCCTAGTGCCAGTAAAGTACAAAAACATGTCTCGCATGCCAGCTCTCTGAGCATGTTTGTAATTTCACATGTATACCTAGAGGCACAGATTGTCTGTATCATATTTGTAATACATTTCCCTCACTAAACATTTCTGCTAATATATGGATGAGGGGCTCACAGAGAGGCAGACAGTTTGGTTCACACATGTGCGTGTGTGTGTGTGCGTTTATATACATATACAGACACAGCAAACAACAACAGATAAGCATATGCTGTGAGAGTCAGTTCTCGGAAGGGATGGCAAGATGGTCTTTGGTGTGCTTACTTGAGACTGATATTATAGGCATTTTGCTCAACTATTAGATGCATTTCAACCAAAAAACATTCACACATCCAGTGATCTCCTGCTTTCTGTCCCCCAAAAATGGACCCCCCCCCCACACAGCACCTACTGAAATTGCTGATCATGGTTTCAAATTCAACTTGAAGCCAACGTCTAAATGATTTGTACCAGGATTCAAGTGTGATCCACTGAGCTACTCAGAGAGCCCATTATAGTAGTTGACATACATTTTTGATGTAAGGGGTAATGGAAACAGTGGGAAGGTGTTGAGCAAATATGCAACGACTTCTGCAGTTTCCTTGTTATGCTCTGTATTACAGGACACAAAGGAATTTTTTAATTTCTTTCAATAATGAGCGAGTTATGTATCTTTTCCTTCATGCAGAGTGTTATGATAAATAGCGAGAGAGTATGTTCTTTGCATCTGTTTGGAAGATTTGTAAGTAGTGCAGGTTTAAGTGGGTAGATGGATTTGAATACTGTCTCTGAAAAAGTACTTAATAAGGCTGAATGTGAGACTAACTTCATCTCCAGAATCTCCTCCAGCTGCTTGCGTCTCTCCTGACGCAGACTGTTGAGGTGTCCATCTCTCTCATGCAGGGACTGCTGGGTTGAAGAAAGACGCAACTTAGTGGTGTCCAGCTCCTGGCGCGTCTTCTCCAGAGCCCCCATCAACTCTTCCAGCTGGTGAAGGGCAGACAGAGGCAGGCATGAACAGCAGGAAAACCACACAACGCGCTAAATGTAATGCTTCATATACAATATGTTACACATGACTGATATGATAAGATAAGCCAATGGCTTGAAATGTATTTATCAGCATATCTGTACGAATGAACTATTTAATCGGGCATATGGGTGTCTGAGAATACGAGTGGTAGTTTATATGGTCAACTGATACCAAGGAGCAGGTAAAATGACGGAGCATCGGCTTAACGCTGCTTTCCTTGTGCTGTGCTGCATACTGTATGGTTTCTCTCTCCTCCCTTACTCTTCTCAACTTACTCTATCTCACTCTCAAGTGGGGTTGTTCTTCAGACAAAGTGAAATGTTTGCTGAATCCGTCAATGACATGTCCTCCGTGACGCACAAACATGCCCTCAAACTATGCAGTCTTGCATGTCCAGCCTGAGTTTCTGACAGGCAGGATGTGGCCTCAGGGCATCATTATCCCAAGACAGGAAGTGTGTAATTGTCTGACAACAAGTACTTCACAATGGGATTTATAGCTCCACATGATGGCTTCTTCACACTGAAGATGGCAAGAATATTAATTACAATAGATATATTTTTTTCATTTATCTCATTGCACATATCTGACATGAGATTGTGACAAAAAAAACTGATGGGCCTAAAAGAAGTTGAAGAAATTAAAAAAAGCAAAATTGGCTCCAAGGGGTAAGACACAAAAATGGCAATGGGCCTCATTTATGATGGGGCCAAATCGTTCACACATTTTCAGGACAGTCTCAATCTCTAGTGGTTTCTTAGGTGTGCTGCACAGATGTCAGATAATGTGCTGGCAGACTGTTCATGAATATCACATATGGAGCAGGGAGAGAAAGGTTGAAAGGAAAGCAAGTGGGAATTAAGACATTCAAAATGGTGGGAAAATGACAACTTCATTTTTTTCCTAATAAATATTTCCCTCATCTCTGCCAACCACAACTGACCTGTTAAGATTGAAAAGCTAATGAGCCCATTAAAAACATTCAAATGTCCAAAATCACATTACGTTTAATAATTGATGTCTTGCTTCAGGCTTAAAGCGATGAAAAGATTCTTTTCTTCATCATAAAAAGAGCGGCCTGACACACACATAAATCAATTTACAATCACCACATGTCGATCAACCCTCCTGCTCCATACCCCTCCTGTCTCAGCCCCCATTAGCCCACCACCCAGGCTAGCCCGTACTTCACAATCACATCATTAATAAGGAATACAATGCATTTTAGTGAAATTAGGGACCTAATCAGCTTAGTGGTGAGCCTGTGCGTGCTAATTTAGCTCAACTTCAAGGCAAAGACTCCCAGCCAGGCTAAGGCTGACTAAGACTTGCCCAAAGCCCTTTTAGTTGCTAAGCTGATTGAGGGCTCAGAGTTAAGGGCCAAATCCCTCTTGTCCATTTGCATCGGTGTTGCTGGTTCAAATGCCACAGTGAGCAAGAAAAGGGAGAGAGATGGGGACCAAAATTGGGACAAAGGGAGAGAAAATGAGGAGATAATTAGCTGAAACAACTTCAGATGGCAAAGAGGAATGAAAAAGGCCTGGGATGAAGACTGGAGAGCAGGGGAATCGACAAGAGACAGTGACAGTGTGAGACTTAAAAAGCAAATGTGAAGAAAAGTGACCCAGGGTATTACCCATGCTCCATTTCAGCAGTCAGGCTGATGGAAGATTTTCAGCGCATTACACATCATGAGACTGATTACTTTAGGACGGAGGGGAGAAGAAAGAAAAAAAAAAATCAAGGCAAGTACAAGGGGGGAAAATGTGAGAATGTTAGTCTGGCAAGGTGCTCTGAAACCGTGCCAGGGTCAGGTGATGTTTCAGAAGGACCTGTCTCTCTTTCAACTGCCCAAACGCCCAAACACACAGTGTTTCTTTTCTCCATTGCTTAAGGCAAGAGTGGCAGCTGACTGACAACAGTGTAACTGCTTGTTTATCACATGTTTACTGGCTGCCTCCTTATGTGGTGACATCATGTTAACTCGCAAAGTTCAGTGTGTTGAGAGCATTAATGAGGGGCTGCGTCCACAGAGTGTCTGTTCTCAGTAGAAATACAGGCAAGGTGCCCAGAACTGCCGTGCATTCGTAGGACAGATTAAAAATGCCAGAATTAGATTAAAGAAACCAGAAAATGTGTCTCGGTGTAGAATAGGATCCAGCCTGAGTTCTTAATATGTATATTTTCAGTTTCATATTCCCCTATTAACTGCCAGGACGATGCTTTATCTACAACTAAACAATCATTTGAAGTCCTGGTGTCATGTTGACCTAACCACGATAGAATAGCCAAATTCAACATCTATATTTTTGAAACCCCACAAAAGTCCCAAAACATGCAGTAGGTGCATTGGAGACCCTAAATTGCCCAGACGTGGGAATGAGAGAGGGAATGGTTGCATGTCTCTATATGTGGCCCTATGGCCACCGGTCCAGGGCGAACCCTGCCTCTCACCCAATGACAGCTGGGAGAGAGGCTCCAGCACCCCCGCAACCCTGTGTGCAGGATAAGCGGTCTAGATAATGAGTGAATTTTTGAAAACAGGCTATCCTGTTATTATGATAGTTTCGATTGCGGTTATTTCAATAGTTCAATTTTAGGGTTATTCTCGATAAACCTCAACGATCTTCTCTTCCGAACAGAAGGAAAATGGTATCACCAGAGCTGCTGGCTCGCGCTCTTTTTCACAATAGACCTGCGTCCAGCCATTTCTTATGGGAAATGACTGAAAAAAGACAGTGGTACCGGGACATAAAAGATGTAGATATGCGCCCAAAGTAAGCATCATAGGAAAAACTGGGAACCTGGTAAAAAATAGAATCTTTGTGGTACAGACATCATGGCTGCGACTCTATTGTGTCTCAGTTCATGTCAAGTCAAGTCACTCACTCAAAGGCACACTCATTCAGTATTTTCTCTGCGTCTAGGGTTGGATTTGTCTTAGTTAACTATGGCTTTTGGTGTGGTAATATGTCATAAGTTGGGACAGGATTTACTTTATTCTTAGGCTTCACATTGGTAAATATCCACCCATGTCCATGCGTGCAAAATGTCCCACAAACATAATTATACTTTTCTTTCGGACCTCTCAGTGGCACGAAATATTGTTTCATAAACACAGTATCCATGCTTACTATAAGTCATGCGTGTAAAGTACAGAAATTGCAAAAAGGAGGAAAACATTAGAACAATCAAGCCACAGTTAGCATTGGCTCTCACAGAATTCTCTAAACTGAATATGACCTTATCCTGCATTCCTTCTCCATCCACCAATATCCTCTCTTCATCTTTTAGCTTCTCCTTTGTCAGCTTTTTGCCTTTGACTCTGAGTGTGTGAGTGATGAGAGACCATATGGATGTTTGTTTGATGTAGTACAATCACCATTCAGCCTCAAAATATTGGTCCTTGTACTAACATGATTGATCTCATGTTACTTGTGGCACTTGTAAGTAATGCAAGGTCATTCTCATTCAAATGCAAACTCACATCGGGAGGAAACACACTCGCTCGTTCTGTTTTTCTTTCTCACAGAAGACGCTCTCTCTTTTTCTCTCTCTCTCCCTCTCTCCCGTTCTCTATCTGATCCACTACAAGAAATAGATCTAACAGATGGCAGTTAGAATAGAACACATTTTGGGACACAAGTATAAGGGCTGATGGGAGTCGTTTGAGACAGTAACAATGATGTTTCGCAGTTTGACTGCAAGTTCACCTCGAATCAAGGCAAACAGGGCACAGAACGTGATGGAACAACAGTGGGCTTGTTCGAATACAAATATAAATAAAGAAAAACATCCACATTTTCCAATAATATTCGTGTGATGCTGTCTAATGTTGAAAGAAATGTCTGCAGTTACACAGGGGGCCACAGGAGGGTGCAGTTAATATCATCCCATCTCTGGACCTGTTTAGTCATCACTGAACCGATACCTGCACTCGGTTTGAAAACGTAGCAAGGTTCTCCCCATGTTGGGGCAGCTGAGGTGTGCTTAAACGTGAGTGTATTTTCCACCCTTTAGCTTAACAAAGGTCAACCTTTCGCTGAGCCTGAACGCGGGCAGTCTCCTCCTGTGCCCAGAGTGTCTCCCTATGTGCAGAGGTGTTCATGCTCTCCCTCAATGCCCTCTCCAACTCCTTGATCCGGTCTGCCGTCTCCCACATGGCATCCTGGGAAACGGAGACAGGAAGCTGAGGGGCAAGGGGAGTTTCAAGGAGGGCAGGATACAAAGTAATAAAGAAAACCAAGGAAAACTTTATCTTTACAGAAAATGTTGTTCTATAAAGTTCAATTTTTGTTCTGGTAAAACAATTTAAAACAGACGAATGTCAATCCCTTTGCAAAGAGAAAGCACTGAAAGGAAGTGAAAAGCTAAGCTGAGAGAAGAGACAAGTCTTCACTGGAGTGAAGGAAAGAAGGACTGAGTCATTGCTGTGACCTCCGTTGACATCCATGGGAGTGTGTGAAGTGTTGTGCACGTTCCTTTTGCACAATGTGTGTGTGTGGCCCCTCTGACTCCTATGCTTTGTGTGTGTGAGTGGGGGGGGGGGCACTGTGAATGTTGGGTGATGGAACTGTGAAAAAAAAACACTGGGTAGAAATAATAAACTCTTAGATTCTCTTTCTCCCTGTCTTTTAACTTACATTCTCTCCATCCAAAAAGGCTAATTTGGCTTCGAGTTCAGACATTCACATGTTGCAGTGCAGCAGTGAGGAGCAAAAGAGAGACTTTCATGCGAGGGTTCAATTGCACTTTGGCTAAGTGGTAATTGCAAAACCACTCTGACTAACTTTTGATGCTGCAAAACAAGGAGGCAGGATTCCCCCGTGGGAAGAAATAGATCAGAAGCAAATAACAACACAATAAATTATGTTTATAAGGCTTGAAATAATAGTCAGTCTCAATAAAATTAGAATTAATTGCAGAAAAGGCTGCTGCTTGTGAATTTGCTGTAAAATTGAAAGGAAACCATTGTAGAGGTGAATAGCTGATACATGGGCCTGAAGATACATTTTTACATATATAAAATACCATTCAGTGATGTCTGAAAGTATTCTAGCCTTATTTATTTATTAATTTAATTATTTATTTTTGTATTATGTGCCATGGCCCAACCAGTCTCTAGGGAAAAGCTTGACTTTGCAGGTGAAAAACTGGAATAAGTCAAAAGTTATCATAGGGCAGAGCCAGGAATACATGTATATAAATAGCTTGTTACCAACTTGTCAATAGTTAAGACTGGACTTGCGCCAGATAAAATATTGTAATATTTGTGTGTTTATTTTTTTTTTTAATTCAATGGTAAATATTAAATAACCTGTCTTTTATTAAAAGGATTACATACTGATTTTGTGACTAAACAGCAGCAATGGGATTATCCCTCAGGGTGATGAAACTAGCGCTGAGCCAGCCAAATCACAAGCGGAAACTTGTTGCTTGTCACGTCAGCACGACACAGCTGGAGGTGAGTGACAAAATGCGCATGCGCACACGCACACCCACACACACACACGCACGCACACGCATACGCACAAGCACACGCACACACAGGCAGGCTGTGTGCATCAGTGGCCCAAAGCTGTAATTGGAGGTGACAGATGGGCAGTAATTCGATGCACCAGAATCAACAAGTACTGGTCTGACCTCGCCCAATAGACAGAAAAATGTGTATGCATGCACATACACATTCATACACATGCCCCCCACTGAGATGGGGCTGCGACTGCTGGGACTGACCATGAAACCAATCCAAAAATCTGTGTGTGTGTCCCCGAATGTGTGATGTTGCGCACATGCACAGCCTCTGTGTGTCTACTTTACATATATTTTGTCAATCTTATAGGTACCAAGAGACTACTGCCAGCTTTAAGGAAAAAAAAAACTGAATGGAAGAAAAAATAAATTGCAAGAAAGGTACAGAAATCGAGCAAGTGGAAGAAATGCATAGATAAATTCCCCGTAGCACCAATCATCAACTTTTTCCCTTGGGAAGACTGGTTAAGCCCTTTCTGGTTTCATGACAGATAGTAATCAACAAAATAAATCACAAAGTAGTGAGAGAATGCACATTTTCTTGCATCTATGTATCTGTGATCCTCTGCTTCAGACATACACAGGGATACACACACATGCACGCATGCACGCACACACACACTACTTACCCCCATAGCCTGAACCAGACAGACAAATCTGTCTCTGTCTCAGTCCAAAAATGTGTGTGCAGCATCAGCCTCCGCCTCGGTTCACATTTCAATAATATCAAAAAAGTGTGGAGGGCCACACATTTCACAGCACATTTCATATACAGATTCAGTCAAGTGTTAAGTGTGGGAAAAAGCTCGTACTGGATTAAAACGTTGAGATGCCTCTCTATTAACTGTCCTTAGATTATCGTTTTGTTTTAACGCGCCTCTGTAGGGCTGGGAAGTCAAAACATTTGAGGAAAAGGAGAGTCGCCTCTGTTGCACATAAAAAAAAAAAAAGAAAAGAAATAAAAGGCCCGTGTGAAGGTTTGAAGTGAGCGTTTCCGATGTGTGTTTTCTCTGTGTTTGTGAAGTGCAGCGTGGCACGATGGAGACGATGGAGCGGAGAGATGCTATCTCTCCATCCCACATAAACTCTTTTGCTCCTTTGGACTGCCAGGGAAGAGTGTTTGTGTTGACCCTCAGAGCATACTGTGTTCCTCACAGACACCGAGATAAATGGATAGTCAGGACAGGATAGAGAGCAAGATAGGTTGAAATGTAATCTGACGATTCAGTTTAGGTACAACGTAGGATCATGGGGAGTCGGTTGTCTGCAGTATGACTATTGAATTGTGCAGGATTGTTGCTCATCCTTAACGTATTTATGATGGATTTAATCACTGTTTTTGATACATGCAAAAAAAGGAACCGGCTCAATTGCTATAATCCAAACATGTTTTATGCTTCTCTTTCACCTCTCTTTCTAGGGGGATAAACTTTGCTAAACTGTTGACTCGCAGTGCAAATGTATCACAGCCTGAGACGTATCATTATTAGGGGAATGGAATTTGTACCACATCAATGGAATTCAAAGTGCTAGCTTTTAATCAGTCATAACTTGCTAGGAACCTGTATCATTACTGGTCCTTTCATTCCTGCACATGATTCCCCAGAAGAAGGATAAAAGTCCACTTTAAAGATCACCCTCTGCAGGAAGCACAGAAAGTCATTCCCTGACTGCACGATCCAGCAATAAATAGATAAATAAATATATTCTGATGATTCTTTATGTCAGGTTCTTTTGAATTAAAAAAAAGGGTTTTAATACACATCAGTTTGACCATGAATGTGGGTTACGTTTTTTGGAGCGACAGTAGGATGAAGATGCACGTGTTCGTTGTGACATCTAGGTTTCATGCTTTGTTCCATTTTCAGAGGCTAACAGTGGTCGTGCACGGTTCTCAACTTACAGTTTTTTAACACCATGTGAGCTGTTATTTCTGGATTGTCTTTTTGTGTTACGAAGCACTGTATGCTTATTTCACTCAAGGGTACTTTTCTATTTGGAAAGAACACAACACTAAAACTAAAAAGGTTCTGATAATTCTTAGTTCCCGCAGTGTGTACACAGAAAAATGTGGTTGTTTCTCCAAGAGTTCTTAGAACTGTAAAAAAAAAAAAAAAACAATGTGAAAGCATCTTCTGTGACTATAAACATGAACTTGAGCTTGAATGCATCCGTTAAATATTTTGAAATACATGGAATACATACCTAAAATAACACGATTCAAGCACTTCTGAATTTCCATTTGTCTTTTTTTTCGCTTTTATGAACTTCATCTATCTACCAGACATCAATCACGTTACTCGCGTTTCCCTTTGCCGCTCTTTTTCATTCTGGCACTCATTTCATGTCTCTTTTCAGGTTGTATCAATATTAATGTGCGCTACTCAGACACTGTTTAGAAGAGGAAATAGGATGTTAGATGCAGCCTGCCAGCACACACAGAAATAACAAAATAGCTTTCCCAAAAACAGACTGGGAGAGGGGCTCTGGCGATTTTGGCAGAGAGTTACAGAGAGTTGTACTCAACTTCATCGGTCATGTGGGAATAACTTGGCATGGCTGCATACTGTGTATTAACACCTCTGCATAACTCTGTAGGCGAGTTTACTGCGCAAGCATGTGTACATATAGGAGAGCGCGGTATCGATCAGCCAGCTGACACAAATGTAAACACTGAAGCAAGTGTGCAAATTACATCACAAAATGTATCAATAAGTAAATAAATAAATTGTACACGAAGTTTCTAACTGAGTTCTTTAGTATTCCCATCTGGGCCATTACACCATAACTGCTGGCTGGCATACTGAGCCAATTTCTTTTTGACTAAATGCTTGTCTCTTCCACTTAGGACTGCTTTTGAGATGAACCGAAGAAAGGGCGAATGGCATGAGGCCATGCTCTGAGGAGCAGAATTATGCACTGAATGTGTGGCGGGACGAGGGGGAAAGACATAGAGCAAGAGAGAGCAAAGGGGGAAAAGTTCATTCTGAGGAGGTCTGTGAAAAAGGAAGATGGGCTCGGTTGGGAGGAGAAGTTCGCCCGAGCCAATCCAAACTATTTAGGATGAAGAAGCCATGAAGAGCGTAATTTACAAACATATATATTCAAACCTGTGACAAAGAATGTGGCTGTCCGTCATTCAGGCCATATTTCCTCATCTCACCTGGCACCAATTGCTTCTGGATGTTGGGAGACTTGATTTGCCTTCAGACAGAAAGAGATGAAGAAATGAACGACAAGAGAAACTTTTGGGAAAACCATTGTCATCAAAGTGTTGAGTCACGCTAATGTTTCAGAAAGTAAATTTAAAATCCGTTATATGACAAAGTTGTTTGGTCTCTAATATATAGTCATACTGTGGTATGATTTAAAGTGGCCCATTGCAGTGGTTATTCTTAAAAAAATCAAAACTAAAACAATTTAAAGAATAAAAAAATGAAATAAAGAAATTTACCATATTTGCAAAGTCTTCTCTGACATCTAAAATATGAAAAGTCAAGCAGGTGAGCAGCATTTTCAAGTCCTTGTGGTTGTACATATCATGTACATATATGTATGTATACATACACACACACACAAAGTGCATATGTATATACAAAAAGAGAGAGAGCGAAAGCAAGAGAAAGAGCACATAATCTATAAATAGTATACATGCTTCTTTTCCCGCGCACACACACATGCATAAAACACTTCATTTTAAAAATAGAATGAAATGGAACTCTTTGAGTTCCTACTTTGGACTTCACACCTTCTTTTTTTTTGTAAAGCAAGCAGAAAATGCACGAAAGCTGACAGTGACAAATTAGCGCTTAAGAGAACCCTCTGACACTGTAAACAGGCTGTGACCGAGCAGCTGCTAAAACGCGCCACATTATTATTCTACATCCACACTAGTGTGTTTACTCTGGGCCAAACTTACAAGTTGCCCCCACATGTGGGCAAATATTTGCTGTCACTGCCCTTAAAATTTTGTGTGTGTGTGTGTCTGCGCATGGTTGGTTGTGTGTGTGTGTGTGTGTGTGTGTGTGTGTGTGTGTGTGTGTGTGTGTGTGTGTGTGTGTGTGTGTGTCAGGTCTTAAGAGTAATGCTGCCTTGCAATTTGTTTGAGATATACCTAATAAGA
>CAAKHD010013907.1:656345-667782 GCA_901007705.1 Fistularia tabacaria
TGGGCAAATATTTGCTGTCACTGCCCTTAAAATTTTGTGTGTGTGTGTGTCTGCGCATGGTTGGTTGTGTGTGTGTGTGTGTGTGTGTGTGTGTGTGTGTGTGTGTGTGTGTCAGGTCTTAAGAGTAATGCTGCCTTGCAATTTGTTTGAGATATACCTAATAAGATGATAAATAAGTTCAATACACACTGTTCTCGCCCAGGACACACAAAACAGTACTTTTCAAAGCACTTAAAGAAAGCAGGAGGGAATTACTTGACTGATATTACTCCCGCTGATTATCAATTCTGGCACACACACATACAATTTCAAATTTCATTATCTTATGCTTCTGGCATAGTTTTTCATTTCTTTTTCACATAAGTGTTTATTCTAATCATCTATTAAGTCAATTGTAAAAAAGACCACAATAAATTTGGATTATCATTGAATTACCCACACGCATCAGCAACACATATTTACAGTGAGGTAGATGACAAGAAGAATCTGTTTATACTGCGATCTCTGATGTCTTTGTGTGTGTGTTTTTCTAAGCTCTGGGGCATGTCCATGGAGAATAAACTTGCCATGAGGGTATATCAGTTATCACACATAACCGCTACTGGTACAGGTGTATAAACCAGCAGACCCGCTGTTCCCATTTGACAGCTGATACAGCCCCATCAATCCATCACGCTGAAGTTCTTTTTTTCAAAAATAAATAATGACTTGGAGAGGGTGCAAAACAAAGGCGGGGCCGCACATGAGGGGAAATCCTAAAGCACAGCTGTGATTTTCAGATTAGCGAATATTGGGTGTGGGGGCATGCAAGCTTTGATATTGAGTAGTGGTAAAAAAGATAAAGAAAGAGCAAGAGAGGAAGATATAGCCAGAGAGGAACGTGCATGGTCCAACCGCCTCCAAAAAACGAGTGTAATAAGTGATTTTTCAGATTTCCTCCCGTTTCTCCACCTGGAGCACTCCACACATCTGCTTTCCAACATAAGCAGCTCCGCTTTACTTCTGGCTGTCAACACAGCTGTGTTTTACCCGCTATATCTCAATTCTAATTCTCACATTCTCCACACCAGCATGAAAGTCAAGTCAACAATATTTGCCAAAGTGATGGATATTACTATATAGTAACCTTTCCTTCTTTATCACTTCATTTTTCAACAATTTCATGAAAATAACTTAAGTACTTTGTTTTGTTAATTACAACATTTACTTTCTTCACAAAAATGAATAATCTATCCTGGAACACTGGGGAAACCTGGTGCTTTTGAGTCACCATATATATATACAGAATAAGAATGACTGTGGATAAAATGTATAAAGTTGCCGGAAAACACGGTACATTCTTAGATGCAATTTCCTGGGCAAATAAAGGTTAAGAAAAGCAATAACAGTTTAGGAAAATAAATCCTAACATTTATCTCTCCCTCTTAACTCTTGATTCTAACTCCATCTCTTGCACTTCTCTTTTAATAAACAGCAGAAAGCAACAAAATCCTCCTGACTTCAACTAGACAAGAAAACACACGGATTGTCACAAGGGCAGACAATATATGGAATAACACACAGATATGATCGGAATTAAATAAAATTTTCTTGAGAGGCAAAATGAAAAGAGAGCAGTGCGTAATGAGTGAAGAGAATGGGAGGAGCTGCAAAGTTCAGTGTGAGGCTGTTGGGTCAACACGTTCTATCTGGGGTTTCAATGCAGCGCTGAGAGATCCAAACTGGAGACCTCTGTTTATTATAGATATGGTCTTGAAGGCTCTTGTGAATTTCTTATCACCATGCAAATACTGTGTCATTGGTGCCAATAAATAAACTTTAGTTTGTGTAAGTCTGACAAAGTGAAACAGGGAGAGACTTAAAAGATAACAGCTGACTTTTGTTTAACTGTGGATCAACAGACTTTACTGTGAGAGCACCTATTGCGTTAAACTAGGTGTGTAGATATTAATGCATTTCTTATATGTTTTATTAAATAAATCGCTGCTGTTGCAGGTGACTATATTTCAAAAGTAAAACAGAGAGTTGGTTTTGCATGTACAAACCTGAAATGGCAGCTGTGAGTTTTGGGATTCTATAAGTTTTGTAAAATAAAAATGGCACAATGTTAAGAGACTCAGAGGGTATATGTGGTTGTGTACACATTATGATTTCAAAAGAGGGTGAGGTTGATAATATGGAGTTTATTGGACTGTTGCGCTAAATTCTATACACTATTTGTGTGCAGGTGGTTGAAATGCAAAGCAATTTACACCAATCCCTCACAGCAGAAAGGGGCCCCCTGGATAGATTCCAGGGGTCTAAAGGAGCCTTTCTATGCAGAGTATGAATCAACTCAACATGCAGGAGATTCACACTCGGTGTGAGAGTAGTGATGCTGTCATTATGATTGACAGGCCAGGTCCAGGGTGTACCCCACCTCAGGCAGCAGAATGAGCAGTATAGATAATGAATGACAGAAGTTTCATCCCAGCTAACGGAGCCTATATGAGTTCTTCTCAAGTCTCAAACACACCCGCATACTCGAACAAATGCATATACCATAAATAGACATGCACACCTCCCTTTTCGCAAAACCCTCCCTTACATACCAGAGTGACTCTGATACGCACAAAATGGGAGGCTGATTTATCATTCACAGATTAGCCCTCTTATCGCTGCGAAAACCATCAAAACTATGTCTACGGTATCGGAGGATAAAAGAATTCCTCTATTTTAATATTTGTAGCCATCAAGGAGGAAGGGAGTTTTATATATTGACACAAGGCAGAAAGAATTTAAGATGATACTAAATGTTACATTTCGAACAGGGGATTGTAAAATTCATGAAGTAGAAAACCACACGGCTTTATGATTTATACTGTTTCCACCTTTTTATTTCTCCACGTCAATCAAATCCTCATAGAAATTAAGAACAACGACTTTTATAGAAATCTTTACACATCCTTACTCATCAGTGTTAATAAGACAAAGTTAATAAGAGACTACAACCACATAGACCATAAATCACCAGATGTTCCAGGTTTTGACAGACGATGACTGAAAGGTCTGAGTTGTGACACAGCGATGAGACAAGTCTCCTTTGTGCTGGAAGGTTTTTTATTACACTGACCTCCTGGCTTTATTCATCTTTGACTCAAGACTACTTTGCCAACTGGATGACAAACTGTCTATTTCCTCATGTGTGCTTCGCTCTCCGGATAGCTGTTAAAAGGCCATCCAACAGAAATACTATGTTTAACAAAATATTTCAATCAGCACACAGACACATAAAATGCAAACACATCGACATATTGATGGGTAGAAAACAACATTAAGTGTCACGGTAAGGTGACGGGCCACCATGAGCCACCAAGACCACTGCCTGCCAAGTCTCTGCAGGTACTCTGTGAGAGGTATGAACATCAGTCTTCCAGGGATGATCCTCGTTTGGTCTGCTAATGATAGCTGTCAAGAGAAGGCTAAAAGGTCAGCACTCCTTCTCCCACAGGTTTTTAAACTGAATGACTGGAATGTGAAGGTGCTTGGAAATGATCCAAATTCCATTACTCTCAATCAATGTTCCGCATAAAAGCATTTCCATTAATTGTGTTTTCACAAGCAGTTATCCATGTTTTCCCTTCATTTGGCAACTTATTGTGTCTGACTTTTTAAACTTTGAGTTTAACAAACACAAGACCACATAGGTGATGGTTGTATCATTTCTGTTAGGCCTGTCACAATATTAGATTTTCCAAAAACTAATGTGCATGTCACTTGTTATTGGTGGAGCCAACAAATACAATACAAAAATACAAAAGCAAATACAAAAGCCACTTTGTAATTCGAACAGGGCTGATAACCTGCTGTTGACCTGCATGTGAACACTGACCTGGACACACTGACCAGTGTGGAAAGGTCAGACTGGTTGACACTAATGAGAGAGCTGCCCAGATAAGATATATGAGCAGAGGGGAAAGACACTCCTCTAGCACTTAAAGCCACGAACCTGTGTCCCACAAGTGCTTGTGCACACATATACATTCTGCACAGAGACAAAACGCAGATTCATGTGTATGTATACAGTGTCAGCTACATTTGAGCAGCAGACACATACATGGCTAGAGGTAGAGGCATGACATATATGCACAAATACAGTAACAGAGAATAGTCTGTGTGTACAAACTCTGTGGGAGCTACTGAATCCTCATTATACTTGATGCTCATGAGTTCCCACAGAGTTTGAGTTAGCACATGGTTTTCATGCCAAAGTGGAGAGACTGTAAAACAGGGTAATGAATGAGGCAGGAAACAGAGGTGGATCCAGTACATGCACTCTAGTCCAAATTCTTTCTAAACCAATCAGAGACACAGCTAAGGTTAGCAAAACTGATGGGGGGAACACGTATTTGATGTAGTTTATGATATTTACATACTCTAACATGTAGTTTTACACTGATGATATAAAAGAAAAAAAATCAACTGACATTACTCAACATGGACGGCCAGACAAACCTTCACAGTGTACTTCAACATGATAAGACAAACTGGACAAACATCCGCATCAACGGAAGAGAACAGCTTCATCTTCAAATGCACGAGTGTGCAAGTACGCACGCACGCATGCGCGCACACACACACACACGCACACTGCCTCTGCATTGGCATGGAATAACCACTCATTTTGGTTTTTGGTACATATACACACCATTCCAATCCATAAATCAGATGATAATTGAGTAGCACTGCGCCAGTAATAAACAGTGCTGTCTAAACAGCCAGAGTCTAGGGTGGATACGCCACCTCCCACTTGCAGGCCACTGGCTGACCGCCTAGCCAACTCAGATACACGCATAAAGGCACTTACTATGGGAATTTACAGTAACTATATATTGTGGAAGACGGTCAAAAACATATCTTGTAATTGTACACACTTACATATTAAGGCCATGGTAACAACAGAGAACATTCACAATAGCACTCACGGCATGGATGTAAGGTACTCGAAACACTTAACACAACCTGCTGTACAGCAGCACTGACATACGTAAGGAAAATACATTATTTGTAGGACAGGAATGAGGACCGTAATTGTTTGCTGTAAGTTAAAACATAATTCATGCTCTTTTGAATGTTAAAAGCAGAGCTTTGTAGTCATCAAATAAAAACCAAAGAGGCCCGATTTCAAATGAGATGTATTACTAAGTATGAAACCAAGTAAACAGTTACGGTAAGATGTGACACATACTTGTGGATAGTGATGCATTAGTTGGATGGTATATTTTACAGGCACGCTTTATGTCTACTCACCCAGGTCTGCAAACATTTATACACAAAAACAGATAACAGAAATTTTAGCCAAATGATCGAAAAAAGGTAAGTACTTTTCTTGAGTCTGATTAGATGAGGTAAAAGCATGGCAGCATGAAAATGACTTCAAGTGCTGTTAAGGTACAATGTAAACAGTGTATATCTTGAGGATTACTCATTTATAAATAAAGCACTTCAGAAAGAATCAAGATCTTAGGGTTACCAGGTCACTTAAGGACACAGAGAAGGCACCAGTTGATCATTACGTAGGTGACTGGATTTAAGAAATCTCACCTCTCAAGATCGGCAATTTTCTTCTCTTTGCATGACCTGTCCACCTCAACATCCCTCAGTGCCGCCATAAGTCTCTCCACCTCAGCTTGTGACTTTCCAGATTCCTCCCTGTAACGTGCCACTTCCTGCTCGAGGAGCCTGAGGCGATCTGTGATGTCTGGACACTTCCTTACTGTATCGTCTTTATTTTGAATCTTTGGAGGGAAACGAGACAAAGGTAGTGGATACACTGATTCCTCGGATAATTGCGGCATATTGTGGACTTCATATGACCATTGAAGAATATCCCATACGCGGGTTTCAAATGCAGTGGTTTTCTGAGATCATTAGCTGATGTAAATTACCAGAATAAACTGCAATATGTGTGACCCACATAAACAAGAATAATATGACTAAGTCTGCACAAAAAAGGCAATGAATAACAGAATATATGAAAATATATACCCCAAAGTTACTAAAGCTGGGCTTTAGGTCTGACACCCTAGAGCTTCAGTTTAACACAGAGGCAAACACAAACAGAAAGAAATTTAAAAAAAAAAGCAAAAAGAACCTACTGTGGGGCTAACTGCTGGCAACAAATCACCTTTGGGTAGCACCTAGAAGCCAACGTAATCCAGGAACAAGAAAACAGAAAGAATGCAGTGTTAGTCTTCGCACAGCCTGACCAGTTTATCAACTCAAATGAGGACCCAAGACACCAAAGACAAATGATAATTCAGACCTGGAGGTTAAGGTCACAATTTAAGTGGAGCAGAAGCAATCTTTATCATCATCTACTCCCATCTCCTCATCAACCACAGGTTCCTCCGCAGCCTTTCTGTGGTTTGTCTCTAACAGCTGCTTCCCCGGGGCAGTTTGGCATTCAGTCATTACCATTATGGAATTACTGTCTCTTCCTGGCTGTGATATTATGAGACCACCACACATGTAATTTTTTTATGGACTAAATAGTTGAGAATAGAAAGAAAAATTCATTCTTCGAAGAAAAAAAAGAGATCTCGGCGGAATTTTCCCTCCAAAAATGATCTTTTCCTTTACTTCTTTTTCTCTCTTGGGTTTAACAGCTCTACTTCATTTTTCAAAACAGTTTAACTTGTTGAGACACCAGAGGCATCGCCAAGTGAACTCTTACACACATATACACATCCACTATTATTAAGACACCAGAAATGTAGAATTAAGTGGGCTCTGTTAGCTGTCATTACAGAAATTCTGTTGACTATTATCCACATTCAGTACCAATAAGTGCCACTTCATTACCACAAAATGGTCACAGAGTCTCCTGTATATGGGAGATACAGCCATAGTAGACCACACCGACTTAGATATTAGAGCTATGCACAATGAGACCGATTAGCAGGAAAAGATGTAAATCTATAACATTTTCAAATTCTCATGAAACATTGTGCTGTTTTCTGTCAAACTAGTCTTTCACCTGTCTGCACAACTTATGCACCGCTGTTCTTTAATGAATATTATCTGAGTTTATTTGTTTGATGTCTAGAGAATTAGCTACACAAATCTTTAATCTTATCTCTAGATCTACACAAGCCACAGCTAAGATATAAATTCTGGGCAGTTATCTGTAGTGGTAAGCAGCCATTGTTTACCTTTTCCTCACCCCATTACTTCTACACCTATCTCATACACCCATCCCACACTTCAAGTCCAATCTTAGCAAGCACAAAATGCATTAGGCCTAAGTGGGCTGGAGTTTGTTATGTTCTCTCAATGCAGGACACAGACAAAAAAGAAGGGCAGGCGAACAGTGAGTTCATTGAGTTCAATTGACATTTGAGAAAAGCTATGGAGAGCTTTGAGGAAAGTTTGAAGACCAAAAGAAAGCATATGCTGTTATTTAAAGTACTCTTAGTACTTGTGAAAAATACTTAAAATGACAAATATCCAAAATAAAGTTTGTCCGACCAAAAGATTGTGAGTCAGCCTTCAGTCAGACCAGAGGCCGAAAGATTCTTTTTTACCCACATAACATCCTGTGCCTGCTTACAGTGCTCGGTGAGCCTTATGTCCATATTTTGCTACTGAATATCCAAACCCCAAAAAAGACTACATGACATCTGCCAGGTTTGAAAAGGTGATTGAGGTGTGGCTTTTTCCAATCCACAAGCCATATTTTAATGGTCACCGCCTTCCCTGTGGTTCTCAACTGCTTTCGTCTTTGAACATTTTGTGTTTAGATCCAGAAGTCCGTTATTAACCCAGAGATCAACAAATACCATTTTATGGGAAGAGGATGAGGATGTGGGGAAGTCAACAACACTCTGGGGTCAAGATGCAAAAAGCTCAGAGAGAGTAATACAACAGCTGCAGATATAGTGAGTGGGCCGCCATGTGTACATGATCTGAGGAGAATTAGATATTTGACATCTGCTTGAAAGGATAATATCACTGTCCTGCAAAAATCCTTATTTATACATTTTTGAATGTTTCCTTAATTTATAGCCATATAGGGTTGCCTCTTTTAGTCCAATTAACAAGCTACTGGTCAATAAGTGTCATTTCCCTTTTGAAGATCTCTATCTCTTTCTCTCATCACAACCTGCCATGTCAGAAAAAAATATGATCAGAGACATACCTCAAAAGACACTGTTAATCATACGCACATAAAGACTACTGACTACTCCATGAAGGATTAACCATCTTGTTCTTCCCTCACCACCTCGACGGTCCTGTGCCAGCGTGCATACTCAGGAAAACAGAAGGAAACGCGAAAAACAAGCTCCTATAAACACAAAAACACCATGTGTCTTTTTGGAGACTCTGTGAGGTTTGATTACCGCAGAGTACACATAATAGTTCAATTATGGCGCCGCTTCTGTCAGAGTGTGAATCTACTCAAACCTAAGAGTTATTGAGCGGCTTTCCCTTTTATGTGGGGCTGCATCAACATTTAACAAGATATAATTTCACATGAATGAGACATCTGTATGCTTTTTATGACTATTAAAAAAAATGTTATCAGAAAATCCGGCAGGATGAAAGCCTGTCCAGGCTTGTATGCCTGGGGAAGGAAAAAGTGAGAAAAGACAGCAGGGCCTCTATCTTGGCCCCTGCACAGGCATAGAGGGATTTTTATTTCCATAAATCTTTCTCTCTTATTCTATTCCTCTTTTCCCTGAGACAAATTACTCGCAGGCTCTATAGTAGGAAGAAGCAATGGATGCTAAAAGGAAGGTTAGAGAATGGGATTATTCTTAGTTGTTAGCGGTTTAAATACAGGATACTTACTTCTTCCACTGCAGAATAATTAATCATTTTAATCCTTGACTGAAGGACAACAATACTACCACATTGGATGCATCTAACAGTAAAAATATTTTTGGACATGCATGTTAAGCTTTTGTCCAGTGAGTTTGTGTTTACGTTCATAGTGTAACTATTGGGATGCATATCAGAATATATTTGGTCATGATATTTTGTGAGTGTCGGGTTAAATAGACACCCAAATGCAGAGTTGAAGCAGGGGTTCATGTGTCAAAAATAAAAGGGTATGTACAGTTAGAATAAAACAAAATAAAAGGAAAACCAAAAATGAACATGGTAATAAATCAAAAATGGTGAAGAGAGGCAAAAATGTGCGTCGGCACAGAGCAGTCATAGCTACACAGAACAGATAATCCACGGAGGAATCCAAAAGGAGATTGAGAATTGAGATAGAAAACTAAACAAAATAACTAATTATGCAATACAAGGCAGAGCTCACATGAGGGCAGGTAGGAATATGACTGTAGAGACACACCGGGGACAGGGTGCCCACGGATCAACTGAAATAGGTAAACTACACTGGGGGACTGAGGGTGGAGATTTAGTGGAGGGGGGGCATTGTTACTTGGTAAACTGAGAAAAGACAGCAAATAAAACTACACAATGGATGCCAATTTATAAAATAACATAGAAAACAAATAACTCACAAAAGAACACAGAAAAAATACCTTCAGGAGAAAACTACAGAAGACATAGGGGGAAAGTCACAAGAGACAAGAACACAGGAAACATTATAACATAAAAGAGGGGAATAATTACCGTACATGGCAAATATTAACCCAAGACAAATAAATCAATTTCTGCCAAATAACATTCAGTTAGAAAAGGTTAAAATAAAGGATGATAATATGAGATTAGTATGAATGTGTCTGTATTGGTGTTGCACGCTAATACAGTATTTTAACTGGCAGACTTATAGGTCAGCATTGCTTGTATCAATATGTATAGGGTTCCACCCATGTGTTACATCCTTCAAATAATGTTTGATATTTTTGTATTAGGTGATTCCCCCAAAAAATCTTAATCTAAACAGCACTGTACATAACGGACACTTGCAGGCACACTCTTGTCCTCACGTACTACTGATGCATTCTGTAGCCCCTCATGAGAGCCTTAACCAACACAACAGAATGACTGACCCTACCTGAACCTGCCTCTAAAAGCTGTAACCCTGACGCAACTATTTTTTGTTCATGCAAAACTACACCACATGTACTGTTGACTGAATAAGCAATACTCTTTGTGTGTCATATACATAAAAAGAAATCAATTCAATTTTCCATGTGACGTTGCAACAGTTGCTCTGGGTTTCTACAGAGCACAAAAATGTGTAGCGTACATGCATGATCACATTTACCATGTGCTCAACACACGCTTGTGTAACCTCCTACTCATACGGACCTCTACATCAGGCCTTGAGTTGTGGTTTGGGCCAGGATTCACAGGCTGGCTTGTGGACAGCTTCTGGGGCTGCAGTGCTAAAAGTTTGTCCTTTAGTTCCTGGTTCTCTTTCCTCATTTTCTCCAGCTCTTCCTGTTGGACCCTGTCTGTTCTCTCCCTCTGTTCCCGGAGATTCTCGATCACTCGCTCCTGAGAAAGTCAGAGAAAAATTGTTTCTGCATACAGAATGTAAATGACTGCTCTCTTACAAAAGGCCTGAACTGCGATCATTGATAATTTGTTCTCTCGCTAAATAAGCATAACAGCATCATGAATAGCTGCCACAGAAAAATCAAGTACTACTCATCATTTTTTCACCATAAATAAATCAAGGGAGAGAGAGATCGAAGCCAAGTGGAGCACACAGTGAAGGAAAAGATGGATTGAGGGTGAAAAAGAGATTTATTAAGAAATAGGCTGAAAAGTGGATCAATCCCTTAAATCTCCGCATTCCCTGATGTTTAGATCATTATTTTCCCCATTATCTAGTCACGGTGAGAGGACTGCAGCTTTGGGAGTTGGCCGGAGAGCGTGTCCAACCCATGGGTGGCAGTGCCTGCAAGGTGTGTGTCGTCAGTGTGTGTTAAGGTGTATGTGTGTGTTTAGTTGTGGAGTAAAGTGATTATCAAGGTGTTTATTCAGGTGTTTATTTAGGCACAGAGTACAGCTCAGCAATGAGGCTTTACGATGTGGCATCGCCACATGATTGGCAGCTTTAAACCCCTGGGTAATTGGACAAATACGCCCACTAACTAGACCTGGCACAGTACAGCACTGAATAGTGAGCTTTAGGAGAAGGAGAGGGAGAGAGAGGGAGAGAGAGTGTGAGAGAGACAGACCACAAGGCTACCACAAGATCTTGGTGATTCACCCACATTATGAAATATCTGTAAGATGTTTGGAGGCAGAGATCAGGATGTGGTAAAAAAAAGCCTTTATGAGGAGACTGAGTGTGGCGTACTAATGCATACAATGCAACACACCCGAGCACATCGGGTAACACACAAACTGTTTGTCTCTTTCTCTTTCTCTCTCTCTCTATTTTTCACTGTCTTTCCACCCCCCTACCCCCCCCCCCCCCCCCCCCCCCCCCACAAAAACACCCGCGCCCACAACCGGGACAACCCCC
>CAAKHD010013907.1:667802-689171 GCA_901007705.1 Fistularia tabacaria
AACCAAAACTTTTTTTCTCCTTCCCTTTCCCCCCCCCTCCTTTTTTCCCCTTCCTTCCCCCCCCCCCCCCCCCCCCCCCCACACACACACACGAAATAAAGACCAGGGCCTAGAATGGGAACAATGCCCCAGCCTCTTAATTAGAACCACAGTGCTGTGGCTAGCGACTGACTTAGAGAGGTTTGTGACAGGGTATGTGATTAGCAACACACACACTTGCTCTTGTAAACACATTACACACACCCTGTTTTGACCACAAAGTCAGAAAATCTCGCCAATGCTCTCCTCATCACAGTTGAATTATATGTCGGCTTTGTCAGAGGTGGTTTTTTGGGTTAATAGATAGGCTGACATTGGAAAAAGAAGAAGGGATTCAGTTTATCGTATATTACAACACTGCTGACATGTTAAAAACAGAATAATACACACATCAACCCACAGCTTGTCTGTTCATCAAATATCACCTGTGAGCATAAAGTTAACGATCCAACTGGAAAGATAGTTATGCATTGCAGTTCAGTTGAATAAAATTCAGGGAACTGAAGGAAATACTACACATACAAGGGTTGTGTTGCACTGAAAGCACGTACATCCCTTCCTATGAATAAGGAGACCCAGGAGCCATGTGTCCGATTTAACTAAATGCTAAAGTAACAGTACAAAGGACATATTCTGTCAGGACAGTGATTTAATCTTCTCTGCACTAACTTTAATCCTGCAATGTGAAAACTGGAACGAATAAAATGAAATTGTTTCATGACCTGTCACTTGATGTCACCAGTGCTTGTTTCTTCTTGCAAAGAACATCGTACCTCTGAGTGCAGGATTAGCAGTATCAACAATAAATTAATGAATTTGCGTGATTTGTTCTTGCACATGTAATTTACCTAATAATTTTATTTATTGCTATTATTATCCAATGTAAGACAAACTGAAACAGATTTCAAACTGATGTATCATTGTTCTGCGTAATAGCCGTAACAGCAACTGTTCCTTAAAAAATACATAATTTTCATTTAGCCAATTGTATATGTAGATGACAGAATCCTACCACCTCATAAAGTAATAAGGGCGCCATGGAAACAATGAAATAATGCTAGGATGTACATGTGCAATACAATAATTCCAGATATTCTTTAAACTCTGCAATATGGGAATTGGCTCAGTAAAGTCGAGCGTTTGTTGGACTCAATCCTGATAGTGAGTCACAGAAGAGAATGATGAATAATGTTGAGTTATTTTCGCTTTTGATAAGTAGACATCGTTAAATGGAACCCAAATGATAGTTAGGCAAGAGAGACACTACAGATTAAACAGCGGCATCCTAGATATGTTTTTTTCTATTTAGTGACGCGATAAAGAATGATAGGATAAGGAAATTCAAAAAGTTTTTTTAAACCTCAAAGCTTCAATGTCTGCACTGCCTTATAAGTGTGTGTCTGCCATTGAGGATAAAGTTGGTATCTGAGCAAAAGTGACTCCGTCATCCAACCTCAATCCATCAGTGTTACCAGACCCACAACGTTTAATTCCTTCTGTCAGGTTGCACAAAAGGACGGAAGGAAGGAAGCTAATATTCAAGTCTTAAAAATAACTTAGGACTATGATAACTTCTGATCAGGTTTTCATAAATGACATTCTATTAAAAACAGTTCCTATTAAGGTAACTAACGATAGCTTGTGATGAGAAGTGCTTCCTGTTGGTATGACTAGAGCTCTGCTCCACTTTTCAGACTACTGATTATGCTTTTCGTCTAAGCAAGCACAACCAGTGAGTGGGTATTGTGGGAACTGCCTTGTATTGGTTTGCGTCCTATCTCGGGTCAAACATTTTTCTGTCGCTATGGGTTATTTCTTTTCAAACAGAGTCCTTCTGTTGCAGGGTTCTTCTGGAGCCCCATGCTGTTCTGATTATGCACATGCTGCCTCCTGGAAAGATTTTGGGCATCTCTTTTTATTTCAATGCCAATGTCTCCAGTTAAATCTTTCCTTTGAACGTTATAGTTTAAATATTGGGTCACTAAGAGTCTGTGCTCAGCAAAACCTCTGAAATGTAGGTGCCATTTGAGATGACTATGCATGCTTTTTTTCAATTTTCTTGCATGGTAAAAACTCTCTAGGAACGTAAGGTGGTCTCTTTATGAGTTTTGAATGTATCTATGACAGAATATCTCGAGATTTAGAGGGAGATTTGCTTTGTTTTTTTAGAACCATCTAACACTCGGTGATCAGACCTTCAGTCTGATGATCTTTACTGAGCTCCACCACACAGCATTCTGGCCGGGCATCGTCATGATCTTAACTTACCTCCTCTTCTTAAATGCGACTCTTTCTTTTACCTTCTCTGATAGGGCCTCCTCCAGTGTGGCAAGGGCTGTGTCTGTGTTGCTAGAGTCTGTCTGAAGGCCTTGGACCCTTTCCCTCAACCCTGTCAGCTGTTTGTCCTTATCTTTTAGCTGCTCCAATAGGTTCTCAATCTGAAGGGGAGAAAGATGGAGGCATAGGAGGCGAGTGCAAATGATTAGCAATATATTGACGGGAAACAAATGCATAGAGTGAACCATTTGTCATAAAGATGTGTTGGTTATTTGGATTGGAGATCTTGTGCGTTTGTGTTGTCCTCATCTAACTTTCTTCAGTAAAAAAATAAAGAAATAAAATTGGTTGAATAAAAAAATGCACGGCCTGGAACATTTAAGAGCACTGACATCTTTCTTTGTCTATAACCTTGTCTTCATTTCACTTTTTATTTAATTTGTTATTCATTTATTTATTCAAATGTAACTCCACACCATTTCTGTCTCACTATGACTTCATTTTTTTTGAGGTTAGCTCTCTGAAAGTAAAGCACCCTGACAGTTTTGGGACTCCATGACCGCAAGTCGGATGGGCTGTACCGGACAGCAGGTCAGTTATTCACCCACTTCTTTTCCACCAGGCCACTGAAACCTACTCGTTTTGGTTCCATTGCTGCTTCTCTGGCACCTGCTTGGGCCGCTCTGTTGCCAGTCTGAGTCCAAATACGTATATATTGAACAGTCTGACCCAATTAGCTTCAGTAGCAATTAAATATTGTATAAAATTTTATCCAACTCACTGACTGAAAGAGCTATACCTCACCATCTGTCTCCCTGTGGCTAACCTCATGTCACTGAAGTGGTAATGTAATAGCCAGTTGTGGTGTTCAACATCCTTTATCTGATGAAGAGCCACTAAGCAGAATGCGAAACACACATATATACAAAGATACACACACACATAGACACACAAACGCACAAATAAAACACTAGCAGATGCAGCTGGGGTGAGAAATCGTACAATGCAATGGGACTCTGTAACAAAGGGACAGCACATCTGGTGATAGGACATATAAACAGAGTGACTCGTTTGCGGGTTATCATTATTTCCATAAGGACATGATGCATTCCTTTGAAATTAAAATAATTGCCTGATAGACGGGGTCAATCCAAGTTGGAAAATAAAATTCAACATCCTCTTCTTTACATTAGGATGCAGCGTGTATCTGATGGTTGCAAGGTTTCCAGCTCCATCTCTTCAAATACATAAATTACCATTCAGTTACTTCTGCAAGTCATTAATGCCACATTTGAACCAAATGGTGATGTTTTTTAAAAAGGGGATTGTACTGCACTAGAGAAATGGATAAGCAATGAAATGAATTAATCATGGAAGGAACATAAGAATCCCATAAAAACAAACAAAACAACAGAAAAAAAGGAACTTCAGCCTATCAAGAGAGCACTTTTTGGCTGCAATAGGAACAGAGTAAGAAAAAAGAATCCAATGGAGCAAATTGAGCTGCATTCCCGTCATGGGTGCATAGATAGATAATGTCCAAATCTCCACAGCTATTTTACAAATGAATCCAATTAAATTGCAGACTTTGGTGTTCTCTGCTCTCTGGAGGGCAAGAACTAGGATTTAGGGGGAGCCATATTGGTTTCGATAATAGAGGGAACGTTGCACCAGGGAGTGGAATAAAGCTGCCTGAACCCTTTGGCAGATCTTGATAGGTTAATGGCAGTCATTACAGAACCAAAACCCAGATAGATCAGTCCACAAGCGATAGAGACAACACCCTTAAGGGAACGATGGGAAAGCTTCACACTGCCATTGTCAAACAGAATTCCCAGAAAATCATGCCTGCTATGAATACATTAGATGGGAATTTATGGTTGAAACTGTATCAGGAAATGAGCACTGACAGACATGAAGTTTTTCTTTGCTTTTCCCCATTTAGTGTCAATGATTTTTTAAAACTTAGTGGTGAACGGTTACTTTTTTGCAATTTTTCTCAAGGATGTAGGCATACAAGGCTTAAATTTGGGGACATTACACCATACATAATGCCCACGACTACAAGACATTGTGACAACTGAGACGCCACAAGAATATAGCAGTTTTTCTGATTCCACAATGTCACAAAAAATCCTACTTTGGCCTTAAGCTGTAGCAAAACAAAAGTAGTGAGACACCGTGTTTTCTTAAACACACACTGAAACATACACATTTGCATTCATCCACACCCTCCCACCCCGTCCCTGTGGGCACCTTGTTTTTGGTCAAATTGAGCATATTACCACTGGTCTTTTATAAATGATTGCATTCTTCACAGGGGTTGAGTTTGCTTTGGCCTGCTCTTGCTAAATAAAAACCAAATGTAATATTTAACCTTGTCACTTAGCCCCCTGTGAAATGGTCCAGAAAAACTTGAAAATCTTGTAACAGCAGATGGGTATGACTCACATAAGTCTTGAGTATGGGAAAACGGGCAACAAATTCTGTCAGCACTCTCAAAGCCAAATATACCGTCTTAAGAGAAACTCCCTTTTCTGTGCAGGCAAGTTGCAGGGACACTATTAGCATTTTGGATGCACGGCCTCTTCTCCACTAGATTTTGGTTGTTATGATGAGAAAAGCAGTCACTCAGTTTATCTCTGTGCTCCTCAAACCCTATGCTCTACTCTTTCCTCCTTTCTCTGTCTCTTAGACAAATGTACACACACACACACGTACACAAATATATAAAATGTTTGTTATTGAACTACATAACACACCTCCACTAAAATTATACACACCTCCCACTGTGAAGGACCACCGACGATAGGCAGCCATCATAAATCTTTAAGGGAAGCAGTTATGTAGACTGTCTGCCCAAGTGTGTGTGCATCTTTTCAGGAAATCCCTTTCACTCGCAAAGCTCTACACCATATATGGCTGGAGACTGTTGTGACAATGATAACTTTATCAACAAAGTGGAAGGCCCGAGGCCGGTTCCCCTTGAGAGTGGAATTGCTGATGCATGATTAACTTTCCTTGACCTTCAAGTCGCAAGTTCTATGAACAGTGGTTGAACTCCGCAAGACAGGCAAGTGGGGAAGTACTCTAAAATCCTAGTGGTGTGTGTGTAAAGACTATCATTCGAAGATTTTTGTCTTTCACTAACTAATGAACCTGGTAGAACAGCAGGCTATTATGTAATCAACTTAAACACAAGGAAAAAGAAAGACACTACTTCAAGACCATTTTAATTTTAAATGGATAACATACAAGAATGTCTGATGTCAAAAATTTGGAATTGTTCGCAGAGTCCACGAGGACAGTTGTTGTTTTTTTGCGGTAACTTCTTGCACAGAATGATCACGATGAGAAGTTTTAAAATGAATAAGAGAGGAGTTAGTAAAACAATATCAGGCCCACTGCCTCTTGTAAAAAAAAATTGTGATCTAAAAGCAGCATGTTCTGGAGAACCGCAAACCCGGTCAACCCGTCTGTCTTCCATCTAAACTAAGAACAAGTACTCTGTGGCCTCCAAAAGAATCATTTCTGCAGAACACAAAGGGGACCAGTATGGAGCGTGACCACCATGAAAATACAATCATTCATATATTTAAAACTTCTTTGGACCAATAAAAACACCAAACAATAATTGCTCGCCGTCTCTGAGAGGAAACTAATTTCTCTCCCCTTGTCATCACCTCTGAAAATATGACAAACCCTTGTAAAAACCCAGATACCCTGGCACTGTGTTGGTTGCATTTACATACACACACACACACACACACACACACACACACACACACACACACACACACACACACACACACACACACACACACACACAACCTCACTCAAATGCACCGAGGGACAATAACCGCAAACTGAACAATATGTAGTAACACACAGTGGGTACTTCCCCAGAGAAATGTAGGTCACAGTCAAAGGGAGACACAGCAAGAGGTTACATTCTGGAAATACACTCCTTCTTCAAGTGCTCTACAGTGACATACTATGATCCAAGAAAACCTTGTGGACATAATGCTTGTGAATGCGTGCACAGATGCAAACATTCATGTTAATGTGTGCTTTACCTAGCACATTCAAACATTTGTACCTGAAGTCTGCTCCATCTCTTTAGTTTGTTAATACTGAAATTATTAACGACTTCCTTCTGCTCCTAAGCCAAGGGATATGGCTCCTAAGAGAGAAACATGATTAAGTTCTGAAACTCAGGAAGGACAGTGACCTTTTTGGTTGGGGGAATTTAAACTTGCGCTTCACTTTACCCTTGTCCTTTTATCACCTTTGGCCCTCATCACTGCCTTTAAGAAAGAACACCGAGCAGACCAGCAGACTGCTGAAGCCCGGATATCGTGTAAGCTGATGCCCCCATGTGGAAATTTGCTGCTACAGCTACAATTATCCTCTTATCTAACATCTAATTATGGTTTCAAAGGTTAATACTATGTGTGATTTTCCAAACATTCAATGTGTGGAAGAAATTTTGACAGAAATGACCTGAAATGAAAGTAATAAATGGGTAAGCACACCCTCTATGGGGAGAGATCTGGCTTCATTTTACGGACCAGAGTCACTCACCTCAGATACTTTCTGTTGTAGCAAACAATTTTACCAGCTTTATCTTAACATTTATTGTTTTGAGAACAAATGAGCAGTTATACTTAGATGTGAGTGAGAAGGTTACACTGTATAAATTAGCCAAGTACCTCACTTTTTATTGATGGCAGTGAATTCCCTCTTGCATCTCTTTGGGGCCAATGAGTCATTTGGCTATGAATGTAAATGGACATCTTGAGGCAGACCTTCGAAGACGACACATCTTCTCTGCTCACCTAATATGAACTCCCTGATGTCATGTTATTTTGCTTAAGGAGCTATTAGTCATCCATTATTGCCCAGAATGATGGAACTCAATAACATCATGGACAATGATAGAGGAGGGAGGGAAGAAGGGAGTGACAAAAGGCAGATTTCTATATATCTGTCACGGAACAGATCTGATGTCTATGTTGAGGAGAGCAAAAGAGGGCCACAAATCATTTACCTGAAATGAACAAGTCAAAGGAGCAATTTGGATGGGAAAACGTTTCTCTGCACATTTGTATGTCTGCCATTTCTGTAATTTTGGCATCCAGTAAATAGCCTTGCACAGGCATGATGACCAGATAAGCAGATTTTATAGTGGGCTCACGGTGATTATCATTGATTTCTGAGCTTCCCACAGCTCCCTCTCTATTCCCATGACATTCAATCTGCTCCAAACTACTATTGGCTCTTCAGCAATACAAAGGGAAATCTGTGTCCACCAGCACCATACATACCTAACTTTCAAGTGCAAGTACATAAATATAGGAATGAACACAATTCATGCATAACTATAAAAACAGATGGGCTCCAAATCTACATTTGCAAGACATCAGTGTTTTTTTCAGACGCATTTGGTGGTTAGCTGGTAGCTTGAACAGATTTTCCAGTCATTTCTTATGTACAATCTTACTATTTTAATCATGAGACTTCAATGCAAAGCTTAAAAGCTTTAGAAATAACATTTAAAGTGAGGCAGAATGCCAAAGAAGATGCAATAATTCTAATGACGCAAAAGACAAACATAGTTACCAGACAAGCCAAATATTATTACTTAGCAACAAATGGAAAAACAGCATTTATACAACATATTCAAAAGAATCCTGAATCCTAAAAACACAGCTGGTATTATTTCATTTTTTACCCTCTTACATTGATATTTTGCATACAAAAAGACAAAAATAAACATCAAGAAATTACAGTTAATCAAAGATGAAGTTAACACTTTGCTCAAACTTCACAGGTGACTGCAGTAAGAAAGTGCAAACTTTTGGTTTTCTGCACTACCACATTAAAGAATTCATCATAAATAACCTGCAAACTGCTTTTTTTGGTATGGCTCAGTCTCTCATGTGACTACAGAGGAGATGGTCTTTGTGAAGGGATGATTGGAGACAGCAGGAGGACCTGCACAGTTCCATCATCAAGTAACAACCTGCTGCTGGTAAAGCAGCACAACAGCTGATTTTTCAGGCTGCATCAGGACCATACTGGAGGTAACTTTACCAGTAATACTTCAGTTCTTGGTCATGTAAAGAATATAAACTCCATAAAGTCCCAGAATTAAGTATGAAATGAGAATAATTTTATTTATTATTTGTTGATTTGATGATGTTCGATATTTAAACTGCGATGTAGCTGTGTTATGTTCACAACAAACACTACAACAGATCTATATAGGAGCAGAAAACATTTTGGGACAAAAGTGACAATATCTATGAACACAACATCAGAGATACTTATCAGACTTCCCAAAGATGCTTTTTCCCAGCAGCTGAAAGTTTGTGTTAAATCCAGTAAAGTTAAATGGTCTTCATGAAATCCCCAATATTCACATTATTTTTACTGCAGTCTGTGCCGAACTTGCTAAGTGCATGTCTGTGTCGCCACTCATGGGACCTCGAGTTTCCACATAGTGCAATGGAAAACATACTTTTGCAGTGTGAGAAGAGCAGCACGTTTTCGTTGCTGGGTAATTTGCAAAACCCTGGAGCTCTTAAACATAGATCTTCTCTCAGGGATGACAGCAAGCTTGGCAAAAAGGTGGTTGCACGTGCACAGAGGTTAGAAACAGCGTTGAGGGCATTGACTGACACATTTACAGACAAATCAGTATTGAATTCAGGCGTGTGGTAACTTGTTGATATTTTTATATAAGTAGATAATGATAAGTGGAACAGAGTATAATAAATGTCAAATACGTGTGAAAACCAGACCTTGGACAGGGCTGTAATAATTTTATATAGTCTTGGTGTCAATTAAGTAAAAGCCCAATGGGCCGAATTACCTGACATTAAAAAGGCCTCGGCCCAAAAGGCCTTTCAGCCCACTGGGAAAGCGCTGGGTATACCAGATGGCCAGTCCGACCCTGCCAATTCTGCATGTCTGCTGTTACATATGGCAATTTCTGAACATAGAACACTGATCCCTGAGGTACTAACACACACATACACAAACACACGCAGACTGTGGTCTGTGATGTATTAACATGAATTTCAGGCCAGGTTCAGGCGATGAGGACCGCACATAGCACTTACATGTGACAAGCAGACATCCACTCCCTCTCCCCGTGCATTCCTGCAGTCATTCACCCATTGACTTTATTCTACATTCATACTCATCAATTAGAAACGTACGGAACACATAGATGGCATGCACAAATAGAATGACTGAATTTTGTTTTCAAAGGCATTCATTCTTTTCAACTTTAGTGCAAAGTTAACAGGGAGAGACTCCTGCAGACCCAGAGCAGTGCAATGAAGACAAATTGCAATTGTGCAAACTAGTTGTGTGTGTGTGTGTGTGCGCGCACGTGAGCACGCGCACTGGGCAAGTTGATCCACGTCCATGCTCTTTAGGCTCAGACCATATCTCTGCCCCCCTCAGCTGCGGAATGCTGCAGTGATTGCTAGGTAATTACCCTGACGCTTTATTCCTCTACTCCCAGCACCATTAGTATTAATTCTTTTCTTTCTCTACACTTTTGAGAGGCAGAAAAGAAGCACTTTGATCTTGGAAAAAGAGAGACAGAAAGAATGTAGAATTGACAAAGAAAGAAAAAAAGAAAGAAAGAAAGAAAGAAAGAGAATAGCCTACCCTAAGTGTTCTCCGCTGACAAAGGTCAAACTGACACTTTCATTTGAAAGGATTAGCCAGAGCGAGAGCCTGTCTTCGATCTTAAAGTATGAAAAAGAATTGCTGGTCTGCTGACACGTAAGGTTCAAACAGGTCAGCTCGAAGTATGATTTGTGTACAATCACATTTAAGCTCTTCATCAAGAGGGGAAGTCATCAGACATGTCTGATTTGGTGAACTCAAGTGCAGGTGTGTTGTGGTCAGGAGGAAGATGGACTTGAATAACGGGAGTCTTGACTGATGTGTAGCCTGGCTACAATCAGCCAGCCTTAGGTTCTCACCATTAACCCTGGCTGATTGCTGATAGGAGCGGTGAGGATCGGGGGGGGGGCTATCAAAAGCTGTTTACCGGAACCTCCTCAGCTCCAGCGGGCTTATCTGTAGCCATGTCTCCGCCCACTGATTGGTCAGATGGAATCAATTAGGATGAAAGGCATTGGTGGCCTCATCACAGTTCCATCAAAATCACAAGCTCCCAGGCACATTCGCATATAATTACAAGTTTTAGAGCAAGTATCTTTTGAAAAATTATAATAAATACAACATTAACTTAACAGTGCACTTAGAGTTAATTAGTGATCACTTTCAAGCAGAGCCCTGCATTTAGTAAGTCTCTTTCAAAGCAAGTATGACTAGCATGAATGTCAGTACGTGTGCGTATAATCAAAACGTAATTTCATGATCTAAGTTCATATGTTAAATACTGCCTTGGTGCAAACAGACATGCATGGCCTTTGCATAAAAATAAAAACCTTGTTTCTGCTACGTTTTATAACAGACAATACATGACCGAAACATGGGTTTAAAAAGTAATAAAAGTAAGAATATAACAAAGTGCTGAATCATGATATTCAGCAGTTGGCAGGTTTCATCATCCAAACACACCATGAGCCCTGTGCCAATGGTGGACTAATATTTTCCTTTCAATCAACATGCAGCACTTCCCTCACTATCCATATGCATCATATTCAACACTGCCACTGTTGTTTTAGAGTGGTGTGTAAATACATGTGGGAGGGGAGAAAGAAAAGGGTCACTGAAAGTTGTTTTGGGAAAATAACCCTGCATGGTTACAGTAGTTTGCACAAATTAGTTCATCGTGAACAGAAGATTGCAACGATACAGTATGCATCCATTTGTGCAAAAGGGGGCAGAACATATTTCAACAAAAGCTCATAAGATTATGAAAAAATTGGGCATGGCAAAAGGAAATTCCCCATATGGGCAGAGAGAAAAGAGGAGGGAAAGGGGGACTGTTTAAGGCCAGATAACTCCCTCCAGTTTCTCTCTCTCTCTCTCTCAATCTCTTTCTTGCTCTCTTTTGCTCTCTCTCCCCCTAAGCCCCCTCCACCCCTTCTGGCTGCAATCAAAGCTCCCCCAGTGCTGATGACACCAGTCCAGAGCAAGTGCTGACACCAGGTCAGAGTAAGTGATGACATCAGGCCTCAACAAGTGCTGAAAGAGGCTGGCAGAGGGTACACTGAAATACAGCATGGGCTCCCCTGAGAAAGTCTAGAGAAGACCTGCTAGACACTATGATCGCAAACAGAGACCCTTGTATGCAGGGCATCCTTCTATATAGACACACACAAACACATATATGTCCAGTGCAGCCAAAGCAGACATAACTGAATCTCTCTGTCTGCGGTTGCTATAGGGAGGGAACCTGATAGGGGAGACTAGAGTTCCATGCACACAGCTAGTCTTTTTAAAAGCATGAATATGGATTGAGATGACCACAATGTTTGAACATGAATAACACATGTATGCCAAAACCACACCACAACGAGCTCTGCATGCGTACCTCCAACATGCTCCACCCCTCCAGCAAAAAAAGGGACCAAAAATGAAAAAATAAATTAAAAAAATGCATCGTTATGCATTGGTCATGGTTATATAGACCAAGGACGCCAACAGAGCTTCCTCTGTTCGGTGTTGTGATATGCAACACCAAAAATGTCTGCACAAACCTGGCATATGCATATTCTTTTTGAGATTTTTTTTTTCATTTCAAGGGCAGTTGCTCATTATTCTTCGTTAAATTCAGCCTCTAACTATTAGAATCAGACTAGGGCTCAAACTACAGCAGTGACATCATGGTGCCATGCCATAAGTCATAGTGACGGTCTACGGAGAAGCCTGTAGGAAACTATAACAATCCTGCTCTCCTGAGACAGAAAAAAGGGCTGCCATGACTGATAGATACTGTAATTTAAGGCAGTTGTTGCAATGGTGCACGTAAATTATTTCAAAAGGCTCCATTGTGGAGATTCTTTAGCTTAGCATTCATGTATGTATATTCATAACCATGATTCGATTTCCCCGGAGTCAATGAATTAATTCTACTAAAAATAAAATATCACTTGATGAATGATTAGAGCACCAAAGACAGACCTAAGACAAAATAATGTTTACTTCAACATAAATGCGAGCCCTTTAAATATATTGAACTTTATTTTGTATTTGCAAAAAAAAAAAAAAACAGAAAAAATCTGAGGAATAAGTATAACAAGAGGGACAACATTGAATCATCTGAAGTCTTAAAAAATTAATGGGTGATCTGGGCAGGCTACAGCTTTAAATTTCCCACTCATAAACAAATGATTTTCTACATTGTCTCAGAGAGTCCGCAGTCCAACACTCACATTCTATCGGCAGATGATGACTTGCCGTGAGCGTTGGTTGTTTGCATACGATAAACAAGGTTCGAGCATAGGCAAAGCCCCCTTGTATGCTCACCTTGGCTTCATACTAAAAAAGCTCACAAGCGTTTTTTTGGAGAGCTGAGACCCGGACCTCCTTCATCCACAATGAGCCACTGTTAATTCATTGGGAACAAATTGGTATTTTTATGACTTGCGGGTAAAAGTGCTGTCATATTTTTCTTCCAAATTGTATCTTTTGAGTTGAGTTTTGATATCACAGACATATTTAACAATACGTTTGAGACAGTAAATAAAAAAACAGAATGACAAAAGAATTAAGTCCTTATTTGTGACTTTCAATAACAATAACAACCCATTGTTGTTATTCAATTGCTGGGGAGAAAAGAAATACACTTCCACACGCGTTCCAAAACATGCACACACAATAAGGGGTTCAAGTATGCTTCAGGAAAATTCTTAACACTATCCTTGGAAAACTTTAACCGCTATCGGTTTGTGTCTTTTACAGTTGGAAGACTTGAATGGAATAAGATTGGGAGGGAAACAAATTATTAATCAAAACTGCTCTTCTCTCTTTCCCCCCTTGTGTACACAAGATATATAGTTTACAGCCTTGAAGAACTGCTCTGAGGCAGGAAAGTTGGAAAACAAACAGAGATGTGCACAACTGTGCTGCAGTGAGTTCAAAGTTATGAAAAGGTCTGTTTAAAAAAGGAAGGGGATATGCGGCCCACTCTCATCTGTAACTAACTCGAGTATTATGGCAAATTTGACTGGGGTTTACAGTAAGTGTTGAATTCCATTTGTGCAATATCCTCAATATCCTGCTTAGTCTAGGTAATAGAAATATGTTTGTTCAACCAATTTGGTTCTAAAGAATTTACTTAACTGCATATCGACAAATACACTGTCGAGAATAAAACAAATTGAAATTTCATCTAAGGGACTCAAACACAGATGAACAACCACAGAATTATGTAGTTTGAATACAATGGTACAAGTCCTCTGCAGGGACATTGTCATCACATCAATTTCCAAACAATTTATTTCATTTTCCTTCTGCTTCACTCGACGCACCAGCCGTTAGAACACTGTCACACTATCTTAGTTCCATACTATGGAAAGACTGCTGCAAAACAATGACGGGACCTCATCCAAAAATGTCACTCGATGGTTCGTTGACTGATGTGACTGTATGGATCATAAAATGCAATTGTGTTTGCCTTTTATAGTCATCGAATTCAAGGCCATTAAACCTCGGATGCAGGAGGAGCCGTGTGGTTTACATCCTGGTCGTGGAACAGTGGACCAGCTCAGCAGGGTTCTTGACGGGGCATGGGAGTTTGCCCACCCAGTCTACATGTGTTTTGTGGATCTGGAGAAGGCATTCGACCGTATCCCGCTGGCAAACCTGTGGGGAGGTGCTCTGGGAATATATAAGGTACCAAACCCCGTTATTCCGGCTGTTCGGTCCCTGTATGACTAGTGTCGGAGCTTGGTCCGCACTGTCGGTTGTAAGCCGGACCCGTTTCCAATGACAGTTGGACTCTACCAGGGCTGTCATCAATTCTGTTCATAACTCTTATGCACAGATATTTAGGCGCAGCGTCAAGGGGATCTGGTTTGGTGGCCACAGGATTGAGTCTCTGCTTTTTGCAGATGATGTGGTTCTGTTGGCTTCATCAGGCCATGATCTCAAACTCTCACTGGAGATGCAGCCGAATCTGAAGCGTCCGGGATTAGGATCAGCACCTCCACATCCGAGATCATGGCGCTCCACCGGAATGGGTGGAGTGCCCACTCCGGGTCGGGGAAGAGGTCCTGCCCCAAGTGGAGGAGTTCAAGTATCTCCAGTATCTCTGTTCACAAGTGAGGGAAGGATGGAGTGGGAGATCAACAGGCGGATCGGTGCAGCATCTGCAGTGATGCAGACTCTGTACTAGTCTGTCATGGGGAAACGGGAGCTGAGCCAGAATGCGAAGCCCTCAATTTACCGGTCGATCTACGTTCCTACCTTGACCTATGGTCACCAGCTGCAGGTTGTGACTGAAAGAACAAGATTGCGGATACAAGCAGCCGAAATGAGTTTTCTTCGCATGGTGGCTGGACTCTCCCTTAGAGATAAGGTGAGGAGTTTGGTCATCTGGGACGAGCTTAGAGTAGAGTCGCTGCTCCTCTGCATTGAGAGAAGTCGGATGAGGGGGCTCGGTCATCTGTTCAGGATGCCTCGACGCCTCGGGGGGATCTATTCCGGGCATGTACATCTGGGAGGAGGCCACGGGGAAGACCCAGGACACGCCCCTGGACATGGCCTGGGAGCACCTTGGGGTCCCCCCAGAACAGCTGGACCATGTAGCTAGGGAGAGGGAGGTCTAGGCCTCTCTGCTCTGGCTGCTGAGCCCGCGACCCAACTTCGGATAAGTGGTGGAAGATGGATGGGTGGATGGTATTCAAGCTTGATCAATTCTTGTTGGCTGTTATAGTTTACATCTAAAATATCAACATTTTTGCACAATATGATATGATATCACAGTATCACAATAGGATATGATAAACTTAATTGTTCCATGAGGGAAATTCATCTTAGGGCAGGTAGCACAGTACAGCTGCATTGTTCACACAGACAAACATACATACCATCACAGACATATTGCTATCATAGTACACTTGAGTGTAATGCAGTCACAAACTACTGGTGAAGGAGTAGTGCAACCATTTACCTTGAATGTAGAGGATACAGACAGAAGGGAACTAAAGATATTGCACTAGCTATCAGGTAGAAGCTGAAAGTGCAAGCAAGTGCAAAATAAAAACAAATAAAATACAGAGGTCAAGTAAAACAACAGAATTTAGACAACCAAGAATTCTATTAATCCCTGCAGGCCTGTAGTACAAATAAAAGATATACTAAATAAGATGACCAGACCATCCAGAATATAAACTAGCCCTGCGTGCGTACGGCTCTATAGGGGAAACATGGGGAGTAGGTTTTTTGGAGGAGGGAGAGGCGGTGATAAACAGTGATATAGCATGACTGACAGGCGGAGGATCCACAGCCGTAAGCCTCCCCCCTGCCCATGTTATATATTCAAAGGGAGAATTACCAAAAAGGTGGGTCCACAACAGTAAGCCCTGAGAGGTATTTTCTTGTTTATTTAATAATGACATAGAAGTGGGAATAAAGGGCAATTTGAACTGGCTCTGCTGACCCTGTAGCGCCTCCCTGATGGCACCAGCTCATACTCCCTAAAGTGGACAGGAGAAGAGTTACTCATGATCTTATTTGCTCCCTTAACAATTGCTCCCTCATTATTGCTTGGATGGACAGGAAGTGATCAAGACTCCCCAATAAACTTCATAACTGTAGTCACCATTCCTTGAAGTCTGGCCTTGCACTGGACTGTGAGGGAACCGAACCATGCTGCCACACCATATCCTATAAAACTTGCTAACACACCATTTCTAAGGCCCAGCTTCTTGCACAAAGACACTTATTCAATAACGCAATAATCAATTATTACCGGGTCAACACCAGATAGACATCGTCACACCAGGTTTTGAAGGTACTGACTGGATTACACTGATGGGCAGGCATTCACATCCAACAGACTTGAGATGATATTATCGTCTGAAAATGTAATGACATGCGTAGTTTTGCAGATAAAACCGTCAGGAGATTAGACCCAGCCAAGACACATCAGTGAAATAAGAGGAAAGTTTCAAAGGGACGGAAAGAAATGAGAAAGAAGTCTTTTAAGATAGTTTACTGAAATGATAAGCACAACTGGAATAATGACAGAAAGTCCTCTGAGAAAAAATGGGAACAAATCAAAAAGTAAGAGTAGGCGGGCCTTAAACGCTGAAAGATGTGCCACGTGTGAAGAAAGGAAGGCCTTCAAGACAGAAAAGTACAACTTGGAAAACACAAGAAAGGCCCACAGTCAGGAAGAGACTGGCATACAGAGGATGAAAGAGGCTTTTCAGCAGAAGAATGGGAATATGAAAAAAAGAAACAAGCCACTGAACAAAGAAAACAAGATAGTGGATGTGAATGTGAAGGGCCTTTGACACCAAAAGTGATGCTATGAGTGAAGACTCGAGTGTTCAGTAAGGAAGAAAGGCACAGATGAGTAGTCAATCGAAGGGAAATGACAGACATTCATGGAGAAAAAAGAAACCCAATATGGATTCAATGCAAAGAGCAAAGGGTAAGATATGAAGACGCCAAGGCTTGGCTCCTGTTAAACTTCATCATGTATCTAGATCCAATCTTCCTCATCGACATTCAAATCTTGTATACATGCTTTGTTTTTTCCAGTTCCCCAGATTAGGTATATTTACAGACTTTTTTTGTTTTGGGGCATTTCTATGTTCATTATAAATATCCATTGTATTTTAACTTAAACTTAAATTGCACAACTCAAACAGAAAAATATTATACGAAACAATAAGTAATGAGTGAGCTGACAGCCCTTACAATCTTCGACAACCTAGATATTTATTTGTCACAATTAGATATTACATGTGAGATCGAGTGAATGTGGTGCATGAGGTGCACAAAAAGGTCATGTTTGAGAACCTTAGATGGAAACACATGGAGAAATAAAATATTCATGTAGGTATAAATGCAAAGACAAGCGCACAATCACCCCAACACACACACACACACACACACACACACACACACAAACACACACACACACACACACACGCATAAACAGTAAGACAGTGCCGCATATGACCTTTGGACCCCCTTTCCATTAAAACTAGCAAGAGGGAGAGTGGGAGGAAAGAGAGAGATCTAATTGAAGACATGAGAGGAAAGAAGGAAGTTGAGAGGGGAACTTTATGTGTGTGTAATTGGTCTATAGAGAAATTGCCAACATGGACACCACAGGTGGCCACAAACCCTTTCTTAATAGCCAGCCTTGTAAAAGTCATCAAGACCTCTGAGACACGCTGTGTCTGGGTTGGAGACTGAGCAGGTGTATGAGGCACTGGACTTGGCAAGACGGTGTATAGTATGCCATGATCATTAACTACTGGAGGAAAAACATGAAACGTTGTAAATCAGTACATCCTCGGTCAAATGTATTGCCGTTTGCGCAATGGAATATCGGTCTTTACCATAGTGAAAAAAGGCACAAAACATCACATTTCTTTCAGAGGTGTCATGTTTTCCATCAGTCATCATAGCTCAGCAGTCCTGAGGGTGTGCTGGCCTCATCCTATCTGATCTAAATAAATGACCCAAGTGATTCAGCCACAGCTTTAAAGTATTTCTTTAGTCAGGCTCATTGTTAGTTAACGCCCCGAAAACACAGCACATGATGTACTTTGCATTTGCAAACTTGGTGGATGAATGCGAGGATGAATGACTGAATAATGAAAGGAAATATACAACAACAAACTGAGAGACTTTTACATTAATAGGATCTGAAAATGAGGACGTTTTTTTTTTTAAAGCATTAGTCAAGCCTTTAGTTGGTTTAGTTGATAATCAGAGCCTTGCCAGAGGTGTAATACTTGTGTGGTGTGTGTGTGTGTGTGTATGTTTGTTGAGGGGGTTCTCACATATCAGGTGGGAAATCATCCTGCAACCACATTTTGCCCATCATGGCACACAACTCTAGCTTTGACCGCAAATACGTCTTTCTTTGGGAGAAACCGATGGTTTATTCCCAAATTCATTTTATAGCCCGCGTTTCAGCAGAGAAGTCAAACAAACAATGAAACCGAACAAATGAGAAACAGCTACAGTGTATTCCAAAAATTCAAAAACTGAAGACAGAATACACTAAACGGTAGAATGTTTGAATCCAGCCCAAATAATTTTGTATGTTTGTAAAAACTCGCTTTTATCAGAGCTTTCTCCTTGAAAACATCTGGCTGTGGCAGTCAAAAACAAGACTCAACTGTTGGAGTGAATCATGCAGCTGGAAAAACCAAAACAAGAGGCAGAAAGAAACTAAAAAGCTCAGCAGAGGACCAAAAGTTTTTGCTCCCGAGAAATCGCATACGAAAATGTAACACTTCTGTTGATTTGAAAAGTTGTTAGCCACCCATCAACAACATGTTGCATTTTCATGTTATCCATTTTAACTAGGTTAAGTGATTTATGCAGGCATTGATTGGTTAATACTTTACCCATTATATAAGCAAAATAATGTAAAAATAAACAATACCTTCTTCTGTAGGACAATGACCTTCCTCTCCTTCACATCCAACATGTCTTTCATATCTCTGATCTCTCCCGTTAAGGTGCTCTTTTCATCAGTCAGGTCCTGAATTTGTTTGGTCTTCTTGGTTAGTATCTGCTCCTTCTCCTCCAAACGCACACGCAGAGCATCTACCTGGAACATATCAAATGAGATTTGTAAAGAATGAGATTGGACAGAATTGCACATCAGCCCTTCGGTCATTTCCCGATATCTAAAAACCATTGAACTTTGGAATGACAGTAAACACCCCCCCTTCTACTGTATATGTTGTTTAAAAACTATGTAGCTCTCATTATCACCTCGACCGATTTAATAATCACGAACTGAATTTGCCTGGAAATGTGTCACTGAATGTTGTAAAGGTTGATTTTCGCCAGTTAGTCTTTGTTAAGGGTGGCAGTCGTCAATGAACTTGAAGAGCTGCACTCTACTCAGACTAAAGAAGGCAATTTACAGTATGACGCACCCAGTGGGAACACAAGACACTTTGCACAGTTACAATACAGAGTACGAGTAGCAAGTTGGATTGTAGTGATGCTATAGTGAGTGAAGACAGTGGATATTAAGATATTTCCTGAACACTGCAAGGTGTCCATGTCATTTAACAGGGTTAATCATGCAATGCCAGCTTCTGGAAGAAAACATCCTTGGTAAGTCTGACAGTTACCAGGCTTGTCATACCCATTGACAATCTGGAATTTACTTGTTTACTGCAATGTCAACACCTGGCTGTTGTCAATCTACATCATTCACATGTGTATTTAGCTTAATTGCAAAGGCGATATGAATGTTCACTTCTCTGTCAATCCAGAATTACTGAATATCAAATTATATGAATGTATGAAATCATGATTTACTATTCTTAGTTTCTATTCTTTATGTTGCTGAGGTTAGAATATGCAATAATTCTAGCTCTGCCTGTAACGGTACATTAAAAAAACCCTACTGACAAATGTCTCCCTCATGCTGTCCCAACCGTTGGAGGTCCTCGCTCCTCCTTGCAGAAAAATGTCTATGCCATTTCTGCTCTAATATTTGACTGAAGACCATCGACGTTTCCAGTGCACATATGCTGAGAATGCAGAATGAGGAAGGCATTTTGTGTTAAGCTGATAATGTAGGAAACAGAAGTGCAATTGCATGATAAAATATTTGTAGAAAGTAGGGAAATAGTTCAGTAAGCATATTTAAGGGGACCACCGCTATAGTGGGTTGTGCTGATTTTAGGAGGCTGTGAAACCTTAAATGCAAGGGCCTGCTTTGTGTCCCAGTTCAGCCCTTTCCATGTGTTGGTGAGCAGTTCCAGAATTGACAGGTCTAAACAAGATTTACATGATGACATTTGAAAGTAGAGAATTTGAACTTTAAGTAATGTCCTTGGTATGAGCCACGGTGCCCTGGTGCAGGTAAACCGTGCAAGTCTGATGACTGCTTCATAACTTCTGGTTGAGAGGATGATTGGGACAACACTCCTCGCAATTCAGCTTCTAAAACACCACAAACTCATGCATTTAAATCTGAAACTGGCTGGGAGCAACGAGATGACTGATACCTGTGATTTTCTTTTTTCCGGAGCTTGTTATTAGACAAATATGAGCCTTTGCCATAGAAAACTGCTTGTTGTCATCAGTATAATATTTGCTTTTCTGCTCTTTTAACACAAAACATTATTCTTTAAAAGTCAACTATAGTCAGTTCGCAATTATATAGTCCTGAGCAGAAATCACAGCATGCTTCAGGTTTTACTATTTGCAGGTCCTACAGGCCCCCGTCTTTAAATTCTCCATTTCACATCATCTTGGAAAGTTAGTACTACTTCATGACATGTTTACACACATGCAAGCGTGACTCAGGTTTATGTCGCCTCAGATCAGGCGATAAAAACCATCCATGTGCAAACTTTGACTGACACAAAGCCTAAGCCTATGGAAGTCAGGAACCAAAAACAAAAACCTTGTGTGAAAACATCCTTTTCTCCCTAATGTCGTGAGAAATCTTACTTCTTCAACACAAAGAAAGCATTTTAAACCTGTTTTCCAGTATACAGGCTGTTAAGCAATGAAAAAAGCGAAACCTTGTATTTCGATCTATTAGAAGGTGGAATTACTGTACAGTATGTTACAATATATATAATATACTGTATAAATATATACATATACATGTATATGTACATATACTATAAATATACAGTATATGTGTGTGTGTACAAATACTTTCATATTTACATCTATATATATAATTCTGTGTGTGTGTATATACGTATACTGTATATGTATGTGTTTGTGTGTGTGTGTGTGTATATATATATATATATATATATATATATATATATATATATATATATATATATATATATACACGTATATGTGCCTAGAGAAAGACTAAAGAGGAGATATATGGATCGAGAGAGGGGGGAAAGGGACAGGGAGTTTGTGGGTGTG
>CAAKHD010013907.1:691547-757308 GCA_901007705.1 Fistularia tabacaria
CAGATATATAAAAAAATTAAACACACACACTCTCACACACCCACACACCCACAAACACACACACACACACACACACACACACACACACACACACACAGACAACATATCGACATCACCCCCTAAAACCCCACTTAAGCTTTCCAGCTCCTCACTCAGCACCATATCATAAAAAATGACCTTGATATGTTTTCAAGATTCTGTGGTCGCAAAAGTATTAATTCTTGGCAATATTTGGTATTACTTCAAATGAATAGTTACAATATCTTGAAGAGTGTGCTTCCAAATGTGTATTTAGATTAAACATTTTCGTAATGTGAATTCATGTATTTACCTGCAATTTATATGCCAATACACATGCGCATACACACACACACACACATACACACACACACACACACACACACACACACACACACATACACACACACACACACACACACACACACACACACACACGCATTTTCCTTGACATTCTCTTTCTAGCGTTTGATACAATGACAGCCAAATGTGGATTCTGGACACTGGTTTGCAAAGTAAAACAGAGGCTTAAAGAAAGCAGCTCCTCTGTTTGTCCTCACCTCTCTTTTTACTGCCTCACATTTCATCATAAAAGTTTTTCTGGCAGTAGAACGTGCAAAGGTATCAAGCCCAACGTCATCTCTGGGCCGCAATAAACAACATGGAGGCCATATGAGCTGACCACAGTCAGAACGGCAGAACCAAAGACGATGAAAAGACCACAGCATTGGATCCAGCCCAGTGGATACTTATATACTTGCAAACTAAAATTTGCATAGTCACTTAGTCACTTGTAGGGTAACAGGGTTAACAGCGATTCAGTAAATATGGACCTTCACACAGAATGAACTGCTTTCACTCTTCTTTTCTCTCTCATCGAGATTTGAATGGCTCTCAATCAGACAAAGCCACTATGATGTTCTTGAATTACATCTGGTGGAATTTATCTGATATCTGAACTCAAGGCTGATGCCAAGGAAGTGGCAAGGAAATGCAAATACAACACTTATCTGTAACAGCATGACATAAAACTGTATCAGTCTCTGTTGGGTTCGGAATTAGGAAATATGAGATGAAGTGATCAATAATGCCCTGCCTTGCTGTCACTGGTACCAAGAACGGTGTTTCAGGTTGGCAGAATTTTGCATAATACAGTTAATCCGATCCAGTCTAATCCAATAACAAGCTGACAAATTATCTCATTATCCTAACAGCCTTTTGTTTTTCTCATGATGAAAAGATAAATTACCTTATTACCATGACTAAATGAGCTCTACAATCCCGAGGTAATGAGCTACGTGTCTCTCGGTATTGAAAAAATAAAACACAGGAACCTATGTTTCAGAGGTAATAAAATATATTAATCTATCTATCCATAATGAATGTTTGAAGTTAGGTCTTTAGATTACTCATCATCAATGATAGCAATATTTTCTGTATTATTCAGCCCCATAACTGACTATAAGCAACTTCAATCACAGAAACAAATAGGAATATTAAATGTATTTTTCCTCATCTGGCAAAAGAATATTCCCAGAAAATGGTGATAAAAATGAGGGTTAAGACCTCAGAGACCAAAGCAGGGTTTTTCCAATATAAGTATAAATCTGCTGATGTGTTTGTAAATATGTTTGCATGTGTGCATCTTGTACTTGTGTCATGTTTGGCAAGTTTTATGATCACAGAACAACCTTCCTCATACGCACGTCGTGATCCTCGGTTCTGTCATCGCAAACGCATACTGTATGTACACGCGCACACATTCAAGATTTCCGTTTCAACATAGCTGGCCATGCCAGACATTACGACACCAGGGCTGATCTGTGCGGAAATTAAGGACATTCCCTGTCCTGAGGCTTAGGCAGGGTGTCATTTGAGGTGTGTCATCAAAGCCAGGGGTAAAGCAACAGCCAGAGCTCTGATCAGGAATCATATAATGGACATATCACCTCAGGGCCAGCTCAGGATAATAAGCGGATGTAAACTGCCTAACAGCAGGGCCCGAAGGGTGGAGCACGGGGCACAGTCTCATTGAACACTCAAACATCTGTTAATAAAACCATGGCAACACAGCTGTCTGCCCACAGGCTACAGGAGGAACAAGCAAAAACACAGATGTTGAAAAAAATAGACAAGGACGCATACATGCTCACGCAAAGACTCCCAGGATTCACTGACAAAAGGATCTTTGTAGGCTGGATGAGGGTTTTTTTGCTGTGGCGTGAAAGTCAATCATGCTATGCTTTTCTTATTGTACCAGCTAAGGGATATGTGACACAGAAAGTAGGGGTGCGCGATCATAATAGCGTTCACTGCACACAGCTGGCTCGACTGCCGCAATCCCTCTTTCGCCCTCCATTCATCATCATTACCTCTTCCAGCACTCATGGACAAATACACAGGATACACACACACACACACACAAACACACACACACACACAAACACACACACACACACACACAAACACACACACACACACACATAAAAAGAAAGAGACGCTGCAGGCGTTCCCCCTCATTAACACTTGCTCCTTCTTTGATTATTTTACCTGATCATTTCCAGCACTGCATGCCAGTTGCTACATCCTGTTTCCATAGTATCTATTTCCATTCTACAGTGGTTGCCTGAAATCAGCTTGATTTCCGCCTCATCAATAGTGAAACAGTGTCTTCATTCCATTGAAAACACCACAAGGAACTAAAATTCTTGGAAACTTCAAGAGATAGGTGGATGAACAATACATCTAATACGTCTAGAAACAGCACTTAATTACAGCTGTAACTAGTATGTTCATATAACATTTACAGCATTGAGATAAGAAGTTGTTGACATGTACTGGCCAGAATACTCTCCTAACCCGACTAATAATTCATGTTGAATTCCTTGCTGTCTACAACAATGATAGGTAGCTCAGTTGCTGCAATGATGCTCTGGATTAAATGTGTATGGACATTTGAGTTCATCTGAATGCAGCGCTACCACCTAATTTGCTTTTCACGTGTTCATTTAAAAAAATTAAAAGTAAGCATGCATATGCAAATGAACCCATGCAACAACATGATAATGACAAGAAATCTATTAGACATATTTTCAAAATCAAAATCCTGGAACGTAGAACAGCTTGATGGGGAATTTAATTGTTTTACGACACCAACAACTGCATTTGTGACTAATAATAATGGGAGATGAGCAAGTTAGTACTTACTTGAGTTTTTTGATAGTATATAAGGTCTTTAAAGCAAGTTTAATAACACATAATCTTAACATCATTTTTTATTGCTCAATGAAAACAAGAACAAAAATATCCGGACATTGAAGCCCCATAACACTTTATAGCAGGAGGTCAGAAATTCATCAAACATTATTGTTTCATTTCAAACCCATTGTTCAGACCTGGAGCATAAAGAGACTTTACATCAACAAATACCAAATTTTCTTGAGAGAGGAGAGAAATGTGTGTACTCTCGCAACACACCAAGTTAGTGTAACTGTGCAGGATTATGTGTCCATATTCAAAATGACTGTATTCAATTAGAGGTTAAGCGGTCTGAGAAAAGCAGAGTGACCCTGAAGCGAGAGGAGCTCAGGGCAAAAAGAAAGAACTGTATTGTTTCTGGCCCTCGAACCCGGCTCTAACTGACAACAGACTGAGCGCACGCATCATTATTTCATATTTGTGTGTTGTTTGTTTTTAAAAATGTATACAGATAGAAAATGCTTGTTCAAAGACCTCCTGGTTGGCTGAATCATCAAACGCGGACAGCACAAAGCAACCTCAAAGTCTTAAAATATAACACATCATTGGCATTAAAGCATGCAGCGTGTGTGTTTTTACAACATTGATATGCATGCGTGAATTTGAATATACATAGTAAATTTGTAAGTGTCCGGTGAGTGTGACTGACTGTTCCTTTGGCAGTGGACGTATTAACCTTGTAAACCCAATGTAAAAGTCTTCTCTCCTTTCTGACCCCTATAACTCCACTTTATAGCTTTTCCACATGGCTTCTGAAGAACTTTCATAGGCTTTATTTTGGACCGGGTCATGTTTTTTCTGGGGAGCCCAAACATTTTGCTGCTCCCACCGCATCCCAAAGTGCACCTTCCCCAGAAACACAGGTCTGTGCTATTGGCTCTGAACTTGAACTTTACTGACCAAAGTCCCCCAGGTTCAAACGGGGTCTTAATGTGAATATGGAGACCCAGTCATACTGAGACTAATTATTATTGTTTTGATTATCATCATCATTATTATGCTTGCGTGCATACCTGAGTGTGTGTGTGCGTGCAGAGTAAGACTCGTGTGCCCAGGCTAGGCTCTGACCACCTGGCTGTTGTTTTGGGTTCAACCGGATGTTTGATGATTTCATCAGGCTGAAGGTGGGTACAGATGGAAGAGGAGAAGGGAGAAAGGAAGAAATGTGTGGTGAGAAGACATATGGAGTCGATGTGAGGAAGGAAGAGAAAATATTAACAGAGGGTGGAGAAAAGAAAGAGGTGGAAAAAGGACTGAGAGCACAGAAGGGGGTAAGCCCAGGTTGGACTGCAACTGGGTCGAGACCACATTTTCTTTGCCTCACTACCTACACAGATCATTAATCAGCAAGTTGAACCAGGAAAACTCAACAAATTAGTCCACCAGGGACAACAGCACACCCTACTATTGCTTAACTCCATGACAAAAGCTCAAAGCATTCAACGATCATCAGACAACTTCTTCCTCCTGTACCTCCCTCTATCCTCAATGCAATCAGTTTTTTACATTCCTTAGTTTTGTTATTCATGTCTGATTATGTTACCATGGACCGCAGTGATAAAAAAATAGAACGTACCGTGAGAAAGAGGTATATTTGACAACTGTTTAAGGGTTTCCTTTTGAATATGACTCACAAAAAATATGGCACAGCCATATTCCACGCACTATGTCGCACATTCAGCTCTCCCTTTGGAATGGCATAATTTTAACTCTTTCACAAATGTATTCATATCTGATTCTAAAAAATACATAACATGATGATAGTCTGACGCTATCGCAGACATTGCAATGCGGCTAAATAGCATAAATATTGTATCATTGTATTATTTACACATTAGTTATGCAGTTAAAATTAGATTACTCCACACAGCTCAATTCGACAGCCTACTTTGACTTAGACCCCGTCCTCGATAACTTTGTCAGAAAATGCTTTTTACATCGTAGTTTCTTATCCTGAGTATTGCTTTCATAGTGTTAATATAAGCACATTGCAATTCATATTAACAACCAATGATCAGTTCTGCATTGAGCTGGATTTCCGCTTTGTGACTTAAGTGGCCTTCTGTTAGTGATGAATAGGTGAATCAAAGAGTCTTGCAAAATGAAAACCTTAAGGAATATCTGCAAAATACATCAAAGTATACATGATATGTTGCAAAAACAAACCCAGTGCAATAAGTTAGATTTGTGACCACAAGGATTTGGAATGTCAAATAAAGGAGTCAACCAATACTGTAAGAACAGAGCAATCTGTCTATTAATAATATACATGAGGAAAAATGTCTTTTGATCTAAGAGCCAAAACATGAAGGCCCTTATTGTTTGCTGGGAGGTTCTGTAAAGAAGCAGGGGAGCATGATCCAACACGGATAGAGAAAGAGGAAGTGAAGAGTATTACTCATAACACAGAACAAGCCTCAATATGACTGTACTGCAACTTGCATACACTGTAAAGACAGATATAAGTCATTCATAGTCTATGCTGGCAAGTACCTGGTATTGTCTTCTCGAGGTAAGTTTTGTCAGATGAGCATTTTTTGAAATCACAATCGTTTGACTATAATTCAACTGACGGAGAAATTTGGAAATACGTAAATGTGATGTCATTGCAAGCACAGCCTTCATGTGGAAGCATTTTTCCATCGTGAAAAAGGTGTAACTAGAAAATGACTGTTCCTTCTGTATGTTACATAAGGACCTAACATGCTCCTGCATCAGCTGCAGGAATATGAGGCCTAATGAGTCAAATCTTGCGTTCAATTCTAATATTGTATATTTCAAAATTTGGCAATATTGCCAAATTTAATTTGGTCTTTTCATCTTTCATTTTCAAAGTCATGCCTTCAAACAAAGCCTGGGAAATTTCATTGCACCGCAAACTCATTTTCCACTGACACTATGGCCAGTTCTTGTTTCGGGGGGTTTAATTATGCAGGAAGGTCTCCAATAGCTCACCCGATCTGCTGGAGTATAGTTACTGCTCTGCATTGTCCCGAGCAGGTCAGGAGAAACATACACCTACTATATTAAAGAGTTATGTTTCCAAAGACTTAGGCAGCATATCCTCTGACACAAATGTCCACTTATTATTTTCAACTTTTTCTCTTATCTGGAGAGGGATTCAATATGGTCCATTTGGAAGCTTACCAAACTTTGACTGACAGATAAATACTCTTCCATTTTCACATTCCCTTGTTGACAGTGGTGGCACTGTTCATTTACTAGTCTTGGTCAGTCCCATCCTGACATGAATTGCTTTTAGACACGTGCCAGTGAAACAATGCTGCGCCTTGAATCCAAGAGTGAATTTCTTTTTCATTGTATACAATTACAGTCATTCATGATAAATCTCCCATATTGGCACACCCACACATGCATAAAGATGCTGATACTGATGAGTGACCAGTAGTAATTGTTGAGAACGAAAATTGAATGAGAGTTTGTAAGTAAGTTACAATGAAACGTGGAGAGAAGAGAGACTGCTGCAGTGAAGCTAAGTAATAATGAAAGGATTGAAGAAGGTGAGAAAGGAGATCCTGTGAGAATGTCTGTTCTCAAGCGTATTGATTGACTGACAGTAGAGGAATGCAGGGCCATAGCTGGCCCCAAATGCTCTAAGTAGCTGTACTCATTCTCTGCTTTGCCCACTTAGACTAGGAAACCCAAGCCTTTCTTGAGCAAAGGAAATGCCACTTCAAAAGCAGAAAATGAAAAAAAAACTACCCAAGACCGGAGATGAGAATCAAGCAATCAGAGCTAACAGTATATGCATTTAGTCTCTACAAAGGAGTGTGTGCCATTGTGGTGAGTAAGGCTGTCAAATCTTATTACATTGCTGCTGAGGTTGTCTATGGTACCTGTCTTGCACATTTTATCTATGGACATACCCTTTGTGGCTTTTATTATTTCAAACAGTTGTTTAGTCATTATTCATGTAAGATGATACAAGAAATCTATCATCGAGTGACTTTCCATTTCTGAAAATGACTAAATAAATACAAAAACTGGTTCAAGAAATCTTACAAACTAGCCAACGATTAGAATTTTTTTCCTGACTTGAAACCCTACATAACATAGACTGCCACACGTTCTTTTACTGAATAGTAAAAGAAGGAACATGTAGCTAGTGAGTGATTTTATAGTTTGGGCATCCAGATCCTGAATTAGAGAACAAACACAAAGCCTGCAGAGTCAGACAGTCAAACCACAGGTGCCTTTACCCCCTACGACACACCGCAGCTCTTCCTCTTAGAACCCAAGGCTTTCCCACACTAGATTGACATAATCCCTCAACACTATGATCTTGCCCTACCTCTAGAACTCTTGCCAGTTGGAAGTGTCCGAAAATTACTTACAGGAGACATCCTTATCCAGATGCTCAAACCAGATTAGCCTATTCCTTTCAGGGAAAAGCAGCAGCAGGTCTTCTTCATGTTCTCGGCAGATGCCTGGGCTCCTCATTGAGTGCAACTACCTTGTAGAAGAAACCTATTCAAGTGGTTCTGATCTGTGACCCCATAATTTAGCTTACTAATGGGAGCTTGTGACCATAGATGAAATGGAGCACTGATCGAACTGTAAAATTAGGATCGCGGCTTACCAGTTCAGCTCCTTCTTCAACACAACAGACCAGTGAAGAAACCACATCACTGCTTGATGCCTCTCTGATTCCCCGATCCAACTCACGCTCCATCTTATTGTGTCTTGTGAACTACGCTCCTACGCCATTTGACTAAAGACTCACGACTACCGCCATACTCAAGCACAAAATTTCACCCGGGGTGATTGGACAAAATTAACCTCACATTACTCAGTTCCAAGTCAAATGTGCTGTGTGGAGATAACTCCTTCTATATTAAGCTAGTAACACAGGCTATTCAACATCAGAGAGAAAGTAATCCAAAGAACTTCTTTGCCAGGACACCCAGGTATCGCCCTCTGCCTCCCGCCCAAATGGAATTGGACCTGACCTTGATACCATTCTTTGAACTTATGGGCCCAGACGATTTGCACAATTTTTTTAATTTGGGGCTGTGCCCCTCCAGGGCACTTGCTCAAGTAGGTTAACAAAGTCCACAGCTCCCCGTCGGGTCCACTCTGCATGGTGCTTCCAATATTTTATGTAACTTATTGAAGAGCGATGATAGCAAGTCAGATGACCCAATAGCTTCATGAGAATTCTAACTTATTTTGGTCGACTGCAATTAGTGTGTTAAAAAAGTTGTTTGAATTCGGGGTGGTGAAATGTTGACTGGAGTCCCCACATTACCCTTGGTGTATGAACAAATCTAAAACACATACTCACACAAAAACAACCCAATGAAAACTAATTCCTTTAAGTATGATGCATTCACTGCAAGAGCCAAAATTCCTTGCACATGTACGGACAATTAGGCCTAATTTTAGCCCAAATTGCTTCCTGTAATGATGAGAGGACAAAGTCAGCAGGCTGCTCTTAACTGGCAAACATAGAGAGCTCTAAAGTATCGGATCCAACTCTAGAGAGTGATGGGGAAAAATGCTAAATGCTCCCTGCCTTCCTTCCACGCATGCAAACATTCCTCCATCTTGTACAGCATACCTCCACCTCCATCTCTTGCAAAAGCGATAAAATCATTAGCCATTTAAAAAATTCATAAATGACTTGAGAGAAAGAAACTGCTGGCTTTTTAAGGAGAGTGAGGAGAGTGGGCCCACCCCCACAGATGGCCACTCATGGATTAAAAGTGCCATGGGCACAGGTAATATTCCCACCCTACATCTTTTGGAGGAGCAGAAAGAAAAATTATCCATGCTAGGAAAACAACAATATATTTTATGGACTTTAAATGTGTCTGTGAATACGTATATACAAACACATAAACACAAACACACACATACATATATATGTGTGTGTGTGTGTGTGTGTGTGTGTGTGTGTGTGTGTGTGTGTGTGTGTGTGTGTGTGTGTGTGTGTGTGTGTGTGTGTGTGTGTGTGTACATATATATATATCAGTATCAGATAGATTTGCTCATTATATTTAAACTTTAATTTTTTTTTCAAGTATACGTCTATGAACTCAAATCAGTAGATTTTATTTGTGTGTCAGTGTGTTTGCGTGCAAGTACATGTTTGTGTGTCCGTCTTTGTACTGACCTCTGTCTGCAGTGTGTTGGCACGTTGTTCCTTGGCATTGAGTGACTCCTTTAGCACCTCGATGTGTTGCTTGCAGTCTGAGTTCTGATTGGCTAACGTTTCTAGTTTGGTCTGCAGGGCCTGCATCTCCGACTCCTTCCTATTCAGCTCCTGCTTCAGCTGCTCAATCTAAAATAAGCATAGAAAATACAGAATGTCTCAGATTCAAGAGGATCAAGGATTATTATTTGCTAATAAGAATTACTCTCCACACAAAAACTTTGCCTTTCTTCCAAACAAGAACACGAAGGCTCAAACCCACATTATCAGTGCCAAATAACATGTTATCAGGCACAAACAAATGTAGAAAGAAGGCAGACTCTCCTCTTGACTTTGATGAGCAGATTTTAAACACTTTAACAGTCAATCTCAACAAAGCCTGTTTAATACACAGCAAAACACTGAGATATGTGAAGTTGAATGTGCAGTTGGGCATTTGTAATTAAATCTGGCCTTAATTTTCCAACTTCTCCCAGGCAGAAATTTAGAACTCCTCCTTTTGTTTTTTGTTGTTTTAAGTTTTGCCAATAATGTCAACTTTGTGTTGAATAAGATTTAATGATTATTTCAAAGTGCCTACAATGTGGTCTTTCTGAGGATGGTTAATGAACAACTGTTACCTAGCCTTACATTATAAGCCTGCAGTCAGGGAACTGGCATAGAAAGTGGGTGGGTGGTGGGGGTGCAGACAAACAGATGAAGGCAACTATATTGAGCTCACATAGCTGAAAGATTATAGATTTTTTTTGAGGGAAGGTAATATGGAGCAGAAACACATAGAAAATCAAATGCGCTAACAGAGGGAGTTTTCTGTGCTGAGGCCTTGTTATGCACAGGAGATTGTCATCTGTCTACTGGTGCCAAAAATGCACAAAGCTGATTCAAGAGAAAGATTTCTGTAATTGCGTGAGCAGGGTTCAACTCATAATGGGGGAATTCGGACTGGATCAGACCTTGGCAATTTAATCACTGGTCACAATGAGACAGAGCCTGGGAGAGCAGGGAAAATAATTGAGTACAATAGGAAACAAGGGGGAAATGGTTGGTGAGGGTGAAGTTCTATCAAGGAACAAGGAGAACAAATTCACATTACTGTGAAGAGTACTCCTGCTTGTTCTCTTAACCAGGGTTTTTGGGAGCGTAAGCTGGTTTGATGGAAGACGCACATGCGGACAAGGCCTTTTCCAAAGACAGACGAAGATAAAAAGGCAGCCAGCCACTAAACTACAGCACACAGCACCCTGGGAAACAGTCTAGGTTTTCCAAGCTGGCTATGTACTTCACCACACTTTGAACCAACTGAGGTTTTTTGAATATCATGCTTGGTGAAGTTTAGCAAAAACTGATTAGCTGGAAAAATAGCTGTAATGCCCACTTATCACACTTGAATACATTTTCATGTTCTCATAAACCACTGTTTAACACACATGTAGATGAAAGTCCAAAACGGAAACCAGAGAGGACACCGTTCTTGTCCTCTTAGGTTTCTCTGATCACAGTTCTACCTCAACACTAGTCACCGTGACTGCTGAAAGACCTGGTCACAGGAATACTTCAAAGATATTGAATGAATCTGTGTGCCTGTGCATACCCTTTGGTGTTTCTCTGTATTTCTGTGTAACTGTATACAGACAGATGGTACATAGGGGGGTAAGGTAGTACCAAAACCATCATGCATGTCATCCCAATATGTTCATTACTCTGTCATTATAAGCTCACATTTGCCTGTCTGGCACCTGGCAGGCTAATGAATCAGGGTCTTTCCAAGCACAAAGAAACAAACAGTACTATAAATTTGCCAAAATAAAAAAGCATTTCTTGGCCATCATGGAAACCTAGCTACTAACTTTGTGAAATGCAGTGCCTGCATATAGTATTGAATTGGCATAGATTCCAGTTTTGAAAAGTGAGGTGTGCCTTAAAGTGGGATTTATGTAACAGCCAGCAGGTAGAAATTTACAAGGCTTTTCAAAGAGGTCTTTGCTGTTTTGAAAAAAAAAGAACCTTAATCTGATTAAAAGCAAGAAACGTGCAGAGATTATGGAAGTATAGGTATAAATTAGTTTGTATCGCAATGTATAAGGTGTTTTCAAGATAGCATGATTGTCTGTTTGCCAAAATATGGGCTAATTTGGTATCACACCTCTTGCAAATGATTATAGAGCCATTCATTCATTCCATCTGACAATTTTGACAGCATTTATGTTGCAATTAGATCTGTCCCTCTGCATTCTCCATTTCCACCAAAATGTCAATTGCACATCAACAAAACAGTGGGTGATGTCACACTTATGTCACACTTATCCACTGTCCATGGTGTGAGTCTGTGTTCAGACCTACAGCATGAACCAATGGGTAAGTTAGTAAAACAAGCCGTCAGATTTTTTTAAGGTTTTGACTGTCGAGGCTGTGGAACATAAGCTAACAACAGGGCTACAAAATAGCAGCTACAACAAAGAACTGCTACTTTTTTCTCCGTATCACATGTCTCCATGTGCATAGCGAATCAGGTTTGCGTTTGGCAAGATGTTAGGTAACCAGACATAACACACTTTGGACATTTATATCTCACATAAGATTTACTTGATTCTCGACACATTTGCAAGGTAAACGTATGCAGCAAATGACATGACTGTACACAGTTGCTGCTTTGCTTGCTGTTTTAACAATATCATGCATCCATCTCTTGGATCATGCAGTGTGGAGTTGTCTCAGGTAGCATGCATAGACATTCTACCTTGGTCTTCATGAATTTAGCATGGCTTTTGTAGACCTCCACCTGCTTGAGTTCATCCTGCCTGTCATCAGGGTGTAGCAGGCCACTGGTCTTTAACATCTGGACTTCATCCTCTAAGTCTCTGATGTTCCTCTCCAGGGAAGAGATCTTTGTGTCCTGCACCAGCAAGCAGGCAAACAATCAAATCAGCTTTAGCCATCACCCAGACATGACAACAAACAAAGCCTGAACACACACTATGAGACACATCAAACCAGAAACTGAGGTAACAAGAGCAATTTCAAGACAGACTGAAAATTATTGTAACAAATTACAATACTAAAAATGAGATAATGGCATTAATAATAATAATAATAAAGTTTGTCCATAGATTGTTAAAATGAAATGTAATTTTAGATATTCATATTGATATCATGGTACATGAACATAGAAATTAAGTTGCGAGCAACTGAAATCGAACAACCCTTTTTTTCCTTTATTTATTTTTTCCTTTGTAGTATCTATGAAGGAATTAACCACATGACTTCAGACATATGTTTAAATGCCAAACCTTGGAGGAGAAGAAAAAGGTAATTGAATAAATGGAAGCAGAGTGCATGATGCCATCAGCACAAATAACAGGCACCATGTACACATCTGACCTCTATTAGTATCTCTGACATCAGCCCTTCCCTGAATAGAATGTAGCAAATTCAATCCGAGACACACATAGATGCACACAGGAATGTATAAAATATGCAGCAAATGACATTCACAGTAAAAAAAAAAAAAAAAAGGTTGCGAGGACTATATGTTCAACCTGTCCTGACACTTGAGTTATTTCAGAGCAGCAGCATAAATGATCCTCTATGTGCAAATATAAACTGGAGAGGATATCATATAAAAGGCTCAGTTTCCTTTGGATGTAATCCCAAATGACTTTTTTTTTTAACAAAAGCTTCAAATATCTGAACAATTTCTTTATTGTTCACTATGAGCAACTCACATGCTTGCACATAAAAGTGAAAACAGTAAGTACATTGTTGAGCACAATAACCACTGTTAATGACTTGTTGATCAAACCTGACTGATTGAATGGCCCCGTTCTTTGTGACATCGTCAAATATCACAGCTTATGAACATTTTTTCTTGGCCTTAACCCTCACATACATAATGATCTTTTAACTATCAAAACCTGACGAAATGTAAATGATCTCTGGTGGAATGTATCCAAGAATTGACATGTACAAGATCCGCAAAATACATTTTAATGCCAATATCAGTATTCGTTCACTACTGTGTTGTGCAGTGTTGGCTTGCCATAGTAAACATCTACCTACTCTTGGTATTGGACTATCAAAAACTTGGTGTGAACATTTAACTGGACAAAACTGACATTCTTTAAAGTATAGAAAGCAGACAGTCGCTGAAAGAGAATAAAACAGATTTGTATACAACATTTTCCAGGGCTGACTGAAATGGTTGGAAAAAAAGAAAAAAAAAAAATTCTAAACAGATGCCAAAAGAACTTTTCGTTTTGGTGTCAGTGGCCAATTTATTGAAATGTTTTGAGTTACTTCCGCAGACTAGCAGGTGTCGTGATGGGTTGTATTAACAGTTGTGACTGGTGCTCTTTACAGTTAGACTGTTTAAAAAAGAAAACTAAAAGAGCCAAGCAATTCAAAAATGCTCAAATTGCTTTTCAAAAAAAGTTACCTGCGACTATTTGTCTGATATAATATGGATGGTTTATCAAAATCAATAGTCAGTGAATGATAATGAAAACTTGGCCTTGAAATAGCTCTAAAAGGAACGCCAGTATGGTGCCACATTCTGACCAAGGAATAATTTACGGCAAGGATAGAGGAATAGACTGATGCTTCGTGGTGTTTGTGTGTTGAGTTCACAATACAATCAAGCCAGCGAGCATTACTTTACCTGCCAGATAATGTCGGGATCAAAACAGAAAGGAGAAGCTGTGCTCTGTAATAATAGTGAAAATATACAATCCTTAAACATTTTGGATATTACATACTCAAAGCACAAAAAACATAAAAACGTGATCAGTAACCAAAACACAAACCGTTTCATTAAGCAAAAACATTATTCCCAACCTCATAATCATCACCGAGCAAAGATGGTTTCTGCGTCTCTCTCTTCACTCTACTTGCCCTTTCATAATGTGCAGTCCAGGCAATGTACGTTTCGCCTTTTTTAATGATTTCATCCAGCTTTAAGTTGGCTCCAAATGAATACACAACACTATGCGCATCCTGAGCTAGCACATGTGTAGTTTGTTAATAGGTGGGCGAACTCCAAAGTATGCGTGAAAAATAACTGTGGTTTTGCTGTAAGGGAATCACTTTTGGAACAAGCCTTTGCAGAAAGATCCCCAATAGCTGTGTGTGTGTGTGTGTGTGTGTGTGTGTGTGTGTGTATGTGTGTGTGTGTGTGTGTGTGTGTATGTGTGTGTGTGTGTGTGTGTGTTTGTGTACGTGAGTGTGCACGCGCAGACACATGTGGAGTCAACTTCATTTTTCACAGCTCGAACAACTTCAAAGGACTTAGATGAGAGTGAAAGCTTCCATATGTGACATTTGAAACAAATTGAATAAGTGTTCAACTCTGCATGGGCCTGTAATGGACTTCACTTGGGTTGGGATGCAGACACCAGGCAAGTACGAGACAATTTTGTCTGATTGTCTGTGTATTAATTGTTGTGTCCACACTCAGGATAACGCCGGCGCCGGTTACAACTGTGCTCATAAGTATTGTCCTGGTTGGGTATCACGCTGCATCACAACTAGTTTTGTGATGCAGCGTAAAGAACTTAAGATCGCAACATTGCATCTTAGTATTTCGTTCCCAATCATTTCTGCAAACACTACCAGCAAACATGAATGAAGCTGAAAATTGATCTTTTAACCAAAACATTTAAAATATTTCCTGCATCTGTGGATGTAAATTACTCTGTGAGTCCTACCTTCATATCAATGACAGTTTGCAGAGCCCGAGTGTTGGCAGGATCAGCCTGAGGCTGGTTTCGCCGATGAAACTCTTGGGGGGGAACTCTGTAGAAATAAGCCTGGCGGCTCATCATCTTTATGACGACTTCTTTGGAACCAATTACTGCTGTTTGTGCTTACTGCTTGCCATAAAATATATTGTTTTGGAAAAGTTCTTTCCTTTGTATCTTGAAGCTGGGTCCTGGTATGATCCTCACCTAAAGAATTCTTTGTAGTCTTAAACAGCACAGGCTCGTGTTCCCTGCTCTCTTTTTCGGTCTCTCTGATGCTGTCTATTAGTAGGTCTAAGACAGAATAATCTATAGGTCAGCTGAATCTCGCTATATTATTCTGACAAACAGTAACTATTTCTTTCTTATAACACTTGTTTCTTTCCCTGTATCTCTCACGGATGCTCCAGCCCTATGTTACTCTCACAGAGCGGCACATTCTGCCGGCAGACGCGCTTAGCTTCATCAATTAATAATCAAGAATCATCCTGAGCAACTGGCTGCAATGACAATCATGCAGTATATACTTCTAACTGATGATGATCTTGTACCAGAATACACTCAGTTATTCTTACTTAGGAAACAAGTGAAACAGGGCTAGATCTGTTTTGATAGTGTTATGGAATGAGGCTTCACAACTTACTGCAATAGTATTTTCATTGTGTCGGGCTATTTTCGTAAAGAATTTGACAATTTTGATATAATGCAGTCTGAAGAACTACCACGGAGTTCATTTAATACTCAACCCAATAAATGAAAATGGAACCAGGCCGGTGAGTATATTGCAAATATCCATCACATTGAATGCTATACTACTCCAAAAACCACAGAGATCAGGTTATGAAAATTTCAAATGAATACTTAGATCCCCCTTCAAATCAGTGTTGTTATGGTTCCTTACGATGCTTAGCTTTACCTTCTACTTTCCCACCCAAACATCCACCAGTAAGGGCCCTCCCTCAATACTTACTAGTTAAAATTGCATATTCTACATACCAATGACCCCATCTTAAGAACACACTGACATTGCCGGTTACCTGAAACATGTACTTTTCATGGTAGGTGTGAGAGATAAAGCCAGAGGTGGATGTTTAGGTAGCTATTGTTTTGTTTTTTTCATGGGCTATTAATGTAAAGGAAAAATACAGCGTCTCTCTTAAAAAGTTGCCTACAAGTATGCCAGGCATAATAGAATTGTACAAAAGCATGCTGAATAGCTTTGGGAATCAAGGTACACAACATGTCGCAAAAATAAAAAAATGCATCCAATTAGCCACCCAAACACAGAATGCAAACCTGGCACTCTGGTCTGGAGCCACTCTGCAGCTGAATACTGGATTACCTCACACTGCTGCAGACACAAAAGTCTTCTTAACTTTATGAATGAAGAAATCGGTCAGTTTGATACAGTGTCTTACCAAAGTGCTTTTTGACAGCAAAACAGGGCTATGATAATTGAGCTTTTTATCTAAGAAAATTAACATGTTTACAGATTGTTTTCCTTATAAAGAATCCTGATCAAGATTTTCTTCTGATAAATGACAGATTATTTAACACAGGCTGTAACAACACAGTCAGCTTAGCTTGGCTGATGATAGGATACAAGGCTTCAAGTCAGATTTAATCACAATTTATTTAACAAAGATGGAATCAAAACAAACCAGTTTCTTACAGTTTAAATGTATCCCTTCTTATAGAGCAGTGTGGGGGGGGTGGCTTTGTTACCTGCATTTTCTTCTGCATTTCATCTGCAAATAAGATTCCCATATACCAAGACACACAGTTTATTTCCTTCATTTTGATGCAGACTAGTCAGGGAAGCAAAAATCTGAAAAATCTGCTGCGCCATCTTGTGTTCAGCGGCACACAAATTAAGTCTGTCCATGTTTTTTTATGGCTTTTTAAAAAGTACAATAGAGTGCATCCACTGTTATATGTATGATAGGAACAAAGCAATATTGGTATTGTGCTTGTGAGAAGAAAATAATCTGCCAAGCAACACGTAAACTTCACAAAAGATAAATTGAAAAGAGATCATTTTGTCTTGGGTACAAGCCACTTTGGATTTCTGACATACTACTTATCAAGTTTTTCTGTCATTTATTGAGTGGAACTCGATTTGCATGACAAGAAATTGTCAAAATATACCGGGCAATGAAAAGACTGGCTGCTGACAGTTTCAGTGGTTTCGCCTCACTCACTCTGGTACTTAACACCACAGCTTAAGGGCCATGTACTCAGCCCCGTCTGGTAACACTGCACATCCTTGACTGAAATCCCTGATACGGAAACAAGCATGTGGATTACACCACCGTCATTGACTCGATTTTAAACAAAGATGAAAGCTCATAAACAGAGGAAATCAACAATCTTGAAGAGTGATCCACAAACAACCTACGGCTCAACATCAACAAAACCTAAGAACTGATGGTTGATTTTAGGGAAAATAGAGGGAAAGCAAACATACCGCTGTCTGCATAAGTGGATCAGAGATGGCACTTGTGAACAATATTAGTGTCAAGGGAATCAGTACCGCAGAAAAAAAAATGGCATGCTCATTACAAGACTCAACCCAGATAAAGACCGCTCAGAAATGTCTATTTTTTAGACACATTGGCCAGGCAAAATTCCCTTGCTAAGATCGTATAAACTTCTCTAGAGATGTCAGAGATTGGAAATGTAAACTAAATTGGTATCAGGTATATAAAGCCCACAGCAGAGGAACTCTGCTGCATGTGATTAAAACCATCCAGGACCTTTTCGGTTTCCATGTATGAAGCACAGGCAACATCACTGAGGTTAAAAAGAAAAAAAAAGATACTCTACACACTTCATCTACCAGAGCTAGAAACCAGCTTTATTTCCTCAGGTTGCACATTTAAAGACGAAAAAAATAACATGCATACTGGAGGTGGGGGTGATAATCCTCCCTTAGGTTTGCATTGCTCCTTTGCTTTCCAGTTCTCCCAGACTTTAGAGTACAGACAGGTCTTATCCTCTTGTCCATGTCAATTGTAGATAAGCAAGGATTATTTCTGACCCCCCACCCCCAAAACCACACACACATATGCACAAAGGCGTGCCTACTTCTGCCTCAACACTAACCCACAGACCCCTTGTGTATTGATGTTACTGCTGTGAATGTGTTTGTCAATATGTCTGTCTGTTTGTTGCTGCACATTCAAGAATTTATTTCCTCCAGAGTGTGTGCATTATCTCCTTATCGTCACTGTTTACGGCGCATTTTTCAAAAGCGATGTGTCCCTCTGTGGGGGATATTAAGTCATGCAAGATGAGCATGTCATCAAAGGCTGTCATCGCTGCAGTACATGTTGGAGCACCGAGCATATGGAATTAATACGACCCAAAGTAACACTATAGCAATAAGTGCCGGCATCCTGAGAGAATGATACGGTCAAAAAGTTCAATTCTAGCCTGAAGGCAATGGTGTCATATACACCATTCAAAGACAAGAAAATGCACAGATCCTAGACATACACACACAGACACGCACATGTACATGCGTATGCACGTATGTATACACACATGCGCACAAGCGCACACATATTAATCAATCACATTCCCATCCCTTCTCCATCAGAGAGAGAAAAAAAAAGAAAAAGGGGAAACACATTTTCTGGCTGCAAATGAGAAAATGTGTCCAGCTAAACAGCTATGGGGCTGAAAAGAGCCATTTGAAAATAAAAAAGAATCAAGGAATCAAAGACTTGGTGAAAATAGGGAGGGGGTGAGAGAAGGTTTTCAGGGTTGTAATTTTGTCTTGATAAACTTTTCCGCTCAAACATTCTGGGAGATCAACAGAGCGTGGAGAGTATGTGGTTCCTGGGGTGTGGTGGGCAGAGAGAGCATTGTGTGTGTGTGTGTGTGTGTGCGTGTGTGTGTGTGTGTGTGTGTGTGTGTGTGTGTGTGTGTGTGGGTGTGTGTGTGTGGGTGTGGGTGTGCGTGTGTGGGTGTGGGTGTGGGTGTGGGTGTGCGTGTGCGTGTGTGCATGTGTATGTGCGTGCGTGTTTTTGCTGAATGTTGATGGGGTAGACAGTGGTCTTCGAATGTTGTGAGGGTCTTCATTGGCAGAGCCTTTAAGGGCACTAAGCCCAATGTTTAACTATTTAACTGAACATGAACAGACCGCAATCAATCTTGAATGAAAAAAAGAGATATCGTACAGAAATGAAAATTAGATGATGAGATCCAAGAGGGGACAAAAATGTTACAGCTTGAAAAAACGAGAACTAACTAAAAAAATATAAGGATTTGCTCAGCCTTTTCCATGTCATATCTTAGCCCTAGTAAATTGTATTAAAAACTTCTGACCTCGCAAGTTGTGAGAATTATCTTTTTTTGAGAGTGGAATATAAAAGTAAATAGAGAGACCCTGTCTGAACTGTGCCATGGCATCTACAGCCTTTGCAGTCGTGCTATCAAAAGAGAGGGCAGGCATGTGCTTTGCAGAAGGAGAGTTGTATGGACAAGAGGCCTGAAATGTCCAATAAATGCCTCTCAAACTTATACTTAAAAACACTAGTATTGGCATTTTTAAGACATACTTTTAAGACATTTTATTTGTTGAACAATTCGTTTTTTTTCTGAAAAACATTTTTAAGTTGTTTTTTTTTGCTGAATTGTTGTTTTTAATCTGGAACGCTAAATCTTCCACCAAATGCATGGTTATAGAGGCTTTCTCCTGTATAGTAGGAGTCTAAACTCTATCCAGAGCCCATAAGGATAATTTTTCCACTGTTATACGTTAGAAAGTAGATATGACATCTTTGTGTAAAAAAATGTCACGTGTGCACGTGTACGTGCACACCCTCGGAAGCAGGTCAGAATTAGGCAGGAAGAGACCAGTGGTGGCCCTGTTATTAGTGGGTCTACAGGGACTTGGCAGGTGGGTGAGTCGATTAGATTTATGCCTCTCAGTGTGTGTGTGTGTGTGTGTGTGTGTGTGTGTGTGTTTGTGTGTGTGTGTGTGTGTGTGTGTGCGTGTGCGTGTGTGTGAGAGTGTGTGTGTGCGCGCGCGTGTGTGCGTGCAACCGTTGACATGCTCAGATTACCTAGTTCAGCTGGGGTTAGATTTTAATAGAATACTGCCACTGTGTGGACATTGATAGGACTGCAGATATATACAATTTCCAAAGAACATAAAACATGATGCTGTGATTTGTTCCAAGTCTTCCTCTATCCAGAGTAATGCATAAAGAGTATCGAGATGGATAAATAGATGGATTAACGCATGGATGGATGGATGGACGGAAAGATGGACAACCCAGAGCCTATCCACCACTTGACTATATCATGAGCAGTTGAACCGTTCTTTAGACAGGTCACTTCAAATAACTTTATATCTTGTGACAATCTGAAAACTCTCCGCTTTTCCACTATTTGAGAAATAGGGAAAAGTCTGTAACCTTTTCAATTGTTCGTCATCTGTAACCTGTACATGCTCAAACAATGTGAAACCAGTCTCTGAAATACATAACCAAATATATATCAGGGAGCACTTGGATAACTAAATCAAGGGAAATAGATCCCTTTTGCCAAATTTAAAAGATAAATAAAAGCCATTGCAATCCGATGTGGATATTTATTATTTTAGCTGAAGCAGAAAAACAGGCTTATTGAGTCTGATGGATACAATAATGGATGCAGCAGTGCCCATACTTTGTGGGATGAATGAAAAGATCCTGTGGAGTTTCCAAAGAGGACTACCATCATCGCCATGGCTTCCCCATGAACATCAAACCGGCTATGAACTGATAAAAGCACCAACTTGTCAGTCAGGATTCATCAACTTGGGGATTTCCATTGAATCATAGTTGATAATGAACTACTTATTCATGAGTAAATAGATTATTTTACTAAATGTAAATGAAAAATTGGTAGAAATTGAAATTCTTTGAATTGTTCATTTGGAAAAAGTCACTATTGCAGCAAAGTGATGTTAAATATTAAATCCACATGAAACAAATATACAAACTGATACTATGGCATGTTTATAAAACTACATTACTGAGTAATATTTAACCATTTTATGAACCATTTAAAACAGTCTTTTAAGAAATCAAGGGCCCCTGTGTGGTGTTAAAAATCAACAAACTACAAATACAAATAGTCGTATGAACATTAAATACTTCATCGGATAGAAGCTCAAAAATCTGTTTCTTTTGGTTTAGACCGCATAATTAATTCATTTTAAAATCTGTTAAAATTACCAACTTTACATCAAAGTGTACAAACAAACCAGAAAGCCCTCTGTCTGTTTGTATTTGTGTATCTTAAACACACATTCCCAAAGACCACGTGTAAACCACACACACATGCATACGTACACATATGTACATGCACATATATTCCACTGCCCCATCCTAACCTCAGCGGAAAGGAGGCTTAAAGGAGGAAGGGGGGTGAAAAAACAACAATCCCCTCTCTTTGCAATCAGCGGTCAGACAGTTTTCCCTCATTAATCATACATTAATATTCAGAAAAACATAGTCTGTTTTTCTAACTTAGAAAAACACCAATGTGCACCTCTTCATACCAGTCACCCTTCTCCTCCATGTCACACACAGCATGTGTTAAGCTGTCAAGCAGGTAAAAATAGCATTTCACAGACAGGGCTTGTGAACAGGTACTCACCTCTTACACACACAGCATGGCCGGGTCACAAAAATGCACAGATACACACACACAAGCAGGGGGGAGTATGCACTAAGATGGCCTGGAAGAACCATGCTCCCCTCTCAAATTCAGCACAGCATGGGTGGGTATCCCATCAGCCACCGGCAGCCAAGAAGGGGAGTGTCCACGTTACAAGTGCTAAGCCGACAGTCCCCAGATGTGCAAGCATGCACATGTACACAAACACAGACGCAATCATTCTGACCGTCCAGAGCGGACGCTGAGGCACACAAACAACGAACGGGCAGAGAAACCAAAAACATTATGACTCAACAATGGAAGCGTGCACAGAATCACCACACACTCGTACACACATCCACAGAGAGGTAGAGAATTTAGGGCTAAGAAGATTTAGGAGTTAAAAATACACAAGCCAGGAGTGAGGAGCATAAAGCAGGGTACCTTCTGTCATTGGATAAACATTCACCTTTCCAACACGAACCTTCACCAATGGCTGGTGCTTCAAATCTCACTCAATATCATTGAGACTGACGTCAAGAAAGATCTGTCAAACTCTTAAGTAAGTTCAGCACAGTGCAAAACCCTTGTAAGGGAGTTCTTGCCTTTTCTTGTTTTATTTTTAATGAGCACCCATAAAGTGTGAACCTTCTATTCATTCTAGTTGAACTGTGTAAAAATGCAATTGCCTCTTTTGTAAATCAAAGCACATGTTGGTAAAAGCAATTGTCACAATAGTGTTTGACTATAGTAACACAAACAATTAAGAGTCAGGTTGTGAAACTTCATGGCTGAACACATGGCTTAAAGCTCCCTGTATGTTAATCTGGCCCATTAATAAGACCTGCTGAGCTGCTTTCTGCTCACACACTCGTGAGAGACGTGAGAGAGGCAAACAGACAGACAGGTCCAATCACATGCCTGGAAATCATGCATTTCATCATGAAAACACATCTAAAAATGTATTTGTTTGGTGTTAAATCAAATTTAATCTTGATATTTTTTTAGACCAAACATATTCCTCTTGATTATTTTGTAGTATATACACTTCATTTTCATTGTCCATCAATTTTTTTTAAGAAATAGAATTGTTAAAGGCAACAATGTTGTTAGGAAACACCATTAAGAAAATCAGGATATATTACAAATACAAAAACGGTTTCTTGTAGTCCTGCAGTTCAAGTTTATCATACACATTAATAAAATTATGATAAATATCAGAAAAAAGAAGACACACCTCTCTCACATGTAGATTTTCCAGCTGGGTCTCAGCTTCCTGTGCTGCCATAGTTATGATGCCTGTTCTCTGTCCCCGGCCCCAATGTCCCTGACTTTGACCTTGACCCTGGAGCATCTCCAGGAGCCTCTGGATGCTTTCGTCCCGGGCACCTAGTGTCTGCTTTTGAGTGTCGATTCGTTGCTCCATCTCCTCCATGGTTTTCCTCAACAAGAACAGCTCCTTGGCCTGGCGCTCATGCTCAGACTGTAGGTGAAAGAAATTCTCCTCAGGTGGATCCACAGGAGGAGGCGAGGAGAAGCCGTCACATCCAGGAACCTGGCAGGGGCTGCAGTGCCGGACAAGAGTAGGCGCTGTGACCGGCCCCTGGGTTGGACTGTAAGGCGCCTGATTCGGGCTGCTTCTTGGCCTGGGCTGAAGCGTGTTGGCTGGGCTGATCCTTTGTGTGGATATTGTAGTGTTACAGCCATAACTGGGGCTATGAATGATGATGTCAGCTTCTTGTTGCCTTGGATTATAGGTATTAGACGGGCTTGCTCGTGGGCTGAGTTTTGACACAGGACTGTTGAGAGTGTTGGGGCTTTGTCTGGGGCTGTGGCCAGGGCTGAGCCCCCCTCTGTGGTCCTGCTCCATATGGAATTCTTGGTAGGACACAGACGGTCCTTGCTGACGTTGTTGCAAGCGACTGTTCATCTCTCTGTGAGCCCTCAGTTCCTCCTGAAGCTCTTGAACTGTTAAAGGAAGCTGCTACAAAATGTAGAGGAGAATGATAAAATGCTTATATCGTCAATAATCTCACAAGCATATAGATGATGAAAAACACATAATAAATAAGATATGGTATTTAAACAGACCTTGGCTCTCCTTTTATCCCCAAGCTGCAACATGAAATTTGACAGAAGTAAGACATTCAAAGTCAAAAAGATGAAATAGAAAAATATAGAAAAAGGATGCCCCACTATAAAACCACAGAATAAATGACATCAGCACTCTCTTTAAACTGGTTTAATAACAGCTTCAAGTAAGACCCATGAGGGGGCAGCATTTCTCTTTAGGAAGAATAGGACAGACGCAAAACATTCTTATGTTTGAATGCAAAAGTGAAATATAGACCTATTTTGAGAGAGATAAATACATCAGGTGGTGTTCTGAATGGAAACTTAGTTTTGATATACGCAGATAAAATTCAAAGTACAGAGGACCTAAAAATAGTCAGCAGCCTGAGGCAGTGATCTACATGAGTGCTCAGTGTTGCTACCGATCGGTAATTAATCTGACCAGTTAGGCTTATTAACCGTGTATCTTAAGAACTTAAAGAAGTTAACCAAAATATACAATCAATTCATTACCTGTAAATAATTTTGATACTACTTTGTTGGTGTATCTGTGTAAGTGCACATTGCATGACAAGTCAATTTGTGATTTTACCTTTACTGCTAACCTCACTATCATGCCTGGATGTGTTACAGAAATGTGTTGGTAATCAAGGCTCTGAAAGCCTTGATTATCTTAAATAAAATGTTAGCATCAAATCAATTCAGTATGTGCTTCACATTCCTGCGCAACATTTTACAGATTATAGACTTGTGTAAAAGATAACTGACACAAACATTGAACAAAAGTTAGAATGTGTTAGAATGTGTGAGTGCAGACACGATTTCCCCAAATATTCAAACTCCTCTGCATTTGTCCTGAAGGTGCTCAAAAGCAAGGACAAAAGTGGAGCCAGGAAGGAGGCGAGGGTGAAAACAGATTATAAATTCAACAAGCTCGCACTGAATATCAAGTCAGAGTAGGTGGACAGTCCTACACACACACAAACACACACACGCACACACACACACACACCACTGAAACTTTAGACAGAAGTGCATGTAAAACTGCACATGGGCATGAATATGCACTCACACACATACACAAACAGATGGTTGGAGGACAACAGTTGCAGCCGAGTTGAAAGGTGACATTTCTTATGCTAATTACAAAGTGCTGTTGTGCAAAGTGTCAAAAGGCAGAAAAAATGCCACATGGAAAAGAATAACAAGAGGATATGGCAACAGAGGTGAAATGGGGGAGACATGGAGGAGAGTTTAGATATCACCAGCAGCATTAGTTTATTTTATACAACTAACCTAGATTAAAACCATGGATGGTACAGTATTTTATTTGATAATTGATCTGACATAAAACTTGTTTTTTTTTACATTTCAAGATGAACAGACACATTTTCAATGCGTTAGTACTTTTACGGTCTGCAGGAGTGTACTAAAAAGGCAGAGCAAAGTAAATGAGGAACAGCGGGAGTGCTTGAACTGGATAGCTCCCATTCAGTGTAAAAAAGGAATCAGCTACCGGTGACAAATGCATGTTTTTGGGTTAACAGCCACAGCATAATGGAAGTGACAATAAAATTGTGCAAAACAGAGGAGGATGTACATCACATTTCCATATCACCTTCGCTCATCCCTAAAAACACTAGAAACATTACAGATGGTGTTCATTAAAATGCACAAGACCGATCAAGGACAGCTGAGTTCAGCAAGACACAAATTGATAACGCTTAATGTTTTAGATATATCAGCTCCAGAGATATTCTTTCTTCAATAGTTGTACTGAACAGAAATGTGTTCTTATTGGTCAAAGCAGATTCTTTGGTTTTATCTTTGTTACTATAGTAACTCAATAGTCATCAGCTCATGTAAGTGGCAAACACATTTTTTTAATTGTCCTTAACTAGAGACACTCAAAAACATTTGTCAAAGGGGTTTTCATCGAGGAAAAAGTCTGTCTTCATATATATATATATATATATATATATATATATATATATATACACATATTGCTTTAAGGAGGAATGTTTGCAGGTCTTTATTATGCTGTGTGTTGTGTGTGGGTGTGTGTGTTTGTGTGTGTGTGTGTGTCTGTGTGTCTCTGTGTGTGTGTCACAGTGTCCTCACACTGTGTGACAATGTGAAATGGCAAAAGCTATAAATACAAAGACAGAGGTGGCTCCTTGGTAACGAGAAGAAAAAGTAAGATGGGAGCACTAAGACGTTGCCAAAACTTTTCATACTTGCTTGTGTGAAAAGAAAAAAAGAACAGCAAGGGAGAGCAATTTCACGAGAAACCACAAACCACACACTGTTCCAAGGAACCAACACAGGCACTAGAGGAAGGAAACGACGACACAGACAAAAGAGACACACCTACAGTGAGGAAGAACACTGAATGACAGAAATGAAAAATGAAAAGTATCTTCAGTCGATATGCAATGGGACAGATGGATTAGTCCGTGCTTCTTAGCCAGAGGCTAAAAAGCACAGACTATAAGAGAAGGTAGCAAAAGACTGACTGGTCAGTAACTCTTCAGGTGTAGCTGTGAGCATTTTTCTAAAAATCTTGAAAAGCTGCCACTAAGACAGGTTCCCATGGAAACACAGGCAACCCCAATCCTGGAAAATATCTTTACAAAACAGTAGCGAAAGCTTTCTGTGCGACCCTGAACACGGGTACAATGTAAGATGTAGGGTTTGATGATGTAAAAGGATATGAGCAGTGTCGCAAAAAAAGAATCTGAATGGGATTTGTGTTTGACCAGACAGACCACTTTTGTTTCAAAATGACATTTTCACCTTTTGAAAAAGGGATAAAGGTTTGAATACCAATGTTGACACATATTCGGATATCTCACCTGAACATCTTCTTGATCTGTCCTATGGTGGTCTTTCAAAAGTGACGTCCGCACTCCCTCCTCCCGTCTAACCCCCTTGTCTCTCTTTATGTCTGGACTCCAGAAGTTGACGTTGTTAATGCTGGGTCCTGCTCTGCCATCCCTCCCTTCATCCAGTTCTCTCCTCAAGTTTTCATTCTCCCTCTGAAGGTCTCTAAGCTGGGCTTGGATATCAAATGTGGCAGCATCTCCTTGACTAATTGTGTCCATGTCCTGTGCATGTCTCCCAGACTGGCGCCTCAGACTGGAAGTTCCTGCAGAAGGCAAGCTGTGGTCTCCATAGTGGTCAGGTGGGTGATGCGACCCGGAGGAGGTGATGTTTGGACTGCTGCCCGTTCCTGCTGCCCGGCCACAGTATGACGAGCGACTGGTGCTCCTACCTAGTGTCATGGTCCCTTTGGGGTAACCGCCAGAGCTTTCCAAGGAATCACGCTCACGGGGATACATGGTGCCAGAAGTGGCATAAGCAGCACTCAAAGACTGGATATTTTCCATGGACAATGTTTTGCCCCCTGGAGCAGTGGCTGAACCATGGGTCATTCCTTTGCTTGTTAATGTGCCAGGTTTGCTTTTTGAGCCTGGCCTCAAAGTGGATCCTTGACCTCCGGCCAGCTTAGAAGTCTGTGCAGGTAGGCCCCCTGACACTGAGCCTGGTTCTAGGCCAGAGCGGGAGCCTGGTGCTGAGCTCGCAGCCTGCTTGCCTTTCCCCTGTTTAGGGGACCTTGTAAAGCGAGAATGACTTGTACCAGCATCTGCGTGTCCACTGCTCTTTGCACCAGCAGACAGCTTGTTCTGCGCAGGCTTGGCTCGAATGTTCAAAGGCATATTTATATGTCGGAAAAGAACAATTGAGACGACCTGGTTGAGGTTGGAAGTAGCGTCATGTTCATTTATGAAACCTTTGTGGATTAGATGGTTGAAAGAAAAGGCCACCAACTGGCCTCCCAGTTTTCATTTGTCCATCTTCCATTCCTACTCAGTCCTTTCTGATGATTTTGGCAGTGACTGTAGGCGTCAAGACTCCCAGACAAACCAACTGAATGATCTCAGCTAAAGAGCGAGACATCGTGGATTCTAAACAGACCAGAAAAAATTAAGAGAACAATAAATTATACAAACACCATCACCCAAGAAAATTAATTATGTCTAAATATCTGATGAACAAGCCCATCTATCAGTACTCTGTGCTTCTTAAAACTCGTTGTGTCCAGTTTATTCATTTCAGCACCATAGACAGCTCTAAATCCACTTTCCAAAAGCATAGATCATCATTTCTGCTCAGGTCAAAAGGAAACAAGGCAAATGCTGACGTTGGTGCTGAACATGACAGATCACAGAGGCAGTTTATTTGAATGCATGTGTGTGTGTGAGAGAAATATGTTTGGGTATGGGTAAAAGTTAGGTGTGTAAACCGATTATGCTGACACTTCACTCAACAGTTTGGTGGACGTGTATTCGACATAGCTGGCTTCAGTCAAGCCAGATGAAAATGATCTTTTTTTTTAATGGACCAGCATGTTACCATTAAGTTAAATAATCACACCTGAAAAGGGGCGATTGAAATGATTGTGTTTCATGCCTCAGATAGTGGACACAACAGAACCAAGGGCAGAGCATAACAAAATCCTTACTTTGGTTGTTTACTTCATTAAACAGGTGTCCAATAACTCATTGTAGTTAAAAATAGCACCTTACCCTGGATGCTCAAAATGACTCTTGAGCAGATAAAATGATGTCCCCACTGATGCAAAGCGATCATTAACACGGGCCGTCATGAACCATATATTGCGGACTGCGAATCACATGCAAATCCAAAACATAATCCCTCCTCTAATCCAAAAGGATTGGGCGCCGGGAGCCACTGCACATGATACAACCAACAGATTGGTTAATTCTCTTTGTCACTCATAACGGAGCTGTCAATCCCTCATCCATCACATCATGGGACTGGGGGAATTTAGTTTTACGCACTGGTACGAGAAAAGCGGGGCTTTGCGAATTGGGGTTGCAAAATGAAAATAAAAGCAAGCGGTTCACGTGGATTGTATAAGAGAATAAAAAAAAAGTGCACAGATGTAACCGCGCTCCGCTTTGGGAGCCTCGTCCGCGGAGGAAGACCACGCAGCTGCCGCATCACTCCCGCGTCCTCGCCGGGGGAGTTAGCGGACAGCTGTTGCCGCGAACTGTAACTCAAGTCCCGCGTCCCTCGCAGCAGCCCGGCAGGGGGGGGCTGGAGGGAGGGGGGTACTGTGCAACCACAATGTGGTTTTATTATCAAAATGCTCCCCTCGCCCAAAAAAAAAAGTGTAAAACCTGTTGGACAGTTGTCGCGTTTAAGCCACGCGTCGCGCCGGCAACTCAATCTGACGGCGCATCCGGGACACAGACGCCGGCTAAAAAAACTACTACGACCACGGAAGGATTAGTTTCTCATAAGCGCGGAGCGACGCGACTTCACCGCCTTACATAATGATTCATTGGCCAAAAAATAAATACAAATGTACCCGTTGTGGAGTTGTTTTTAAGTGCGCTGTTAAGTCCAGGTGCGGGCGGGAGAAGTGGTGTGTCTTACCGGCTAAAGCGCCCCCGCTCCATCACCGATGAATCCCGGGCGTGCTCCGTCCGACCTCCGCGCAGAGCTCCGTGATGTCATCGGCTCATCTCTCATGACCTGTCCTGCATTCGGGGGCCGCGTGGACGCGCGCTCTCCGAGCAGGCGCGTGCACGACAAGCGCCGCCAGTCGGCTGGCAATGATCGAAGGATGGCATTATCACGACTGCTATTGCTATTTTTAATGACAAGATTTATGACTATTCTCCTAAAATCGCGATGGAATTTCTCCAAGGTTGACCAGTTTGCCATTTATTTACAGTTTACCCTCGTATTAGATGTTTTATATATAGAGAGATATAGATATGTATATAGTGTATATACATTGTATATTCATATTGTTTATATTGTTTGTATAATAAATAAATAAATAAATAAATAAATGAATAAATAAACATTTAACGCATATTTGATCTGGATGTGTATGTATATTACATATATACATTTTATATACAAGGCAATTATAGTATATATAGTATGATATGCATACATGATTTATATATACATATATATACATACATACATCTAGGCAGCATGGCAGCACAGTGGTTATCGCTTCAGCCTCACGAAGGACCCTGGTTCTGCATGGGTTTCCTCCCACCGTCCAAAGCAGGATAACATGAAAATCCCGAAAATTGTCCCAAAGGAGAGAGTGAATGGTTGTCTGTCTATATCTGTGGACCTACGATTGACTGGCGACTAGTCCAGGGTGTACCCCGCCTCTTGACGATGGATGGATATATAAATCTATATGGCAGCACGGTAGCGCAGTGTTAGTGCTTCCGCCTCGCTGCAGGATGGACCCTGGTTCAATTTCCACAGGGGGCCTTGTCTGCGTGGGTTTCCTCCGGACTGACCACTTTCCTCCCACAGTCCAAAATTTTGCAGGAGAGTGAATGGTTGTCTTTTTCTATATGAGGCCCTGTGACTGCCTGGCCTCTCGCTTAATGAAAGATGGAGTAGCCCCCTGCATCCCCACGATCCTAAGTGCAAGAAAAAAATAGTAGATAATGGTCTTTAAAAGAACTTCTCCTTTTTTGTTGTTTCCTTGAGGGGTTGCCACATCCTCTGCTCTCACACCCATGAACAAACTCCATATTCCCTTTCACTTCATCTATAAATCTCCTCTTGGGTCTTCCTCTTGGCCTCCTGCTGCACAGCAGTTCCACTTTCAGCATCCTCCAACGCAGATCTTCACCGTCCCTCCTCTGTCCATGTCCCAACCATCTTAGACTGGCAATACTTCCAAAACATCTACCATGTGATGTCCTTGTTTCGAGCAATGACAATAGAAGTGTTCAATTCAGTTTTATATATATACATGAATACATATATACATACATATATATATATATATATATATATATATATATATATATATATATATATATATATATATATATATATATATATATATATATATATATATATATATATATATATATATATATATATATATATATATATATATATATACTGTACACACACACACACACACACACACACATATATACACACACACACATATATAGATATATGTGCGTGTCTACAATACAAAAATACATTATGCTAACGGGTAGTTTTGAAAATAAAAAAGGAGGGATGGCTGTATGTGTGTGTGTGTGTGTGTGTGTGTGTGTGTGTGTGTGTGTGTGTGTGTGTGCGCGCGCGTGTGTGTGTGTGTGTGTGTGTGTGTGCATGTGCATGTGCATGTATCCCTTAGAATTACAAAACGATGCAGCTGCATTTTCCATTCACTGAATATAACCCAGACGTCAAAAGGATTATCTCTCTCTGTGCGGTTTGATTTTTCAGAAACGACACACCATGAGTAGAGGGGGATTTCCAGGATCAATTTCATAGTAATGAGTAATGGATTTCTTCTTTATAATTATTATTTATAAGATAATTATGTCAGTCAGTATATTTTATAGAACTTACCTATAGAAATACCCATTAATTTGGAATATGATCAAAATCTGCAATAAATAGTCAAAATTTCCTTCTGAGAAAATATGCAGTTTTGTTCTCTGACCATCGGTAAGGACTTTATAATGCCAGGTGTTTTGTTTCTGGGGTAAAGTTTGTGATTTGATCATCGTGATTCGGATAAACAGTTCCACTTCCCCTCCATGTACAACCAAGGAGAAGTGAAATGTAGTTTTAAATAGATGGCTTCAAGGGAAGGAACATACTATCATTAAACAATCATTAACTCATCTTGCATACCTTAAATCAATACATACATTCAATTAAGTTATTTCTACAATATATGATCAGCCTTTAACATAAAAGGAATACCATGTCCCATTTTTACTTTCTGGCCACCAAAAGCCCAAAGGACTCCATGGCATATTTGAAAGTACATGTGAAAGGAAGTGAGTGGAAAAGCAACTCCAAGACCACATACTTTATAAAATAAAACAAAATAAATATTAAAAAAGGAGATTTAAAACTACTCAATATTTAAATAAAACAACACATTTTACATCTAATGTCATGCAAGAGAATTAACAGCAGTAAGAAGCAGATGTTGGAATGGTGAGAAGTTGGGTTTCATATGAAACTTTCAGTCATGTTCTGGTCATAGAATTTGACATTATCTGATGAGAGAACAGTTCGCATTTGATTCCAGAAGAGGGGTTGAGCCTTTGGGTTTCTAGGCCAGGACAAGACAGACTTCTTGCACAGCCTCTTCCTTAGTTGAAGGTATTTCAGTTTAGGAAACATCTCATCCAAAAGAACCAACACAGCTACATCCACCTAGTTGGATACAGTCAGACATGATATTGTGGCAAACACGGGGTACAAAATGTGTGTAAAATAAAACATGATTGTTGTATAATTCAGAAAGGTAATTAAACACACCTTCTCATCCAGAAGTCGCTGTTGAACCATGTAGAAAGCCTGGCGGATTTTACCATTCACTGAGTCGCCATTTCTAGAGAGCACAAAGACTGTCTTCACACTGCCGTAGACAGCGTTGTGCAGATTTTCAATGCATGAAAGTCCAGGGATCCAGTCCCTTTCTTCCAAACAAAGACAAAACCTCCTGTGGCCCGTATTCTCCAGGTGGACAGTTAACTCATTGTAGACCCAGTCTCTCACAGCCTGGTTGCTGGTGTCAAAAGCCACAAAGGCATCGTAATGATTGGATGAATCACCAACCACTAACTGGGAGTATCCTTTAAGTCCTGCCCAGACAACCTGTAAGCAATACCACACGTCCCAGCCATAGAGATGTTTCAACAGGGGCAAAACAGTCAATACTGTAATTAAGAAGGAATTGACAAGAAAGGCTAGGCCACCATATATGTCCTGACAAGAACGCTGGTCCATAGATAATATGCTCTTACTGCGTTGCGACACTGGATATTCACAAGTCATTGCTGTGGTGAGGTAGGGAATATGTGTTGGAGTGGTGCGTAAGAATTCGGAAAACCAGGATGTGTCACAGTCACAATTGAAGGGGTTGCCATGCAAGGCGAGTACCTGAAGGGCGCTGCCATTGTTGAATGGGGCAGGGAAAAACTGTTGGTTCAGTGCTGTAATTTGATTGTTGCTCAGATAGAGATATTGCAAGTATTTTGCCTCACTGAAGAAATCCAGAGGAATCGACACAAGATTGTTATTACTGAGGTTTAAAACAGAAAATTGAGCGCCAAATTCAATGGCCTTATTAGGCAAATAAGCCAGGTAGTTATGACTCAGATCCAAGGCACCTAAATTGCTTAGTGTGTGGAGGTTTTCCCAAGGGAAATAAACCATCTGGTTGTGGCTGATTCTGAGAGACTTTATACTTTTGGGGAACTTTGGCAGTATTTCTTGTTCGATTGATTTCAGGTTATTGTCAGAGATGTCCAAGTATACGAGTCGTGTGAGATTTCGGAAAAAATAGATGTATTCATTCTTTCCAGATCCCCACATGATGTCCAGGCGATTTCCATTGAAGTAAAGGTATTTCAAAGAGCTGCTAATGAGCCTTTGTTCTATTCGTGCCTCGATGCCATTGTTTGCCAAACTCAGGATGTCTAAATTAACCAGATTTTGAAGAAAGGTCAGGCGATGGCCCATGCCCTTCATTTTAAAGTGGAATTGATTGTGACTTAAGTCCAATACCTTTAAAGTTTTATTAAGTTCACTGAAAGCGTCCTTGAAATAAAGATCAAGTCTGTTGTAAGACAAATTCAGGAAAACCAATTTTTTCATGCTATTGAACATCCCACCAGTCAATGTCTGGCTCATGTAATTGAAGGAAAGATCTAAGCAAACAGCATTTTCCATGCCTGCAAACATCATTTTGTGTATAGACAAAATATCATTTTGGGAAAGGTCAATTGACAGATTGTGAGAACAAAAAAGTTTTTTGAACTCGACTATCGATGGAAATCGTAACACATTGTACTCTAACATTTTCTCTTTGGGTGACCGGTTGGATTCCCAGCTGTGACTTCTGGATGCAAAATCTGGGTTGACTGAAATAAGGGGCAAATCACGTGTATAGAGAATGATATCACTGCTGCTGCTTTGCAGTGGCATAATCTCTCCCAATGGACTCATGCATGTTGGAAGAAAATTGAGCATGTTTTGGGAAAGGTTAATATCAATGAGAGAAGGTGACTGTTTCAGAAGTTTTAAATCAATACTGTTAATGAAGTTCATTCTTAGTTCGAGGTTTGTTAGACTACGGAGCTTGGATAGCACATGAAAACTAGAATTGGACAGTTCATGAAAAAAGTTGCCACTCAGAAGAAGAGATTTTAAACGAGACATACTTGCTATTTGTTGTGGGAGGATCAAATTCTGAAATGTTACCTTTGGTTCATAGTTATAGATGAGGCTAATCCAGGTGAGGCCCTTGAGCTCAGTGAAAAAGGTACCAACCCGAATGGCATTCGACAGGAGATTGTCAGAGAGGTCCAAACTCGTCAGATTCGTCAAAGGTCTGAATAGGCCCACAGGAAATGACGTCAGCGAGTTTCCCCTCAAACTCAGGAATGTAATAGAGCTTTCCTCTGCATAGAAAGTGTTTGAGTATAGGTCTAATGGGTTGTTGTTAGGGCAAGGAAAGCAGGGCCTGGCCGCATGGTCACAGCGCTGACAATTCCACTCTAAGTTCAAGTACTTAAGCAAAGTTAGATTAGCAAAAGTTCCTTCTAAGACCTCTGTAATCGCATTCTCTCTTAAGTCCAGACTCTCCAGTGAAGTCGGCAACCCCTTGGGCAAAGAAGTCAAATTATTATAACCTAAAGTAAGATTTTTGAGATTACTTAGCTGTCTAAAAACTATCTCACTAATGTAATAGGACTGGTAACATGGGTTTTTGTAAAAACAGTTCTGGTTAAGGAGGAGCTGTTGCAGGTTTGGAGTGTTTAAAGGTTGAGTAATGTGGAAGATGCAATTAATCTGCAGGTCGAGAAGCCTCAAGCTTTCAGGTAACCAGGGTATGGAGGTCAAGCTATTCCCAGACAAGTACAAATTCTGTAGTTTCTCCAGGGTCTTGAAGGCATACAAGTGGATCTTCAGCTGGCAAGAGCTATCTTCCGGTGCTCTCATGTGACCAGGTTTACAAAGGTCTGTCATTTTAAGAGTGAGAAGGTTCGGCATTCCAGAGAAAGTATGCAGCTCCACTTGCTGTATTTTTGTCCGACTGAAATCAACTGTCACAACAGTGCTGGATTTGATGGCAGGAACAGCGCTGATTGGTCTCTCACTGCAATCTACAGTAGTGGTATTATCATCAGTGTCACATGGCAGGAACATGGTATTGATGGTCCTCACCAATGGCAAGAGTTGAAAAAGGATTAGGGTACTTTTCAAAAAGTCCTGTTCAGAAGAAAAAAAGAAAATCAAATAATTAACTCCATTGTGAATAGAAAATTACTTAATACGGTCCCCCTCACAGCACCAAATCCACGCAAACGGTACACCAATTACTTTTCTTCGAGGTACAGTAACAAAATGCCCGTGTGGTGAAAGTAATTATTTTAACAACCTTTAAACGGTTAACTACCTAAAAATATTTTTCAAAATGCCACTTGATGTCATCACAATGACACTGTATATTTTAAAATGTGGGTATATTGAATGTTTTGCAATATACCGAGAGGAATGAAGGTTAGTAGCAGCAAGACAGAATATATGTGTGTGAATGAGAGGAACCCGGGTGGAACGGTGAGGCTGCAGGGAGTGGAGATCAAGAAGTTGGAGGATTTCAGGTACTTAGGGTCAACAGTCCAGCGCAACGGAGAGTGTGGAAAAAAAGTTAAGAAATGGGTTCAAGCAGGTTGGAATGGGTGGAGAAAAGTTTCAGGGGTTCTTTGTGATAGAAGAAATTCATCTAGAATGAAAGGAAAGGTTTACAAAACAGTGGTGAGACCAGCGATGCTGTATGGTTTGCAGACAGCGGCAATGAACAAAAGACAGGAGGCAGAGCTGGAGGTAGCAAAAATGAAGATGTTGAGGTTCTCTTTAGGAGTGACCAGGATGGATAGGATCAGAAATTAGTCCATCAGGGGGACAGCACATGTTAGATGTTTTGGAGAGAAGGTCAGAGAAGCCAGACTGAGATGGTTCGGTCATATACAGAGGAGGGATAGGGACTATATTGGTAGGTGGATGCTGGAATTGGAGATGCCTGGCAGGAGGTCTAGAGGAAGGCCGAAGAGAAGATTTATGGAAGTAGTGAAAGAAGATATGAAGGTAGTTGGTGTGAGAGAGGAGGATACAGAGAATAGGTTTAGATGGAGGAGGTTGATTCGCTGTGGCGACCCCTGAAAAGGGAAAAGCTGAAAGGAAAAGAAGATTGTTTTACAATGTAATCAATCTTATTTAGTATTTTAAGCCATGTTTCATATTATACATTGCTCAACAAGGTTAGGACTTTTCTGCTCACTGAGTAAAAATTGAGTTCATTTAGGAATTCTAAAAATTATGTTTCAACCTACCATATCAGGTTTTGCAGGTATTCCTCAAAGTTCTTTATGTAGACGAGGAGCAGGAGACTGTAACAAAGAAACTGGATGCAAGAATGCAGAAGAGAGAACATGCATACACCGACGAGATGTAAATCACGTTGCCACTTTCAGGGGGGGAGGGTACTCACACACAACACTGACAGATGATGATGATGACGTAGCCTTCTTCCTCTTGTCTTTTGGCTACTCCCTTCAGGGGTGCCATAGCGAATCAACCACCTCCATCTAACCCTACTCTCTGTATCCTCATCTCTCACACCAACTCACTTCTTTACTACATCCAGAAATCTTCTCTTCGGTCGTCCTCTTTGCCTCCTGTCTAACCTTAGCATCGTTCTACCGATATATTCAGTGTTCCTTTTCAGTACATGACCAAACCATTTCAGCCTGCCCTCTCGGACCTTATCTCTTATGCTGTTCCTCAGATACTTATTCCTTCTACCAGCATTCTAAAAGCAAATACTGCATTTGTAGTAGTCTTTTTAGGCATGAACCAATACTGCTGTTTACAAATGCTGACTTCTGCTTACTATAGTTTCCACTACTCTTTTCCATTACTTCAATGTCATAATAGAGGAATAAAGTTGATACACCAGACTGTAGCTGCTACAGTCTGGCGTATCAACCTCTCCTCTTTTACCCCTTTGCACTTTCATCCGTTCTTCAAATTACTTCTTCCATCTTCCCATCACTCTCCTTGCATCTATCAATACATTTCCCTCTCTATCCTTTATCAAATGAATCTGCTGTATAATCCTTTCCATCTTTCTGTTTTGCCAACCTGTACAATCATTCTCTCCCTCCTTACTATCCAACAAGTCATTATACGCCTTTGTGACCACCCAGGGCCTCTCAACCCCTCCCTTTTTCAGCTCCCACCAATTTGACAACTCTGCTCCGCCTTTCTCCTCTTCATCCTTGTCACCAGATTCATCCTATGCTGTCTGGCTACACTAACCACTCACTAATTTGCAGTCACTGATCTCCTTCAGATTGCATGGTCTATACAAGATGTAGTCTACCTGTGTGCTCCTACCTCCTCTATTATAAGTTACCCTATGTTCCTTAAAAGCATTCGCTACATCCATTTCCGTCCTTTTTGCAAAGTCTACCACTCTCTGTGTTGCTATCCTGGATACCAAACCTGTCCCTCACTTCTACTGCCTGCCTGATGATACGCTCTACTAAGAAATCAGAAATTTAAATGCTGTAAAGCTGAAGTGACATGATCACTTTTAAATGTTCTCGGTTCAAAAAACAATGAAATGCATCATACAAAAGTGTATTCCATTCAGAATGCTTTTACAATAATTTTATTAATTGTGATATATTTTGTAAGTCATTAAAACAAAACATTTTAAGCAAGCTTATAATACAAATGATTATTGAATGTTTTCATCACCCCCACACAGAAGTAAACTAAATAGCCCTGTATTGTTAGTGTCCGAGCAAAATTAACAGTATCGTTAAAAAAGAATTCCTGGGGAAGCACGACTGCCCTTATCTATGGTGAAATAATACTCAATCTATAAAAACACAATTCCCCACTGCATCTAGCTATATTCTAAAGCTAGAGAATTTACAGCGAGTAAAGATATACAAGATGTGTCCTTGCTGAAGAACACTTTCAATGCTTTGGCTTGGTAGCCTTAAAAACCTGGAAAAAGTATGTCGGTATCCCTTAAAACACATTGGCATTTTTTTGCTGGACTGTCTTCTGATTGTTAGTTGCACTGGATTTCAAAATTCATGTTCAAATTTGATCAGTTAGTATTGAAAATGCATTCTAAAATCTTGTCAGTATGCCCCTAAAATGCTGGCAAAGTTGGTTTCACTAATTTCAGAAAGTAGCACAAGAATGAGCTAGGTTGTCCTCGATAATGCCAAAGGGTATAAGGTAAATGCACCCCTCCCGAATCCCACAACAGATTAGCTCTCACATTAGTAATTTGTTGTAGACCTGAGTACTTAAACTCTATAGAAAGTGAAAGTTTATACTTGTTTGTCTGCCCAGTTACCATTTTATTTCATTTGTGGACTACAAAGAGCTTTCTATGGCCATGTTTGTTTAAGTCAAGCTCCAACAGTTACGACATAACATTCAGTTAATTTCCCTGTGTTGGTAAAGCTGTTTACACCTGATGTGAATCGTGCAGTAGTGTCAAGGGGTTTTACCATCTAATGAATGATCATGGTAGTCTTATCCATTAATTTCCCAAGCTTCTCATTTTTGCAGGCAGCATTGAAGATGTAACAACGTTGCCAAACCAAGTCAAATTTTGATGCAAATGGGGAGCACACATTTCAAGTTTGGAGGAAAAGATAAGGCCTTGTGGCAACATTGTAAAAGAAAAAATTACATTTCCAAATATCACCTGAACAATTCAGAGAGGCTAGCACAAACAATATAATTAGCACACAACCAGTGTAGTTACTGAGCACCATCACTGAAATAAGTGTTGAGTTAGCCACAGGGCAATGTTCATGAAGCCGTCGGACTCCGCATCCACCTTTGAGAGGGCGTGATTGTTCCCTGGGTACCACAGCAATCTAAACAAGTAAATACATTATTGAATAAACAAGAAAAGCACTGTTATACTTGATACGACCAAAACAAACACCATGCAACTCGTGCAATCTGCTTACCGTACTGCAACCTGCTTTGCTTTCAGGGCTCTGTAATATTCAATGCCCTGTTTGTTTGGCACACGTTTGTCATCTTCTCCTAGTGTGAGCAATACTGGTGTCTGTACCTAGATAAGAGTAATCTCTCATCAGTCACAGTTACATAAAACCGTAATCCACATGTGCAGAGAGTTGAGACAATAAAATACCTGTGTGACATGTTTGATTGGGGACTTGTTCAACATCTGTTGCCAAACAGCAGGTTCTGGTAGACAGTCTGTACTGTAGTCATAGCCAGCTTCCACCATGCACCTTTAAAGGTCAAAAGTATTGACAGGTGATCTAGTACTCACACGGTACATTCATCAGTTCCTTGAATGACTCAAAGGTCTTTTCATCATGTGATTTAGGGAGCACATCCTACAGTGGCTGCAGGATAGACACATGACCTTTGCCCTACTCAAAATATCAGGATTTTAGATCTACTCATAGCTGGTGCCTGACTTGGAATGTAGCTTTGCCAAAATTACCTGCAAATACAGAGAAATGTGCATTCTGAGATTTACCAGTCTGGTATGTCTGTGCTGCCCATCATGGAGGCCAAGTTGATTACAGGATTACGGGCCACACAGGCCTTGTAGAACCCTGGATACTGGCCGATTAGATGACAGGCCAGGAAACCACCATGAGAGCCACCAAAAACGGCCACTTTCTGTAGGTCAAACTCACCACTTCCAAGAACTGTCTCAACAGCAAACTAGTAGGAGGAAAAACGAAAGTGTGAAATATTATTTTTGCGGCTGAGAGACAAGAGGAAAAAAAACAATTAATACCTCATGAAAAGTTATGACATCCGAAACTAGGGCTGAATTAATCCACAAAGAATGGAAATGAGAACTCAACCTAACACCTCAAGACCTGTACTAGTTTCTAGCAAGTGTATTTGACATCTGCCCAACCTCATACAGAACATGGTGAGCTATGTACCTATTGAAAAGGTAGTTATTTCTGTCAGTTGGAAAGTGAAAAGAAATGATAAATTCATATTTGATTATCAATTAAGAATATTTTCTGAGGGTGTGCAACATATGACTTTAGCTAATTTGTGTAATGGTCAAAAGGGTCATCATTGCGAACTGTTTTTCAATCAGTATTTACTTGAACATCTCTGACATCCTGGGTGCCCACATTGCCAGGCAATGAGAGGACACTGTCCTGGCCATACCCAATGGAGCCACGATAGTTCACTGAAAAAAAAAAAAAACATCATTATTCCCTTCTATTGATTACTGTTATAGTATGACTTAAACGAATACTTGAACTGGCAAATTAAACTTCTGAGAAGATCGTTTTTGGCCTTATTGTTATTCGACAAAAAAGAAAGCTTCAGGGTATATTGAGATTGTTAAAACAAGCTACAATCCACTTGATAAGTATACACATATCCATTCATAAAATGGTAATTTTAATGTGAATCAAGTCAAAGAGAAGAGTCTTGAAGTTGCAAAGGAATATATATTGCATATTTTACAAGTGTAGGTTTTCTCAAACTATCCAAAGACCACAGAAGAAGTACCCTCTAGAAAGAGTTCCCTGTTACAATTGAACTTACCTAGCAATACAGCAAAGCCCATCTTAGACAGCACAGAGGAAGACAGAAGCCACTCAGCTACAAACACTGAGTGAGGACCCCCTACATAAAAGAGAGGGGAAAAAAATAGTATCTATCATTTGATTACTCAAATTAGCCATAATAAAAAAAAAGAAGAAAAAAAATCAGACAAGTTTATTAACAAGAAAAAAAAATCTGCAACCGTAATTTTTGGGTGAAATATGTAAAAACAACAGCAACTTAATTTCCTTTTTTTCCCTCTTTTTACTTCAATTATAATTTAACAATTGAGATTAAGATTTGTATAATTATTATGATTATTTTAAACACAAGTAGCCAAACTGCTTTACTGCAACGACATAATAAATATATAACCATCACGAGAATAACCAACCATGAGGGGTCACAATAAGAGGCAGCTTCACACCATCCTTCACTTCATTTGGTTTAATTAGCAAAGCTTCAAAATCAAGGCCAGCTACAACATAAAAATAACAATAATTAGAATTTTTAAAACAACATGCTTTTACATCCATCTTTCTTAATGATTTTCAAACAGATATATACTTCAGTAAACACTATAAAACTTGCAAGCACATAAATAACACAAAAAAAATCAGACCACTCACGTCAAGACTATTGCAAACACCCATTTTTAATTAAATTAATTGCAAATATCCTTTTTTAATTAAATAAGTTACTCAGGGTTTTAGTACTTTTTTTAATCTAATGCTTTCACTAACTGTAGACTTAAGAATTGTACTTTCCTTTCTGAATAAATTTAACTTAAGACTTCATTCAAAGAGAAATGATAAATCCCATATAATTGTCTGCCCCTAGTAAACGCCTGTTGACTTCAGTGATGAACCCAAATAAATGCATACAAGTCCAATAATATTATTCTTACGGTATTGACTGTTGTCTTGTTCTGGGGGAGGAGTAAATGTCAAGATCTGCCAAGAAATATCTGGCAAAGTCCGAGAGTTTTCTAGAGTTACCCAAACCACTTCCTCTTGTGAGTCTCTGGGTGGAAGAAAACCCACCCTCTGAAAATGCAAAGAGTTTCAATAGATGATGGAGCAACACAGTAACATACTTTCTGTCATTTTTAGTGTTATAAGCATGCAACCCAATCACTCAAAATGCCATATTGATGAACACTTGCGTTTGGGAAAATACTCTTACCAGACTTGGGGGGCAGTTTGGTGAGGAGCAGCTCACCACCATTAGATCTCTCTCCATGGTCAGTAGGCACCAGCTACCAATGTCTGACTCTATCAACAAGCCAAGATGTTCATTACAATCAAAACTATTTTCAGATCCCCCAATAAGTTAACACTGTGTACATACAGTATAAACCATCCAATAAGTCAACACAGAAGTTATCTAACCAGATGGTCTCTACTTGAGAGGGCTCAATGAATGTAAGACTTACTTGAGGTCAGAGCCGTGACACTCCCGGTAGTGATATCTACCACCAATAGATCCTTCAAAGGAAGCATTAAACACATAATCCTTTTATTAAATGTCAGAACCCAAGCTTCATAGTCTTTTCTGTTTAAATAGGTGCGGCTGTTGCGATATACTGCTTTGTGTTGCAGCACAGCAGCCAAGTCAAAACAAGTATAATCTAAATTCATCCATCCATCCATCCATCCATCCATCCATCCATCCGTCCATCCGTCCATCTTCTGCCGCTTATCCAAAAAAAAAAAAAGTTTGGTCAGAATGTTAAAATGATAAGTAAGGCTCTTTTATCAAGCCATACATAGGAAGTGAATACCTTGCGGCTGCGCTGAGGACACGTTATGACAATGCGCTGACTATCAGCTGACCAGCACTGGGGGGACAGCTGAGTGTTGTATATGCCAGTGAAGCCATCTGTAAAGTCAAGCAAATGTATGTAAGATTAATATACATGTTTATATGTACAAGAAAGAGAGAAGGCCTTAATGCCTGGCCAAGAATTCTTTCTTACCCTCTCCTGGGCGCTTCACAATATCCACAACAACTGAGGTCTTCTTGGTATACCAATCATACTAAAAAGAACAGCATTAACAGAGATTTGACAGAATTGTTCCAAAACATTAAATGTACAAAAACTTTGATTAATAAACAAAAATCTACTTCTTGTGTTGGATACTATTTGTTCTAAGTTGGGCACACATTCATTATTCTGGAAAATAATTCCTTCCGGGTTTACCATGCACAGCCTGCTGCACTGCATGTGTGGGCCATAGACTGAGATTTCCAGGTAAACAATCCGACACTGATCTGGACTCAGCCTGGGAGAGCACACTCCGGTGGTGCCTGATGACAACTGCTCTGATGGACCCAACAAAACACATGATTCGTTGCAATTTAGTTAAGACCTTTTTTCACTCCAAAAAAAAAGACATAATTTAACTTTCCAGACAATCATAAGGTCTATGGATAAACTTTGAGTAGCAGTGCCTCAGGTTCTCAAAAAGGTGCTGCTTTGGAGTTTTCCAAATGTAAGTGTTGGTATTACAAACAAAAGTGGACATATGCCATTCCCTATATTTGTATACTTCAAGTACTTCAAGGAATTTCAGACAGTTGTACAGGTGCCATCTCACAACGTAGGTGTAAAATAACAGTACCTTCTATTTTCGTGAGACGTGACAGCATTCTATATTTGATCAATAAGAAGAAGTGTTCCACGTGTTCACAAAATATCAGTTAAAAAGGCAACAGATGTCAGGTAGGGAACCCTTGAATGAAAAACTAAACTCGAGAAAACAGTAAAGCCTTGATTTAACAACAACAACAACAAAAATCAGCCAGATTTCTTCTTTTTCTTATTTGGAAAGATCATTTAAGGTAGCATTGTGACCCACTTACCACATTTACCACCAGTAAGATCCACATAGAATAAAGATGACCTGAAGACAATGAGGAGAAATGTGAATATAACACCAAGGTTTGTTTTTTTTTATCTGTTTCATCATTTTTTCACAAAAACACACACAATAGTGTATAGGTTTAACAGAGACTGAATCACCTTCTGTTAGGACAGTACTTGAGGCCAAGTCTGAAAGGCTCATGCCACCAGCCCACAAAAACCAAACCAGTATCATTTGGAGCCCAAAATGCCTGCAAAAATAGAGAGAAAGATAAGCCACACTAGAACATGTACTGACAAGACATACACACAACCTAAAATAAATCCAATGTCCAACTGTGCCAACCTGTCCTGGTGAAATATGTTCAGGAACTCCCTCCAGAACAGAGACATTGTCACCCTCAATGTCCAAAACACAAAGCACAGGACTGCTCTTGCCAACAAGTGCCTCACCCCAGTCCTCATGGAAGACAAACTGCTCTCCCTACAGATAAGAAAAAAACACAACTGTAGTTTGCCATATTGCCTCAAAAAGCTAATTTAAAATGGAATTATTGATTTGTGTTTCTAAAGAAATAACTGCATTGGCTTCACTTTATTGGTTTCCTTTTTGTCTGCTCTTATACTTTCATCTTCGTCTGCAATAGAAGACAACTCTGGCAACTCCGTCTACAAACAGAAAAAAATCAATCAATCAATCAATCAATCAGGGAGCCTTTCTTTTGCTAAAGGCCAGAAGCCTGCTGACTCTATGTGCTGACTCTTTTGTTTTCTGTTCACATGTTAAACTGAAAACATCAACTATGCTGGGTTTAATGTTTGACAGGCAAGGTTGAAATAGCTGTGGCATACTTGGTTAAGAGTGTTTCAGCTCTGCGCCGTTGAAAATGCTTGTTGAACACTATAATAAAGATCTGTGGAATTTCTTGACAGCCCTTTACTTCTCAACCCAGAATATTCTTCAGTTCATGACAAAGATCTTCAAAAATTAGCCAAATCCAATTGCCACCAAAATGAATCATTGATAACCGTGACTGGATGACTGATAATACTTCAATATTCTTTGGACGCTACGCAAAAACCTTGTATTTTTTGGCTCATCTACTCATAAATACTTATTGAAAAAAATGTATAGAATACTTTTTTACCAACAATTTCAATTTAAACAATGAGCTTCCATTTTGTAATACAGTGCTATGTACTTAAAGGTCAATGGTGACCACAACCAGCAATTTCAGCCATCGCTCTAATGAATATCCTTCCCTCCTCTGTGATTAATTTGTAATTTACAAACACATTCAGTGTTGCCGACACACCTGGAAGAAAGATTCTGCCTTTGGTCTCTTTTTCTCAGCAACATATAACAGATGGGTCTCAGAATGGGACCACACCAAGCAGCCAAACTGTTCTAAGGACACACAATACATGGGTGTTTATTCATGGGTTGCCTTGAGTAAAAATAATTGCTGTAAAAAATATTTAATACAGAGCTTCTAAAAGTTCCATGACATTACTTTAACTTTTTAAAGAAACATTAGCCCCAGTAGGTACAATAAAAATTGCTAATTCTTTCTATCAATTGATATTTACTGAACAATTCTCCTTTTCATAGGAATACCATAGAATTTGACAAATGCAACATTACTGAAGGCAATAACTGTCACAGCTCACCATCATTGTACACTTTCCCATGCTTCTTAAGGGCTGTTAGATTGACACTCTTCATCTTGATGTTTTTACTCCAGATCTGGAAGAAAGAGTGGTCAGTGGGGTAGACAGGAGATAGAAGACAACATTACTTTATCTTAAAAATATAAAGTGCAACACAATGAATGGGCAGAATACTTTGAATTCATGGAATATGGCAGTCTCAAGAAAGCGACCAAATCATTTAGCACGTTGAGTGAGTGATACAATTCAGACGCTAAACAATAGAAACAGCTGCAAACCTCTAAAAACTGCTTTTCCTCCCCACTGATTGTGCACTCTCTGACAACTGCCTTCATCTCCCCTGATGGGGCATCTTTACTTAGCAGTCTTATAGAAGAAAAAAACAACTTTGTTTAAGTTTGTGGTTAATTCTACAATGACTAGTAAAACCCTCATCAATTAGAGTGGACATACTCTCCTTTGACCTCAGTGCAGTTTCCCGAGGCACCGGAGAAGACCACTGACTTGTCATCATGAAACACTATGTACTGTCTGCAGAACTTGACATTTTCATTCCTCTCAAAATCACGCTGACTCCACTCTGCAAGAAGAAATACATATTTCACACGACGATCCGTTTAAATGTTTGTTCAGATCTCTGCATGAACATCAACGCAATTCACACCCACCCGTGTAGATGTTGCTGTATTTGCCGCCATACTGAGAGGTGATAACAGGTCCCACGTCCGCCCTACTCAATGAGGGGAAAAGGCTCAGCTCTCTGTAGAGTCTTGCAACTTCCTGGGGGTTAGTGATCACCTGACAACACGCAACAGAAGAACTCAAACAACGTCTCGTTAATACAAGCTGTGGCATGGCGCACAATAGCTTGTTCATTTTGTAAGCCAGGAAGCTAAGTTATAACGATACAAATGTCCTTAGTTTGCCGAAACGGTGAAGGGGGGGGTTAAATGATTTGTCTGTATTTATGAAAATTAACTTAGTCATGTAACGAATCTATTATTTCCTTGTGGGCTTCCGTTTAATGGGGTGAATAAATCAGATCAACTGACAGCAAATCAGTCAAACCGGTATTACCGACGCGCTAGCATGACAAACAACAGCCAATGCTAGCAGTCCGAATAATAAAAGTAACCGGTTATGACAACGTTACAGATAATTACAAACGCAATTAATGTTACTGCTGAAGACATGTTAACTTCTTAAAGACATATAAAGGCGGCTTAATATTATTCTTGTCCAACCTGTGACTCCATGGCTAAGTCGGTGTGTGTCGCTAGTCTACAAATGTCAAACCGTTTCCACTAAAAGCGAGCGGCCCTTGCGCCTCAGCTGTATTTGTCTATTGTCACACTAAATTCCCCGACTCGTGAAAACGATGCTGGCTTGTGGACAGTCTCTTCTTCCTTGACGCTTCGTCCGGGAGTGCAACGCTCGCTCAGAGACGCATACTGCCACCGAGCGGACCGAAGTGTTTACTCCAGCCCTCGCCCAAGTACAACAGCAAATGCAAGAGGCATCTCTACATTTGCCCTCTCTTGTTCGCAGTATCAGTTCTCCCAGGTCTCTCTTATTTCTGGGTTTTGTTAGAGTACATTGCGTTCTGGTTGGCCAGGTGAAACTGTTGCATGGCCTCCACGTCCGGATTTGACAGTAAATGGTCTTTGCTTTTACAATGCTTTCAACGCCTTGCGCTTTCAAAGCGCTGTAAATTCAAGATTCCGGGTGTTTATGGTCAGGTGTACAAGGAAGGAAACGTGTTTTGAACGCGGAATAAAATTCTTTGCTTTCTGCAGCGGTTGTTGATTGTGTTACGTCACCATACAGCCTGAAAGACTTGCGACAATATCAAACACGTTTGATATTGTCGGAAGCACAACTCTCAGGAAAGACTGATCAGAATACCACCTTATACTGAATGACTGTGATGACACACGCAGCACACTGCGACTCCAGTGAGACTCCTAAAATGTCCCTCCAACTTTCAGCTTTCAGTCTGCGACCGGATCAAATTCCAGAGAAAACTGCAACACAGAACAACAGCAGGAACCTAAATCCCCAGAATAAGGCGCTGGTGGAGGGACCTTGGGCTTTCTGAAGGGTAGGGGGAAGAAATCCGGCTGATTGTTCACAGCTGTAGGTCCTTGAGGTGGGGAAGCCCTGGTCGAAAACTGGGGGTGCTGGGTGGTTTGGGCTTTGACACAGGAGGTAAGTTTCCGAATTGGGCTCAGGAGCTCTGCGAGCATTTGTGCGAGTCTCCCAATCAGAGGGCTTGACAGAGGGTGTCTGGGTCTGCTGGGTCCATGTTGACCAGATCGTACCGTCGATCAGGCAGAGGCTCGGGGAAAGGAAATCAGGCCCCAAGATGGAGGGGGTAACGGTGGCACGGTGGCAGGACCAAAACCTTGGGCTGAAAGGGGGATGAGACTGGGTGGCAGGAAGCTGGAAACCAGAAACTTTGGAGACGGATAACGCAACGTTAGGAAATGTGCGCAAGAGGATCTTCTCACAAGAGATAGCTGACGCTGGCAGTAACTGCACGAGCCAATCCAGCAGTGAGCTCACCAATCTCCTGGGCCTAAACACTGCTCCAAGAGAAGATGGGAAACAGGCGTGCCAGAATTGGCCCCTGCGAAAGAAAAAAGCACAGGGAAACCCTAGCACAGAGTCAAAACCATCTCCAACCACCACAAAGTGGCTTTTTTCCTCAAGAGAGATGACTGCCGTCTCTTTAATAATCATACAGCTTTCTATTTCTATTATTTTCTGCTTTTACTTTTGTCATAATATTGTTTCTTGCCGAAACTATTTTGCTGCAATTAACCAAAAAAACAACAACAAACAAACATGTAAGCCTTGTTAGAATGACCTATTCCTGAACATGTCTGTGGAGATTCTCAGTCATCCAGGTCACAGTGAATGCCACGGCAAGAAGATTTCGACAGGAATTCCCATGACTGATATTGATAAATTAATCAATAATAAATCTGTGATTTATCTTGGAAAAACAAAAAGCCACAAATAAAGAAGGATTTAAGAACCTCAATTCACATTTCATCTTTATGACAAACAATTACCATTTAATTGCCCGGGAGCGGACACACTCTCTGCACCAGCTCAGGCAGTCCGATCTTCCTCAGGAGCTGCCGGTTAGGTTTTACATTGCAGTCATCCAGACTGTTCTTTGTACTTCCGTTATCGTCTAGTTTGGCTCAGCCACCAAACAGGAGAGGAACAGATTAGAACAGAAAATCAGGATCACTGCTCTCTCTTCAGGACCAATCTCAGATTACATCGCAGAGATGCACCAACGATAACATCTGTGCAAGATCATCATTTATTCACAATATTATTAATGAAATTGCCTAATCTTTGCAGTGCCTCACTGGCAACGTTTCTTATGTGGATCAAAACCTTACTAATTGAAGAGATACTGCTTGCTTTCTGCACTTTGCATTGCTTCCATTGTTCTTGTCCAGTCATTGTTTACCTCTACGTCAGTACGAGGTGCAACTGTCAACCATGTGAAAATACTTGGTCAATAATGCTGATGGTGTTTTCGGATGACTCTGTCACATTGTAGGTCGTATGCGTGGTATGGGTGTGTTGCAAGGCGCCCGACAGATCACGCGTTAAGTTCCCACGCGGCGTGGAAACCCACCGAGCCGACTGTCAGTCAGCTGGAGGAGGCGGGGTCACAAAGAGCCAAGATGGCTGACTGCGAGGATCCGCTGACAGATGAGGAGAAGGTTTGTATCCGACTAAATTCTGATTTTAGAGAAATGCAACTTTTTTTTCTATTGTGCCACAAACTGCCGGGTATATTTTAGACAGACTGGACATTTTGTGTCATTCTTTAAAACAAAAGAACAAATGTTTCTTTCTTCCCAAGCCACATTAAGCTAACAATTTAGCCAAAGCTAGTCGGTGCTTTTATCGGTACTTGACTTGCGAAATTTGATACTGAGAATTGGTTTTAAACGTTGTACCTATATGCTTTGAGAGCTTTTTCGCCATTTAAAATGTAAGCATTTGAAGTTGCACACAATTGCCAAATCCAAAACAGAGTTGTTTTTAAAATATAGTCTGCGTTACATATAGACAGTGAGATAGTCGTTCCTCTCGCTAACCTTAGCAGCTAACGTGAAGTTGCTCTGAAATTCTAGGTCAAACAGATTTAGTTGCAGCTCACATGTTTGCTCGCCTCACATGAGCACAGATCATATCGGCCGGGAGATAGTGACTCCCTCTGTGATAGCAGTTGCAGAAGCTCTTTGCCGGTTGGAGCAAACGCCCAAATTATTATCCTTGAAAGATTCTTTATTTCCAGTTGAAACCAACCGAAGCACATTGAATAACGCTTTTATGACAAGTTTTCAAACTTGCATATCAGAAACCAGTTTTCAGAGAGTTATCAGGTAGCCATTATTATATTATCAAGAGTTCTATACTATATAGATTGCCACACTTAAGTGCACAACAGGTTACGATTAAATTTAAACTTCAATAAGAAAGATAGAAGTCTGCCTTTCGTTTCATTTCTTTGGGGAATTAAGTTGGCACTAAGAACCTAGACGCTTAGTGCAATAGGCAAATGTAAACAATACTTGGGGTTTATATTCTTAGTGACTATGTGGTCATGTCAATCAAGGGGAATAGCCCTACAAAGTTTCTTTGTCTGCATCTTTTTCAGATAGGATGAATGCGATCACCACATATTGAGTTATTGTTTAGCGTAATAACTGATTGAACTGTTCATACTTTGTTTGGTTCCAAAGGTTCGCATTGCGGCCAACTTTGTAATCCATGCTCCCCCAGGAGAGTTCAATGAGGTCTTTAATGGTAAGAAGAAGCTATTAACATGCATGATAATGGCATTATTTTCTATATTGTCATACAATTCCTACACATGTACAACTGATATTGGGATTTATCTTTAAATTGCTAGATGTGCGGCTTCTTCTCAACAATGACAACCTCCTCAGGGAAGGGGCCTCACAGTAAGTAATACTAAGTTAGAACATCATTGCTGATATACATTTCAATACACCTTAACCTCAATACAAGCATGGTTAGTGGAAAGCATGTCAAAATAATCTCAGTGTTACTTTTGTCAATTCCTGATATACATTTGTGTCAATCCCATCTGCTCAGCTCCTTTGCCCAGTACAACATGGATCAGTTTACCCCGGCCAAACTAGAAGGCTATGATGACCCGGTACGAAACAGCCTTGTGATTACTATTTTTGTTTTTATTTACCCCTCAAGGAACAGATCGCTAAACTATCTCAAACTTTTTTTGGGGGGGGGGTTCTTAATAGGTCTTGATCACAGAGCATGGTGACTTAGGTCAGGGACGTTTCCTCGATCCCCGCAACCATCTATCGTTCCGCTTTGACCACCTAAGGAAAGAGGTGAGCGATGTCCAACCACATGAAGGAGAGACCAGCATGAAAAGCTTGAGAGATTCCTGCGATTCTGTCCTCAGTGCATACGTCAAGGAGCACTATCCCACAGGAGTCTGTACGGTAAAAATGCCCCAAATATTTTCAAAATACATTAAATTAGTAAACGCTGATTGTATTTATGTATACTATATCCATTCTTACTTTTACTCTTTGTGGGTTGCAGGTATATGGGAAAATGGTTGATGGTCAGAAGACAATTATCGCCTGCATTGAGGGACATCAATTTCAACCCAAAAATTTCTGGTATTGTAAACGCCGTTAAACAGCATTTTATTCGTTTAGCCATCTATCCTCCCCATTTCCCACATTTCTTCTTATAGTCTTCTGGGTGGGTTGGACTCGATCCAATACTGATAGAATGTATTTCTCAGGTTTCTTTATTAGTTTGACTTTTTTTTTGTCAAGTATTCTTCCCCTCGAAGTTGGTGGGTATTGCTTGCTTATCTAGGATTTCTCAAAAATAGGAATGGTCGCTGTAGGTCAGAGTGGAAGCTTACTGTTGGTCAGTCCACTGCGCAGGTGGTTGGAGTGTTGAAAATACAGGTGAGTTTAAATCAATCTACCCATACATACACAACTATATAAAAGTTGAAAAAGGAACCTCAGAATTTCCGATGTAAAATCTTCTCTGTAGGTACATTATTATGAAGATGGGAATGTGCAGCTGGTTAGCCATAAGGAGGTAGAAGAATCAATACAAGTAACTGTAAGTAAATGTTAAATGCCCAAGCAGTTTCATTTCATTTTAAAATTATTTATTTCTAGCTTAGTGTCATACAGGTTTTGTCAGCTATTGCAATATAAAAGTCCTTTTATTTTTCATCAGAATGACATTGACACTGCAAAGGAATTTGTTGAAATAATTAAGACGGCTGAAAATGACTATCAGGTAAGCCACTTCCCACTGACTATAATTGTAATAGTTCAAGAGTTCAGCATGAATGGAAGTTGCTTTATCATGTTTTTCTTTACTTCTTTCCCTCAGACTGCAATCAGTGAGAATTACCAGACCATGTCTGATACCACCTTTAAGGCTCTGCGTCGTCAGCTTCCCGTCACACGTACCAAGATTGACTGGAATAAAATACTAAGTTACAAAATTGGAAAGGAAATGCAGAATGCCTAGTGGAAGGTCAGAGACAGCCCATGGCAATTTAACTCCACGGGTTTCCCTAAAACCATTGGATCTGAAGGACTTACCAAAGCTAAACTCTCAGTATGGGGCAAGGACTCAACAAAATACCAACAAAATGATGAAAACTAAAACTGAAAATTTGCAGACTGTAAGGCACATGTATCTTTGTACTTTAGCAAAGTGTGATGGGAGTTTATCATGGTTTGGAGAAAGCGGTTATTTCTGAATGTGATGTGAAAGTGTTGTGTTGGGACAGCGTGCAGGAGCACATGAGTACTACACTAAAGAGTAAAAAAGAAAACTAAAGCCATCATAGGAAGACAGGACTCACATGAAGGGTGTCATAAGTTACTACAAAATATTAATTCTTAATTAAACTCAAGCTGACCTGCATCACCACAGTGGTGAACTCAGCATAAATGCACAAGAACCAGAACTGCACAAGGCAGCTAACGTGAGAAATAAAGCACACCACTTCACATCAGGGTCTCATCTTTGGACTGAAAAGCAGGAATTTACTGACAATAGATTCAGTGTAGTTGCCAAATTTAGCGGAATCAGAAATCAGAGGTTAATGTTGCCTGGAAAAGTAGTAGCAGCCATCTAATATTTCAACATAAAAAGACTTCAATTACACAGAACTAAGGTACATATTGCTAATGACATATTTAGAACTCGCGTCTCTAGTCATTTGGCTGTAGCACAATACTTAGCATGGCTGTTCTTGCACTGTAGACCTATGTTTAAAAGGGCAAAGAGAAGGATTGGGAAAATGGTTTTCTGTCCATGTTCCACTCATGTGTGAGTCTCCACCCATGCAAGTTATGATGACTGAAATAATATAAAGCGTCTTCTGCGCTTCTCTATCTACATTGTAATGCTTGCCTACATTTGCAGCACAACCTTCATTGCTGTATTAACTTTTCCTTTGTAAAGGGAAAACACTCATTAATTAAGAATTATTTGCCAAACTTTCTTTCCTATGGTAAAGACCTCCATCCTACAACCCATGTATGCAAATTTCTATTTTGATATGCTGGTTTTTGTTGGAGTCTTATTATTGTACTTAATTATAAAAATTGTGCGTTGGTCAATACCAAGTGAACACAAAGCAGTATTGAAGTAAGGCAAGCTCCTCAGTTACATTACTTTTTTATGGCCAAGTCATACACTAGACTACACAACTTCTCAGCAGACTGACTTTGAATCAGTTACTTGTTAGCTGTACTATGTGCTGTGTTCAAGCATCACACTGCTACAACTGTGTGCCCATCAGTTATTCAGTTCATGACCCTACTGCCCCATTCTGTTTTACAAATAAATTGACTGAACATCTTGGCCACGTGATTTGTATTTCACATCTTCACACAGTTCACTAATGGAGATACAGGACTACCTGCGAAAAGAGAAAGGTTTGACACACTTACTAATGCAAGGGGACTTTATTTTAGAAAAAAAGGCATTTCATATGCATATTCAAGACAAAGGGAATGTCCCCAGATAGAAATCAGTAGTGTATACATTTTTCAAATGTTGGCTAATATATTAACTTACTTTCAGTCTTGAAAAGTACAATAACAGCTATCATTAAAAACAAACCTGTTTCACCTACAGTAAACATGTATATTGTTTAGATACAATACTATGTAAGTCATTTTGACACAAACAGCAGTTTATAGTGATAATCAAAACTTGGATACTAAAAACATAACCGCTAGTGTATTTTGATTTGGATGCAGCAGAAATAAAACCTTCCCTGAATAAAAAAAGACATATTGTAGCATAGAGTGTGATAGTGCAAAATGTTCTTCAAGACAAGATTCAATGGACCTGTGACAAATGTTGATTAAAAGAACATGAAATGATGTGCAGTCATAGACAGTGATATAAAAAAAGAATTCTGTATCTATTTACAATTACATTTTGTCAATTGACCTGCCTAAGAACAAATCATAAAATATAAAAACTACTCACTATTTTTCCTTGTGGATTGTGTCAGCTACATGTTTACAATACAAAATATGGCCCTTCTACAACAATAGCCTTTTTGCATTTTTGACTCCCCCAGCCCCCCAATCTTACTTCTCCAAGCAACACAGTAGCTTGAAGTGATGATGGAGAAGTGTACAATAAATCTGTTGAAATCAACATGTCTTTTTCCAGTTACTATTTTGAGCATACTGTATCTTTATAAAGTGTATGTTAACATATTGGGCACTTTTTTCCAACCTTTTGAAGGTTCAGACTCAAAAAGGGCTATATAAAAGAATAGACAGCCAAATTAATGAGGAAATATAAATAAGGATATAGCATGTTATTTCATATCATACTCCGTTTCAATCAATTTGAGATGGAGTTAGGAGTGTGAACGACCTAAATGCATCAGTCTGAGCCAGATAGTGTACAATATTGATTCAAAGAACTGTGATGGGGGTGAAGTGGACAGGACAGAAAAATGCCACAGTATTTATATCATCGGATCGTTAACTACTCGATGATAAAAGCAGGTCTGGCTCGATGGTGCCCTCCTGCCCGTTGCTGCTGTGTCCACAGTTTGCTGTCAGCTCTGAGAAGAGGCCGGCCTGAGCAGTATGACTTGGGGAGCCTGGAGTTGGACTCATTCCTGGCCTCTTGGGAGGAATCGGCGGGGGATTGCTCTTTTCTGATCGAGGCATGAGAGGGGAGCGGACGCCTGGAGATAGAGGACCTGAAGGAGACCTCCCACCAGGGGGAGATGCTGCTAGATTTCGGTAATCTGTACCAAATGGAGAACTGCTGATTGGTGCCAGCTTGACACCAGCCTGCTGACTAGTGAACCTGGACAGCACTTGTGTGACAGTGTTGCGTGCCAGCTGCTTTGCTGCACTGTGCTCTGGTGGAGGAGGGACGGAAGGGGTGGTGGGTGAAAGATCCCTTGGGGAAAGAGGGCCACCTACCTGTTGCTGCTCCAGCTCAGCTTGAGTCTGGAACTTGTGCCTCGCAGCCTGGAATCTCTGGTTGACTCCAGCCTGGTATGAGGACTGATGGAAACCCGGGCTGCCGATACGTTTTGCCAATACAGGTGAGGAAATAGGCGAAGAGGAGAGTGAAGATGAGGCTGTGCTGGTGGGAGAGTGAGGATGAGTGTGGAGATGAGGGTGGAGAGGAGAATGCAAAGTTCCTGATCCTCCATTTTCCATCATCCCTGGATTTTCTGCTCCTTTCCCTTCCTGAATCTGTTCTGTCTCTTTTAGAGTGTGATTGCCATTGAGTTTTGACAGGGGCGTTGCTTTAGGAGCGACAACTGTCTTTCCATCTGCCTCGGTTTTAGTTGATGACGAATGGGACTCTTTCACCCTTGTGGTAGCCTCTTTTACCTCTTCTTTGCATTCTCCAGTCACAGCAAGCCTCTTATTCAGTTCCTTAATCTGCCATTCAAGTTCCTTCCTCTTCTCTTCCTCTTTACTGATCCTGTCCTTCAGCATCTCCCTTTCTGTGTCATACTCAACCGTTTGCCTCTCAGACCTTGCCTCTAACTGAACCCTCTTGTTCTTTTCATCTTCAAAAAGTTGTTGGAGCTTTTCCAGGGCCTTGGTCTCCTCTTGGAGAAGAACGTGGAACTGGGAGGCCTTCTGAGCCTCCTCCCGGGCCTGGCTGTTCGCTTTCTGGAGCTCCACGGTCAAAGATGAGGAGAGTTGCTGCTGTTGAGACAGTGTCTCCTGCACCTGGCTCACTGCTTGCGTCTGCTCCCTCTCTAACCTCTGTACTGCAGAACGTTCAACTTCCAGCTGGACAGAACAAGAGGTACAATCACTTTACAGAAGGCAGGCTGTTCAACATATAACCACAGGGAGGCAAAATAACCCCACTTCAATATTTAGGAGAAACAGATAGACTTTCCCACAACATGTGCTGGCTGGTATATGATTTACCACCTCGGGCTCAGACACTACTTTTGACATTTCTGCAACACGGGATTACTAGAAAATTAATGTTGTTGAATTTCCTTTTGAGTCCGCACAATATCTTTACATGTGTGTGAAGATGCACATTTTAAAATTTGGTTTGCATCTATCACGCTTACGATAAGAAATATCAAAGATACATTTACGTTTTCCACTATTTTAGAACTTGTTTTACAATGGTCACTTGCACTGTAGTAGATAAGTTGCTTAAAATCTGGAGCTCAATATGTTGTCTCTGTTGAGTACAAAGCTTAAACTGAAATCACAGGGACACTGTAGAAGTAACAAATAGAAATTAAAAATTAAGATATTTTGGAGAGGGCAGATTCCTGTTGCTCACCTTCCTGTCTTAAACCATATATAATACTGTAGTATGCCAATACAAAGAAGAAATAAGTCCATGCGTCACCCAAAATAGGAAAAAGACTGCAGATAGTTCACATAATACCAAATTAAGGAGTTATTGCAATCAAGTTTAGGAAAAGTTCAAACACAATGAGGCCACTTGTCGGTGACAACACTACTTAACATATCTAATGAGTAACAAAAGGAAATGGTAAGTGGTGGTGTGTGTGTTGTGTGCATGTGTACAATAAAAAATATGGACAGGAAAAGCTGAGGGAAAATTGGGAGATACCCAGGAACGCTTTCTTACATAACAGCAACCAGAATGTCTGCATAAGGTGACACATGGCCATCTATTATCTCAGGTTTCCTGAGGCCATAAAGCCCCATGGCTGACGGAAAACCAAACAATGGTCTTTTCCATCTGTTTCCTATGGAACAGCCCAGTGCCTGTGGATAGTGGTGCCTGTTTGAGAAAGTTGCTGCATAGCCTCTCTGAAAGGCCAAGCCCTCTCCACCGTATGGAGATTCACAATGAAGCTCCAGTGATGCCTTCCTGTTCAGTCTTGGGGTGATGAATCGCAGCTTTTTGTGTAAATAGTGACACTGTGCTCACAGGAAAACACCCTTTTGTCTTTACCATGCTGTGCTTCTTGCGTTCAGAAATTCGATTTCCAAGTATGTGTTTTTGTTTGACATGATATAGGGGAACAAGCAATCGAAGAAAAAGTGACAGCATGAGAGAGAAGGAGCAAGGTTTTATCTGGATTAACTTGTGTTTGTAAAGATATGAGTAGATTGCTATGCAGTGGTACAACTTTAGAGAGAATGGCTGACTGTTATTAAAGGAATCTTAAGAGGGAATGCTCAAGGAATGTAGGTTGCTTGAGAGATAAATCAGAAAAAGGTGTTTCAAAGTAACAAGTCACCCAGAGTAAGTGATGTATATCATATAAAAAGAGCTCTATGTATTGAATGTGATGGAGCTGTTGACACAGAGCCATGAAAACATACCAAAACAATCTGGATATTAAAACAATTTCATGGCTGCAGAAAGAGCTGGTGTTTATGTACTGCTTCATAAAGAGTTATGGTATAAGAAAACATACTGGTGTCAAAGGCAGAGGATATTGCAAAATGTCTCACTGGTGATGTGAAAGCTATGTCGTATGTCATTACTATAAAAAACATGGTCACATGACATTATTTTATCTAGTTCTGGACAGGAGATCGTCAATGGGGCCTCACACTAGTCATTGCAGCTTTTAGCTGCTATGCAGTAGGGGTTGCATGTGAAGAACGTAAATACACTTTATGCTTACACACAAATGCATACATACACATATTTCTTCAACATGTCAGTCGCACCTGTTGCAACAGTTTGTCCCTCTCTGTTTGCAGCACCAAAGTGAAATCCTCATTCTGTGCTGACTCCTGGAGCAAACACTGCTTCTGCTCTTCCAGATGAGCAATCATCTGTCAAACAAATGAAGCATTAGGATCAAACATTGACTTCTTACTGAAATATTTGGAACTTCCATTCTACATAAATTCATAATAAAAAGATTTCTGCTCAAATAGAAAGTATTGGTGTAAAATTTGGTCAACTAAAATTTTCTTATTTTTTTATTCAAAAACTGATATAACAAGTTCCTGAGCCACATGTGTCCATCCTATCAGTTGTGATATAGGATATACATGAACATGCACACCTCTAGCACAACTGTGATAAAACTATATATCAATCCTCAAAGACATGGGTATGGCATCTGTTTGCCTTTACTTCATGAAACAAAGTCTCCAGTGGCTTGAATATGCATACATTTACATGCATATTCACACACATGGAATTTATTGTTCAAGTATAAGCCTTTATTGTGACACTTTATGATGATGGTATGGTACATTGGTTGTAGCATAACTTGTGCTGTTGCTTCTTACCCTTCTGTGTCTGCTTTCCGTAGCTGCCAACTGCCCCATCATCTTCTCTTGCATCCTCTTGCAGGGATTCATGACCAGCTTAAGTACAGCCAGAGGGTTCAGACCTACTGAGCGGCCCTGCGGATGAGTGTGAGGCGAGTTGATAATAGTTTGATGCTCTCCAACTTCGCTGTCCCGTTGCAAGGCGAGGAATGGATCACTGAGGTCATACTGGCCGTAGCGGTCCTTGATGAAAGCATCTCTGTGTTGAGCCTGATTGACATACAAACAGACATGGTGTTGTTTGGTAGTGCACACTAGCCTGTAATTAAAAAAGAAGCCCTGGGTCTGAGAAGTCCAGATATGAGCTGAGGAAGCAGAAAAAAAAAAACAACATATATGTTCACAGTCATAATTAGTGAATAAGTGAATAGGAAAGAGTGCCAAATGACAAAAAAAAAGATAAACTGGTGTTCCATTTGCAAGACCTTTAATTGTCCGAGTGAGCACAAACAGATGGTCTTACTCCAAACCAATAACAAAGAGGAGAGGTACTCCAGTACAACCCCACCAACAAGGGGAGGTAACACCGCCCTTGGAATAGGGGGGCAAGACGCTAGGCCCTGAAATCCGACGCTCACTCGCATTCTTTCTTGAAAGAGATCATACCATAACAAAAAGTAAGCAAATCCAAACTTATTACAATACTTGTTTAAAATCCTGATGGTAAAATTGAGCCAATTTTAGTTGTGTCAATTTATTGAAGTTGAAACTACAAGAGAAATAGAAGAGGCTTTGTTTTGGGACACTCAGAGGGAATATTAGCAGGTCTCATTAACAAAGTACAGTAACAGTTTAGTCCAGGTCGCATGTACAGTCAGCTGGCAGTACTAGTGATGTAAGCACATGTTATTCCAGTGCACTCCCACATGCCTAGGAGACATCTACGACTGTCTCCCCTTGATGTCCTCATCAGGCGCCCCAGTCTCTTTGGCCTCCCTCATTCTCCTGCCCAAACACGCATGGCATTTCATTCCACTGGCAGTTCATCATTTCTCATAAAATACTTTTGCCTCTCAGTTAGCCTTTTTCTCTCACTTGTTCATAGGCTACACCATGGAAAACACATACATATGCACGTCCTGAGGGCATCAGCAAGGAGGCCGTGTGTCGATGTCTCTGGCTGAGCAAAGAATGTGACCCTCAGTGAAGCGATTACAGGACTCACACAAAGACACTGTCTCAATGCCTTCAGTTTCAGGCATTGTCTCTCTGGCCAAGCAGGCTTTGGATTGTGAGAGGGGCTAAAACTGGGGAATTTTAATTCACCAAAAAGTTTTCTGTCATATTTGTATGTAAATTTAAAAAATAAAAATACGTATAAAGTTGTTGAATTAGGAGAATCCCCTCTTCCTTAGTCATAATAACTATTTCAAATAATGCCTGTGGCACAGATGGTTGTCCTCATTGTTTTTGTAGGACCCCTTTGATCATACTTCTAGTGTGCTTCTCTCTTAAAAAAATAGGAAAATGAAATACACACACACACATAACTATTATTTGCATACTCTATCACTATCAAAAACGTCTTTCGTATGGGAACTAAACATGTATGACATTGCCGATCTGAGACAAACTGAAAGGACTCACTGTCAGTCATAGAGTCACAGACACAATCATATCCTTGTGTGAACTGAAAAGAGATAGAATTTTGTGTTGTTAGTAAGCCCCCCCAAAGACTGCCGGACAATGAACTTTAGCAGCACACACAGACAGCTTTACAGTTCTGAATAGTTTTGGGGGCTAAAATTGTTTAAATTCTAATGTAATTTGCAGGTTACACTGTTCTCCTAACTGCTTATAAGCAGATGTATATGGCTGTTATGTTTGTGCATCAATGTGCATATGTGGATTGGACTTTATTCATTTGCAGTTTTTCCTTAATCAACAGCTGTGATTATAGCTCTTTTAAACCAAGTTTTAAACCAAGGAAACCCAGGGGATTCCTTGAAGAGGGGGCCAAATGTAAAGCTTGTAGTCAGCATTTATAGAACTAACTACTTGGGAGCTGCTTATGATACACTTTTGAGATTTTATTCAGTCATTTAACTCACAGAAGTAAGAAGAGCTTATTTGTGTGTGCCAATTATCACAAGCAAGACAGCAGCGTATGTGCCTTGAGTCTTATAAAGGGACGAGAGAACATTGATAAATCAACAAGGAAACCTCATGGTCAGCTGCACAAAAATGCCAGCGTATGTATTGTTGGCTCATTAGGTGCCTGCTTATTTTACATTTTTTGTTGTTCCTGTATTTACTTTATTTCAAAGTCTATTTTTTAGTTTACAGTGATGTGTGACCAGTGTTTGCTAAATGTCCACAACACTTGTCTAAACTACACAGACAAAGAAGACAGAATATGCATGTAAATGTATTTTGTGGATGCCAAATAACAGACAAAATACTGAAATAATGATAGATATTTCAGTCTGGTGTTTGTTTAAAGCTTGAACTGGATCCCCCATCCTTCACGCCTAGATATTAACCCCTTGTAGTCTAAGATAACTGAAGAGACCTCAAACAAAACACCGCTTTAGCTTGTGTAATATGCAGCAGGACATTTTCCTAGTAATGTTTAACTGAGTTGGATGTTTTAATCAGGAGTTAGCGATAAAACAAAGAAGAAGATGTTGTACCATTTCGTCAAACATAAAACATCCTTACATTATCAAGTACATTTTTCAGTTTTTTCATGATGCATAAGACCAACAATGCGCTGAAAAATTATTATAAAGTGCAAAAAACATTCAGGAAGCAGTGGTTTTTTTTGGTCATTTTATGTTTGCCAGACCTGCTATGTCTGTATTATTTGGCTCAAGCAAACGCCGCCCAACTCTGAGCAAATATTAGTTAAGGGAGGAGCCTATTACCATTGCAGATATGACCCTTTATATTCCTGTCATCCGTTCTATTACCAAAACAGTATTTCATTGCTGTGATTTGTGTCAACTATTTCATAATTTTGTTAGGTTTTATGTGTCTGTAGAGTTACAAAACATTCAATCTTATCTAAACAGCATATTTCTACCAGCCCATTGTTTATGGAGTCAGGAAAAACATCAGCCTACGAAAATAGGCAAAGCATTTCAGGATTACAGGACATGACATCATATGAAAAAACAATACATCTCATATAGAGCGTGACCATACCAGTTCAACCACATAAATCGGATTTCCCCCACACACCTAGAATAACATCAAGAATATTTAGTTCTACCTAAATCAATGTACTTATGACAACAGGATCCGGAACAAAAACTATTTAAGAAATATTCATTGTCCTAAGCATATTTCCAACATGTTTAGTTTCTCAATTAAAGTGGCCTGTTAATTAGAAATTCAATGAGCATGAACACTTGTATGCGATTACTTGCCATTCCTGAAACGCCTGAGATTTGGCTTGTATATTGCAAAAAGCCAGTTAATAATAGAACTATCTACACTGCAGATAAAGGCCATCATCAAGATGTGCCACTCCTTTTGGAATGTGACCTGTTTACGGTGTCATATTCTCAGGAATGTTCCTTCCGGCAAACCTTTTTTTCTATGTTCTTTCTGATGAGAACAAAACTAAACAATAGAAAAAAAACAACAACAAAACATTAGAGAATCTGTCAAGACAGGTCCTACACATGACGCCATTGTGTAGGTCAACATTGACACAGATCACAATAAGTGAAGTGGTGAAGGAAGGGTTAATAAAAGACCTCAATACTGTTGTCCGGGGAAATGTATTGGCATCCCAAGTACTTCCCAAGAAAGAAGAAAACAGTGGATTTGAAAAGCTGTTTTCCTCCTGCATTTGTCCTAAAACTCAAGTTAACCCTGTGGGTGCATTTTGAATTTGGTTAAAATGAAAGCCCAACTAAGATCGTAAGACAGCGCTGATGAAAAGCTGCCAGGGCAGAGAGAGAAAAAAAGGGGACATATATAATTCCCAACACTCAATCACTCAATATCAGACAACTACATACCCAAGACCGAAACATCTACAGAAAATCAGCACTTACATCGATCTATCAGTAAAAATGGACAGCCTCCCCGGCGGAAACACGGGAAGCCAGTGATTTGAGCCTAAAACTCTCCACATCCTCTACACAATAAACACTGTAGCCTCTAATGAATGGTGTGTGTGTATGTATGGGCAGTGCGGGTAATGGACAAACATTAAGAACCCCCGTAATGCAGCAATGTGTGTGAGAAAGGGGAACCAGAGACAAGAGAGGGAAAAAAAAAGAATTGGGCAGTAATAAAGGAAAACAGGCAACAAGGTGACATAATATTTGTTCAAGCACAATCAAATGTCATGGATTAGTTTGACTTCTGTGTCAAACACTGCGAGCATCGAATAGAAATCTCTTTATTCAAGATTCAAAGTGTTTATTACTGTGGGTACAGTCTGGAAACTTGTTCCCTGTACAATGAAATTCTTACTCTGCTGTCCACAATACATCCAGCTGAGTATACATTAATAAATAAAAATATTGTCGTAAATCACCCCATGCAGCAAATCATCAGCGAAATTGAACTGCATTTAACCCATCATGGATGAACAACGAGAAGGCCATTAAGCAGCACTAGGGGGAGCAGTAAAGGATTCTTGCTCCACAACGCTTCACACTGCACAAGGCTGCCATGAAACCATGCTGTTTAGAGTTTTTCTGAGTTCACGTGGATAAAACAAGTTCCCGCTCACACTATTGTGCAATTGTTCATTGATGTTTGAAGTGTTCAGCTACATGACTGTCCACATTGATACACTGCCGGCAAAGACATTCACAGCTGCTTCTTTATCTCATTATAGCCTCAATCACACTTTCTTACAATGAGTCAAGCATTCAGAGACCTTGCAGTTCCATCCAAGTCCAGAGCAGCTGCTGCAGTCAAATGAGTGTGAAATAGAAGTAGTAGCCAATCATATTAAGCGTCTGTTTTGTGGAAATGTTGTTGTTTCGGAACGTCTCAGAAATACTGCTATGTTGTTTTATGTTAAAATCCTTTTAACTTTCAGGTAATTTTGTTTTCAGTTCATCTGTGTAAATGCAGGCCAGTGCACTTTAATGTCGGGACCATTCCAACCAAAAAGAGAAATATATTTTTCCTTGTATTTTGTGGGCTCTCATTTTAATGAACTTGATATAAGCAACCTCTTTCGCTTCCTGATACATACTTTTAACATTTTTAACCAAGGATATGTTGAGACCACTTCATTGGTACCCCCCTGTCCTGAATTGCAACAAAAGGTGCATAGCAACAGTAGATATGGTTAACAAACCCGATCAGCAATCAAGACAAATCCAGATCAAACACCAGTATGCGTAGCAATGATGTCCTAGCCTGGGAGACCAAAATGTCTGCAGCACTATTGTCATTCCAAACTGTTTCCACATTTTCCTGTCCAGACATCCCCTCTCAGTGTATTCACATTTTTATTTTGGGATGTTAAGTTGAAGCCGGTAACCTTTAGTCAAAAGGTATTGGTTAATCGCACTCAACAGGCAGTTAGGACGGCTATAACATTCATTGTCATTGAACAACCTTATCCTCGTACAAACAAATATTTATGTGAGATGTAGTGCAGTACTGATAACAGTGTCCAGAGGTGTATTAATATGTTGCTGTAGAGGCCACCTTACCCTGTAGGCATGTATGACCACATCCTGGGCTTCCAACTCTCCCTCCAGGATACTGAGGAGAGTCAGCAACTCTGCTCTGCTCAGGGCTTCTACATTCATCTTCTCTCCCTGAAAAAAAGAAACAGTAACATGACTTTGGTTCCTATGATTATCGTTATAATGGTAGAACCGGATGATACTATAGAAAAGAACTTTGCTTTCAGAAGCAGTCAGAAACCCCGTCAATAAATGCCAATCAATAAAACTGTCTCTCAGGATCACAAATGGGAGATTGTGCATTTTCTAGTGAATGGCACAGAGCAGATGAAGGCTGGCCCTGGGGCTCCGACTCGTGGTCCCACTGGGTTGTGCTCTGAGTTATAAACAGGAAGTCATTATCATGTCTGCATTTTAATTTGCTAAGAAATAGAGGACAGTTGTTTGCTCCATTCATCCCCAAGTTGGGTGTGCTCCAAATCTCAAGGCTTATTTTATTCTATAATGATGAAAACACTGTACTTTTAAGACTCTAAGCTACTCCAGTCTCAAAACACTCCAGGATATGATTCATCCTTAAGGTCAGCATGGGGCTAGACATAACACGGTGGCGTCATATTCAAAATGAAAAGAAAGGTTAAAAAAAAAGAAACACATCCCAGAGTTGACGTCACTGATTAAAAAAAAAGGGGCGCAGTCTCTTCCTGATTGTGACCCGCACATGATTATGATGTCACTGCTACTCAGATAACAGTTCTGTCCATCTCTTCAGCCTCAAATTTTTCTGTCTGGTATACATGAACAAGAGCTGTACCTGCCAACTATGGATTAGGTCAATTTTCAGTCACTCCTAATATTTCATGTTAGTGTTTCCATGGGGGAGTAGGGTCTGAGCTAGAGTCAATTCTTTACTGAGTTTAGTCAGTTAGAGAGACTAAAGAAACAGTAGACTAAACTGTGTAATCCGTTGATGTTTTAATTGTAACAAAGAGCAATAAAACCCTTCAGGTAAGATCTATAAATACAAAAGTGATACAATGCTGCCTTTCATCGAATTAAATGTTTCTCGTAATTAATTTCCTGTGAGACTGAGGTTCTTACTCATTTCATTTCAGTATTCACTTTTCTTTTATCCTGTATAACAGCGAAAGGTAGCTTTTTCAATCTGCCCTCAAACAACCATCTCCACTGAATCTGAGAGCACTATTACCTTTCTTGCCAAAATTCATTCAAATACATTTATGGGTCAAAAGTTCATTCATTGTCTGACTAAACTTTCATAGCACAGCAGGATAACGTAAATCTATACTTTCTTTCCGGCAACTGACTAGACATGTGGGGATTTTTCTAGGCTTGTCAGGTAAATATCTTTATAATTAGTTTAGATGGACATAGGCCAATGGGGGGTGGGGTTACAGCCTAATGAAGCTGATCTGGGACGAAAGGTGGGATGGTTCACCCTGGGCCAGTTGCCAGTCAATCACAAATCAAAGACATACAACCTTACAGTCCACACCTGTAGAAAACATACAGAATCGTCTTTAATTAACTGACCATAGTATAACAATATGAGCTGAGAGCCTCCCCACCCCCCCACAAGAACATGCAAACTCCACGGCACCAATCCAGAAGCGATCCAGGAACCCTCTTGCTGTGACAAGGGAGTGCTATCCACGGCACCACCCCTTTTAGCAGATCAGCTTCCATTTGAAAAATTGTACCAGCATTCCAAGAATGCCCCCATCATGGGAATCAACACTCAACACTAAATCTCTAAATCCCGCTACTTAGCTCAAGTATGCACTGCTCAAGTGCCAGTATTGCTCTGTGACCCTTTTGAGCATTGGTTAAGGTAAATAAATGAATTAGACGGCAGCAGCTTAAAGAGAAAATATATGGATCGAAAGAAGTAAACGCCACATAAAAATGCTAATTTGGCATCCTGGTTGTGTGTTCACCAGTTTCCTTACATCCTGCCACCGTTCATTGTTTTCTTCTCAGTCGTTTCTCATTGTGTTATTGACCCCCCCCCCCCCCCCCCCCCCCCCCCCCCCCCCCCATAAAAAAAAAAAAAAAACATAAAAATAGGGCAAGAAAAACAAAAAATTAGA